>ML681966.1:38763775-38861489 GCA_007922195.1 Podocnemis expansa
TTGTTTTTTTACTGGACTAGACTAACACAGCTATCCCTTTGGAAACTGACTTGTCTTAGTAAGTTGGTTTATGCTGCAGCTCTTCTGTTAAGTGAAACCAGCTATCATCCTAGCAAGGTAAGTCAAAAAGCAAGTAAGTAAAAAGTAGCAGAAGCATTTTGCTTCTCTTGCTAGGTGACAGAAAGTGAGAAGGCCTGATCCTCTTCCATTCTGTTATACTTGTGTCATATTGGTGTATCTCCATAGATGTGCATAGCATAAAACTAATACAGTGAAGTAGAGACTCGGGCCCTTTAACTCTCACTTTGGCAATGACTTTCTTGGCACAAGGGGTAGTGCAAAAAAAAATGTGGCTTAATGGCCTAGCCTTTCTCTCCCCTGAAAGTCATAATCAAAAGAAGATGAATAGAGTTCACTTGATTTAAGATTGTCTGAGCTGCAAGACAATAAATAACAATCCTAGTTCAGAATATATGGATGCTGGGAATGAAACATATTGACAAGCATTGAAGGGAAAAGAGCAGTGATTTTCTTCACACAATGTTTCCTATAATAATCAAAATAATAATCACTTATGGCTGAAGGCTACAAAGCCTAAAACTTATTGCACACGTACCCATTTTTATTTATGAAATACACTCACTGAGGATCTATAGCAATGAAAACTAGGGTTCTAAACCATGTAGTATACAACATTCACAACTTCAAGCCCATTTGCACTTGATTGCCCTAGGAGGAGGTACCCTTTTTTCAGTTCTTTGTGTTCATTTTACCGCCTTCCCTGTTATAGAAGATGACAATTATAGTCTTTTCAAACTTCACAGAACAGGTGAGAATCATTTTGATTTTTTCCTTCACCATAATGTATTATGCTGTATGCCAGTCCCCCCATTCTTCATGCAAAATATGTGGAAAAGGGGAGTTTATGCCAATAGATCTGTAGATATGAATGTTACACATCCCTTTGTCCTGCTATCTGACAGGTGGATTTGATCCATTAATACTTGCAGGCATAGTCTGAAGATGTTACTGTTTGTGCATCACCTGTGCTTCTATTGAGCTCCTGGCTCTTCTTGCTTTCCAAGCACCAGTTGCATGTTTACTTCCTTTCTGTTTTGCATTTGTTTTCTTCCATGCACCATTAGTTGGGGAAATATGTGGCACAAATGTCTTCTGGATACCTCTCATCATATATGATACCCTATGACCCATGTAATAGACAGGTACATTTTAAAAATTGCTCAAATTTTGGAAGCAATGTACTCAGAGAATTAATTTAAAAAGACTTCAGTGATTCCGTGAGGAAAATATCATTGCACAGAGATAATTCCTGTAAAGGAACCTGAAAGTCCTATGATAGTCAATTTGCAGCACATGAAAGAAATAAGCAGTATGTATAGTATTTCATAATGAAAGTCTAACTTTATTTCCTGCCATGGTATAGTTGTAGCCATGTGAATGAAGTTAAGACTTTTGCTGATTAGGGTTTACACATCTGTAGTATTAACTACTTTTGCCATTACTGCAAAACAATAAACTTATCACTAAAATGAGGAGATATAAATTTGATTTTGGTTTTTTGTTTGTTTTGTTGCAGTGGGCTACTTCCATTATGCTTTGCAAGCAGTCGTTCTGATCCTGCTCCATTTAAAATCAAGGACTAAAATCCAGTTGCATTCAGTGATAGGATCAGGCCCATAGTTTAAATTAGTTTTGAAGAGTAAACATTTGCAATTTTTCTGGTCTAAGTAGGAAATCTGACATGTTGTGTTCTTATGTCAAACGGAGAGCTGTGTTTTATGACAGACTCTGCCTTTTACCAGTGAATTTAATATGAAACTGATTCAGTGAATGGTGAACCAGTATTACTCTCTCATTAAATAGACAAGACTTTGGTGGATAATGGCTGTTTGTTGGATGCATTACTAAAGACTGAAACCTCCATCTCATTTTTTGGTTTTGCTTTCAAACATATTAAAATTTACACCAATTACATTGAACAAATTTAGCTGAACCAGTTTACACCTCTAGGTGACACTGTTACTTGTGTTTTAAGAATAATATTTCAGATCAGTTTAAACAAACTCCTTATCAATTTAAGCTATACAGACATAAATCTAGTTTCAGACAAACTGAAAGGGTTCACAAAGCCCTTTGCACTAATTGAACTAAATACATTTAAAATCAGACCTGAAATTGAACTAGTGGAATACTACTGTATGTAGATAAACCCTTAGTGATTTCTTTCCTTTACATGTGTATTAGTTTATAGGATGCCAAAGATATTTCAGAGAGTATGAGCAAGTCAATTGCTTGTTAAAATTCTGCATTTCCTATATCCTGGTAACTTTTATTCTCTGTTTGTGCCTGCTTTACTGTAGTTGTTCTTCTTTACTTTATTTTATACGTTTTCCTTTGCCATTATTGAGTTCCTAACGTATAATGGCACATTTCTCTCATTTATTTTGTGTATGGAGTGTTTGTATGTACAGGTCACTGAGAAATGGCATTAGTAAAATCCACATTTAAAGTGAATACAGGGAAATAATTTTTGGCTTGGCCAGTGAACTATAAGGTGTGAGGAGACAACCTACTTTCTGGCTGTGAACTCAGCTGACTCTGCTGAGAGTATTTGGACTGCGTGTCTTTCATTTTGTGGAGACAGCAGCATAGTGATCTCAGCTCAGAACACTCATTATTTGTTGTTGTAAAGTTTGTCATTAAGCTGGGGGTATGAGCTGTAGACCTCTAGGAATGTTCCTAACCTGATTTTTTGAAGTTGTTCTTCCTAACTCTAGGTTCTCAGCTTTTCCTTCCTGTGTCTTCCCTGTATGTTTCTCTTGAAAATATTTATAGTAAGTAAGTAATGCTGTAGTGGCTCAGATTGCCAGATAAGCTATGGTTTTACTGCATTTAGGGTCAAATCTTAAACATAGTGTGCAGTGCAGCATGAGTAATTTACTGTACCCTGAGGTGATCCACAGAATCTAAGAAGGAAGAAATTCTCTCCCAATCCATAACTAAGAAGTTTAATTCTAAGTGTAGGTGCAGATAAAAGTCTTTTAGATCCATATAGATACAGGTTTACTAGCTTCATTCCTATCCCCTAATTTTGCTGAGATGTAAGAATCCTCTCATTTGTGTTCAGTGAAGCACATACTTTGCACATCCCTGGTTCCTGCATTGCAACTGTACCGTATGTAGGGCAGGATGGTGGGATTTGCAGCTGAAAAGTAACTAGCCATAGGTAAATCTTAAAAGATTTGGATGAGTTTGGATGTGCAACCAGATGTTTGAATGTTCCCTAAATGTGAACTGCTCCAGTGAGTGACAACACAGCCCAGTATTTAGGGTGTTCACCTAAGAGGTAGGGGTCCCTGTGCAAATCCCTGCTTCTCCTTAAGCAGAGTGGGATTTGCACCAGGTGAGTACTTCATCCAATGTGAGTACTATAGATGCTCATTTGCAGCAACACCTTGTAAGAGCAACTGCCACTTAAAAAAGCAACCTTTTCTCTGGGAACAGTTTCCTTACTGTGAATTGTCAACACTCCCCATAAAAGCAATGCAACACAAAGGCACCAGTACGTTGCTACTAATGGGTGACTACTGTGTCCTCACTATTGGGATACAGGTTGTATCAGAGGCTTCCTCTGCTTGGGCTGTTTCTGTGAAGAGTCAGGCATGCCTTTAGGCTTAGAACCTATAGTTAGGATAGATGTTTCTATGCATATAAACACCTTTTTGAAGATCATGTTGGGGCTTTGTTCAAAATGTTGTGGGGCTCATGGCAGGCAGGGTGCCCAGAAGCAGAAACTTAATTGCCTGGGCATCTTTTACAGTGAAAAAATAGGTACAAATGAGTTCAGGTGTCTACAGTATTTGGTGGCAGCTAAACAGGGGTTTGTGGATCTCTGTAGTACCTACATTTGGGGTTTATATGCCTAAGTTCCTTTGCGAATTTAAGAGCCATAAGTCTTTCAGTGCCTCATAGATAACATATTATACCTCATATAATGAGTCTTTTTGAATGCAATGTAAACAAGTCCTGTTAAATGCAATGTAAATGTCTCTCTCTTAGTATGGATGCTGAATGACTGACTGTATCCAGAGTTCATTTACTGCAGTCTGAATGCTCACTTGCAATTGTTTTGTAACTACAGCTACTCTTCTGGTAGCAGAGCTACTCAAATAATAGTTGAAGGATTAATTTATGAGATAGAGATGAATAAAGGTATCTTACTGCAGACTGGGAATTCCTCCCTTCAATTCGACCAGTAGAAAATACTCTTTTAAAGCTCCTACTTAGTATTTTAATGTAGTGTTCAGTTCTGGCTTAATGTACTAGGCAGTGATTAAGTGACAAAATGTAAGTGTCAATCAGAAATGAACCAGGGTTAGGTTACTCATTCCTGAAATCACAAAATTAGAGTGTGACTTTTGTCAAAATTTGCCATTACAAGCAGCCATCTAACGAGCTGCACTCACTGGGGTTACAGGATAATGTATTGCAACCCCCTAAGGGCCTGATCATGTTGGGAGAGAAAAAAGAGGCATAGATGGAGCATTTCTTTCACATAAGAGCACTAAGAGGTCACAAAGCCTCTTATTCTGCTCAAGCCTTTCAGGAACATGGTGATTCCCAATCTTCAGGCAATGTAATGAATGGCACTTGCTGACTAGTTATGTTTTTTTGCGATCAGCAGAGGTTAGTGCTGTTCAGCATAATGAGCCGGGACTCAGTGTGCTAAATACACTCCAGGTTTTAAAGTGCTTTTGCCTCTTTGGTTTTGAACTGCCATTTTATTTTAAAGGACATTATATTGAGATCTGAATTAGAGGCACCTTGTAGTGCTAAGGTTCTGTAAGAGTTGATAAGTACTCAAGATGAAGAGCAGACAGTTTTAGCCCAGGGACCTGAAGGTTTAGCCTGCCTGAGTCTAAGAAAGTCAGAGCAGTAGATTATGCCGGCAAGAAGAGGACATGTATATTTGTAACAATGCATCACACTGCTGAAGTCAGTAATTTCATGGCTTTTCCACTGGTACTTGAAATCTGTGTGGTGTACTATCCATCTATGTCATTGTTTTCTTTTTTGCATTGAGTGAGGCAGACCACTTGATGTGTGCTCTTCTTCTTTAGTTATCTGAGTCTGTGGGCCTCTTCTTGTAGTAGCTGGGCTTATGATGTGCTGCAAGGGCCATCATGTTGTGACCATAGCTAATTAGAATAACTTGCCCAATTATCTCTCTAGTTTCTAACACAGTTAAGATGTGGAAGTTACACCACCTCTTCATTTGTAAAGTTTCTCATTCTATAACCTCCTTTTAACTTGAAAGGTCTAGCAGGGTGCTTTGGCCCTTTAGGGGCCAGGAGACCTGGAGCCAGCAGCTCCATTTTCAGGCAGATCCCTGTCAGGATAATTGTTTGGGCTTGTTAGAAGGGATTCTCAGACCCATCTGGAAGGCAGTGAGATAGCTGTAGAAGCCGCCAAGTCACTCAGCTGGTGGGAGAGCAGCCAGGAGCTCAGGGTGGAGGGGAGGTGGTAGTGGGAGGAGGAGGAGAAAGTATGCTGTTCCTTGGTATTTGAGTCTTAACAACTGCTTAGATTTGCTGTTACATTATGACCTGATCCCATGACTTACACTTCCCTGCATTTATTTTCCTCACATTCTGTAAGTTCCCCGTCTTCAAAGCTTTCTCCCATGAAAGCTCACACACTAAATAAATTTGTTAGTTTTTAAGTGCCACAGGACTCCTTTTTTGTTTTGATCAAAAGTGTTGTATAATACAGTCCATTGTTTACTAACATGTTTTTCTACTTTCTCCTCCCATATTGATAAAATGGCAAGATTTTATATGCTTATCGCTGCTATTTCTGAGGCAAATCTCAGTCTTCAGTTACCTCGCTGAAGTCCAGTCCTCAGTGTGAATGTCATTTGGCACATGGTAGAGCTTTTTGAGGGTATTGGTGCATATGCCTGACTGGGGGGGGGCAGAATTTGTCTGCCTATGTATTATTTGAATAGCTGAGTCAAATTAGAGACATGGAACATAAATTCCTTTTATTTTTTTTACCTGTAGCTTCTAGTTACAATTTTCTAGGTCACCAACTGCTCTTCTGTTCATGCCAATCATAGATCTAGAGAGCTAAAGGACAAAGACCAAATGGTTTTTCCTTATGTTCTTAGTTGCTTCATTTTCAGGGAATGACTAGCAGATTGCAACTAATGAGCTTCTTTGTGTATTCCAGAAACATACCGCTTGCAATATGCATTTCAATGGTTATTGTCACAGTTGGCTACGTGTTAACAAATGTGGCTTATTTCACTACCATCAGCCCTATGGAACTGCTAAATTCAAAAGCTGTGGCAGTGGTAAGTAATGGAGGAAAAATACAAATGTATAGATCTGGCTACAGTTAAAGTATATCTGCTTTTGATAAAGTTGGTAATATCGCTCTGTAAATAAGAATAAAAAAGTAGGAAACATGCAGTCAAGTTGCACAAAAAACACCCTATAAGGCTCCAATTTAGCAATGTCTAAGTTTCATTGACTCATAGAATTAAGTCTCATTAATTGGATTCCTTATGGATGCATACAGATGGATTTAAGTTTGTTAGCTGATTAGGGAAGAGCTAATGCTGACTTTTTATGGTTGCTGGGACCCAAGTGGCTGCTTAGGGTCAAGTACACATTTAAATGTTTTGCTGAACTGTAGTAGTGTCATTTATTTTTATTTTTATGGCATCTGTCTTGCAACAAACACGGGGAAAAAAACCACATACCAATGCTGATACAACAAAGGCTTTTTTTAAATAGGAGAATTTGAATATCCTATTTCCAAGTGAGTAATCCTACAACATGTATAAAATCTAGCAGCAGAACATTTTGTCAGACCACAGAAAGTCATGGACAGCACTGTGTGTTCCTTCAGCCTTTGAGGATAAGAAACAAGAGTCTTATGTAATAATTTAGGAGAGTCAGATGTGCCTAGGTGCTGTATACTGGAGGATGACAGAAGCTCAGTAAGTGACTATTGTACAAAATATTCAGAATGCTGTATACGTATCACAAGTGTGGATTAGTTATAGATTTCTTTCCATAGAATGTAAGTTAATAGTTAACAGCCGACAGTATTTAAAACAATAAATATTTAGAGGCTGATTCTTTCTTGAAATAGTACCTTAACTGGCAAGTAGCCACAATGAAATAAATCTCTACTAGCTGAATAAAGTACTACCTAGTGAGTAGAAGCAGGAAACACTTTCTCACTGTAAACTGGATCTCATTAATGAAGAGAAGATGACAAATGTGCAGTATAATATCATAAAGTTATAGAATGGGGCCTTGTAGAATCTTTTTTTCCCCCCTGTTAATTCATGTTTCTCTCTTTTACCAGACCTTTGCTGAACGATTAATGGGAAATTTTTCATTTGCGGTTCCAATATTTGTTGCTCTTTCCTGCTTTGGATCTATGAATGGTGGCATCTTTGCTGTCTCCAGGTAAAAATGTCCAAATATTATTGTGGATGTTGTGGGAGGTGGGTACAGTTAAGGCATGACTCAAAACCATGTGGAGGGCAAATGAAATCAGGGTTAATTCCTTTAAATATCAGCAGAGGTTGGCTACAATAGTCTGACCTTTATCGTGTTTGGCTTTACTGTCATACTGCTAAAGCCATGGATTTTTTTTTTTAAGTCCTTTATGCTTTCATATGTAATTGATTATTGCTTTATTTCTATGGGAGAGGGTGAATGTGGGGAAACACTAATGTTAACTATTTGTATGGACTGATAATGTTGGGATGTCACACGGCTAATGGTCTTTTACTTTGGTTTCTGAGTATGAGCGTCTCATATCTTTTAAAATCTGAATGTCTTTAAAAAAAAGAATGAGAAGTATTGCTGAAGATAACTTTGAATGTATTCTGCATCTCTAGTGAGCCGCTTTGACTTCTTTTTGTAATGAATGTATTTAAAGTCTGTCCACATTTACTCTCCACCAGGATGTTCTACGTTGCATCCCGTGAGGGTCACCTTCCAGAAATTCTCTCCATGATTCATGTCCGCAAGCACACTCCTCTGCCAGCTGTCATTGTTTTGGTAAGTCATACAAACTAATGTCCTGCACAGGATTATGTATTACAGGCTTGTATGGGAGGATTCAAGCAGAACTTGAGTTTTGCCTGAATCTCATTTATTTCTTTATATTTTGGGATTGGTGAGGGGTGGAAGAATGTAAGCACAGAAGTGAGATTCTATTCTGCTGTCTCCTCTGTGTTTTTGATGGTAGCTACCTAAATCGTATCTCATTACATTCTGTTTCTAAGGATTTGGAAGGTTGAAGGAAAGTGATTAGCTGGGCCCCTTTCAGTGACATGAATTCTTACAGAAAAGGAAGTAAGGAAATAAAACCAATTCCAATTCACTTGATTAGTAGCTTAGCTAAACAGTAGTGTTAGAAAGCACTCTAAAGACTTGTTACAGCCACCTTAGACTGAAAAAATGTGAACAATTAAATACAAAAGTAATGGAGGGAAGGAACTCTCAGCAGTGCAGTGATTCTGTGATTGCTTTTTACTCTTTGTGAAAGCATGTGTTTGAAAAGATGGGTAACAGAGAAACAATTGTTAAAGGCCACTGAGAAAAAGGGTTAGGGTTAGGGTACCAGGTAGTACAGTGAAGGGCCAGTTATCAAAAAGTTGCCTCTGTGGTCATATCAAAGACTAATTTATAGAATAAAGCACTAGGGGAAAAAAAAAGAATAGTGCCTCAGACCCTAAATGTCAAACTCAATTGCCTAATGTTATGTCTGTAAATAAATTTTCTGCTTAGAGCTCAGTCTTCTGTGGGGATTGTGGATACTCAGCACCAGGCCTTGTGGAACCAATGGCCCTTCTCCAGATGGCCTAACATTTGCATTCAGATGTAGTCCCATTGACTGGAGTGGGACTCCATATAGATATAGGAGTCTGCTGATGCAATCCGGTTGCAGGACTGGGGCCTAAATCAACACAAGAGGGCCTAAATACTTATTTTGGATGTACATGTGTCAGTTTAAGGGGCTGTTTTTGCTGCAGTCAGGCCTAGAGGTGGTTATAGGATGTGGTGACACACCCATGGCTAGCATAGCTACTAATAGCAATGAAGCTACTGCAGGATGAATACAAGCCTGCTATGGAGCCTGGGTACATATGTAAATGACTAGTCTGTGCTGGTGCCCCTGCTGCCATAGTTTCACCGTTATAGGGTATCTGTGATAGAGAGGTGTAAGCTAGCTTTGGTACATCTCCTTGTACTGCAGTCATATGTCCCATCTCCGTGTAGCCAGAACCTTAGTGTTTCATATGAAATTCAGACATTTAAATGCATATGTCCAGGCTTGAAACTTGGGTTCACTAATTATTTGGATCAGGTGGCTTTTTAATGTTTTTGTTGTACCCTGCAATATTCCATTTGTTTTGCTTAACTTTTTTATTGACTCTTCTGTGACTTTCATTTCTGTTTTGCGTATGGTACAGTGCACCTTTCCTCAGCTCCCTTTTATTTTTGTTTGTGCCAGTTACATGCACTAGTTTTCCTTGCTGAAGCAGCATGCTTTTGTATGAAGATAGCTTTTATGCAGTCTTTCCTGCTGATTGTACCATCCTAAATATAAGTACCATATTACAGAGATATTTTATGCCCTGACCATTAACATCTCTGTGTTTTCCTGTTGTGCTTATGTTGAGGGCTGAACACCACAGCAATACAATGAGCTTGATCGAGGGAGAGAAGGAAAATGAGATTTTTCAGTGTTTGAGGCTCAGTACACGGTGAATAAAGGAAGATATTGCTTATTACATGCTTGCTTACTTGCAGCTAGGAGAACTCTGAAGCACAAGATGCACATATAACAAGCCTAAGTAACTGGGAGATCCTGTATGAAACCTTCTTCTGGTGTTTCTCCTCACCATTGGTTGCCCTCTTGCAGTATCATGGTTCAACTTACATTTTAAACTTTGGGGAAGGGTCTGTGGGTGAAATCCTGGCTTCTTTGTAGTCAAAGGCCAAATTCCCACTGATTTCAATCAGGTGAGGATTTTATGCTGCATCTTTTAATTGTAAAGAACCTAGCATATTTTTGGCACAATGTAAATCATAATGAATTGGAAGTCAGAATGAATGGGGTTAAGCCCCATATTTGAAATATTTTACTTTCCCCATCCAAATCCTAATTATGTATTCATGCCAAAGATGTATGTGAGTTGTTGCCTTTTTTGATGAAAAAAGTAATACAAGTTAACTCTCTCACCATAAAATCGTGGTGGAGGTTGCTTTTATCACAGTGTAGGTAGGCAAGGCCAGTCCTGTATGTGCTTCCTCCACCCCATGGTTGATGTTGGCTGCTACAGCACAGTAAAAATTTAGCAGTCTTGTCTCCACTAGAATTTTTCCTGTGAACACAAAACCTATAGCAAGACTGACCTGGCCTTTCATTCCAAAAAGCACAAATTGACTCTGTCTTTTGAATTAGACCAAAGCTCATTTCCCTAGGGATTTTTACCTTGTGTTATCATGATACTTAACGTGCTTGTAAAACAAAAAAGAAGGAGTTTGGTGGCTCTTAAAGACTAATGAATTTTTTTTTTTTTGCATGAGCTTTTGTGAGAGAAAATCCCAGACAAAGTGGAATTTTCTCCCATGAAAGCTCATGGAAAAAATAAATTTGTTAGTCTTTAAGTGCCGCAGAACTCCTTGTTTGTTTTACTGAACTAGACTAACATGGCTACCCCTTTGGATCTTGGCAACATGCTTGTAAAAGTGAGTGTGGACACTCCCTTGCCATTTGATCCAGGCTATAAATGTTTGGTTTTTTAACCTTGGCTGCTCCCTATGATTGAAAAGAAGTTTGAAGAAAAGAAGTCTAGAACAAATCTGAGGGAGTTTCCACACTGGTCTTTACAAACATGTTAAGAACTACAAGCTTCATTGACTGCCAAAAGTGCAGAAGTCTAGTTTAGACATACTCTGGGTTCGTGTCTGTTCTATACTGATATTAAAGCTACCAAGGTACTTCTTATTAGGGCAAGGGTTTGTCCCATCCCCTTGCTGTGCATCCTTTTGTGTAACAGTTCTCTGCTGTCTTCCATTCCAAAGGTAATTGCATTTCAGAGGTACAGTATGTGTGTAGTTTGTGATTGGTGGTAGGATGAAAGTCATTCTATAAACACAAAGATGATGTAAATCAAAGAGGCTAGTGCATTAAGACTCTCTTGTGCTCTCAATCTTTTTTGCAGCACCCTCTAACAATGGTAATGCTCTTTTCTGGGGACATCTACAGCCTCCTGAACTTCCTCAGTTTTGCCAGGTGGCTTTTTATTGGACTGGTAGTTACTGGGCTGATTTATCTCAGATATAAATATCCTGATATGCCTCGTCCTTTCAAGGTAACTTCACCAATCTGACTGTTTTTACATAAATCTCTCTTCCTATACGTAGCCCTCTCCTAGTTCACAGACTGATAAGGAAACAACTTTTCTGGAGTAAAATGTAACTGCTTGCAGGCAAGCTGTGCTAACAGAATTGATTCTTTTACTGTAGTTTAAATGTTTAACATTAGGATTTCCATCTTGTTCTCTGATGAAGAGCAAAATATTAATCTAGCCACATTTCTTTCTGGAGAACTCTTTCTTGTTCACTGTTGATGGGGTTGGGGAGAAGGAATGGTCTGTATTTAGGATGGCATGTGAAAGTGAAGACATCTGATCAATTTAGTGCCTGTAATAAACAAACTGTGTGAAGATGTCTCTTAATTGTACACTATCATGTATCTTTCTAACTGCCTGTCTTTTGAAAGCATTTTATGAGGGATTCAGTCTGGCTTCTGTTTTGTAGCCCTAAATAACTTTATTCACATTTCTGCAACCAGAATTAATATCAGGTTCAAATACCAGTAGTTAAACATCAAAGGTATTTTTTTCCCTAATCTCTCTACAGAGCCTTATTTGGCATCAGTTACAAATTTCAGGTAGAAACAGGTTGTTAAATATTTTATTATTGATATTTGTGCCCACAGTTAATTGCAGGGATAATTATTTTAGAGCACTAAATTGCATTCAGAAAAATTACTGGAAATCTGGTCTAGTAGTTATTCTGGACTTAATTCTGCCACCCTTATTTATATTAAGTAGCGCCTTACTATGTGAGTAGTACCAGTGAAGTTACTTGCATGGCAAAAATAGTACTTAGCATGAGCAAGAGTATTAAAAATCTATCCCTATTTAAATATGGTGAAGAAACTTAACTTACTTGGAAAGTAAGTGTGCTTTGTTGCATTCTTTTAAGCATGTAAATGAAAGGTCAGCAACTTAGCACACTTCTCTTTGATTTCTTTTTTACAGCACTTTGACAGGGCACAATAGAGAATCTGTAACATTTAAAGGCATGAAAGCAAGGGATCATCTCTTGAGAATTCTCCATTATGCCAAACATCTGGTTAGCAGCACCATCAGGCATCTTCTTCAAAGAGGTGCAAAGATAGTTTGCAGCTGCACTCTCGAAAGTTGAGAGAATTCATTTGATATTGCTATTTTTTTCTGCTTTTAGAACGATACTGATAATGTTATTTATTGGTCATGCTGTCAGAAACACGATCCTCTCTTTGGTACCTGTCAGTTACCTAATGCTATCAAGTATCTTTTATCAGTGGTCAAATGAAAATAAACTTGTGTGCTCCTCCAGCCAGAGTTTGTTTTGTAGTGTAGGAAAGATACCAATATATACTTAATCATTTCAAGAGGCAGCTGGCAATTTGAGAGGCTTGCTTTATTTTAAAATTGTGTCTAACAGGTAATTATCAAAGAGAAAATCTTCACTATAGTTACTGCTGCTTATCTAATAGAGGACTAGAGAGAGGACTTTTGTAGTGTAACATTTACAACCCTTGCATTTTAAGGATGTTAAGCATTGTAGTGTTTTAGTACATAATTAAGAATCTGCTGCAGTACTTACTGCATAGCACTTTATTTAATTTATCTTCTTCAGTTACTCACATTTCAAATGCATATTTTCAACACCAGTATTTCTGCAGAAACACAGAGTGCTGCAGTGTTTTATCTAATTTACATTTCATGGGATAGTAAATACTAGTCTAATCAAGGTTATTGTGAAGTAATAACTTTTTTTGGCCTGTGTTTCAGGTGCCGCTATTTATTCCAGCTTTGTTTTCATTCACCTGCCTCTTCATGGTTGCACTGTCACTTTATTCTGATCCCATCAATACAGGCATAGGCTTTGCAATAACCCTGACGGGTGTCCCTGCCTACTACCTCTTTATCATATGGGACAAGAAGCCAGGATGGTTCAGAAGGTTCTTAGGTAAGTCTGCATTCATGTAGGACTCTTCTTCTTTCTCAAAACTTTTCAGTTGAATCTTGTAATCAAGGTTACCACTTCCAGAACACTCCCCTGTGATGTGGTGGTGGCTGTTGTTATACCTGCCTCAGATCCCCCATTTGACATTTTTCCAAAAACTCCATAACCTTGTTTGGTTGATGCAGTGATTTGGCCCCTTGGCTAGGCAATTAACAAAAACTTCACTCCTTCCAGACTATACAAGTACAAACATAAACACAAAACCAGAGTCTTCTAGCCAATTTCAAACTAGGCCCAAGCCCTTCTTTTTGAAGGTCTTGTTTGTCTCCAATAACTTGTACAACAGGACAGATGCAAGCCTGCCCTCTGGCTCAGCTTTCAGCCCTTTCCAGGCCAACAGTTCGTTGTAACTCCCAAGATTTACTTCTTTCCTTGGGGCCTCCCTCTCTTTCTATCTCCTCTCTGGCATCTGACTACAAAAGCTTTTTCCTTACCTATTCCAAAGGTCTGATTGAGTCATATGACCCATTTTCCCTTCGGGTGGCAAGTTAAGTATGCCACAGATGAGGCTGAGACCCATCTCCCCTTATGTGGGTAGCCACCCTGTGATAATCTCCAAACAGGGAAGTCCTTTTGATTTTTGTCACCACTCTGTTCCAGTGATAGCAAAGCCACTTGTTTTCAGTCAAAGGCTATAACCAGGGTTCTACCAGTTAAACTAAGCCCCATCTAATAAAGAGCCAAGTCTAGAGTGCGCAGCTCATTCTTCAAACCAGTCAGTTAGAAATGAATTTTTTTAAACAAGGCATTTCATATTACTGAACTCCTCTGTACCTTCCACAAAAGTATCTGTTCATTTTTAAGTTATTGGACTTCTTCCCACTACTAGTTTGGCTATTCTACTAGTTTAAATGTTCCCTTGAGAGGACAACAGCTTCTGACAGCTAGGTTTGTTTCAGCTCTCACCACTCAAACCAAAGACCTACAGGCCTCCACAGGACTTTGTTTCAAGTCCTTCAAGAAAATTTACCATAAATGGGCACCTGACTCTTAATGGTTATTTAAAAGCAAAGGTATGAGATAAAATGCTCTCTATTTGACATTCTGTCATGATGGTTGTTTACATCTTTTTTGTGAATGACTGCCAATGTATTTTTCTAAAGTTACTTGTAGGTTTTTTTTACACTTGACTCTAATAAAAAAAAAAAGTTTATACATTATTTTTTGAATTTTTTTTCAAAAACTTGTGAAACTTTTGTTGTGTTGGAGAAAAGTTGTCTGAAGTTCTTTGGAGTATAGTTAGCTTAATAAACAATTGTCCCACTCCCTTTCTCATTTTTGTTACTCAGCACTATTTTGTGAGGTTTTACCATCAGACAGTATTTAGTAGAAAGAAAAATATAGGCAAAATCTCCTAAGAGTTGTTAGAAATGATGAGAATATGTTAAAAATGAGTAGAAAGCTTGCAGTATGATGCAGACACATTGTGAAAGCTAGAGATTTCAATGGACATTTTCCGTTTATAGTTTATTAAATTGAAAAATAAAACAGTCTCCCCAGCTCTACACCAATAAGCTTTGCTGCGCATTTAAAATTAACATTTCCTAATAAATTAGCATAAAAGCCTGTGTGCATGCCACATGTATTTCTTTGGATGACAGGTCAGTTTGTACCTCCCAGCTCATGATGAATAAGACCTTACCTTGGGGCAGTCTCATTAAAGTGAATAGGGTGGGCTATCAGAATCTGTCCCTTAGTGTTAGTAAACATTTAAAGATACATATTTATTAGGTGCTATGCTATAATCGCTTGGGTCTTACTTATTATGCTGTTGTTAGTGTCACAAGTGTCTGAGTAGAAAGCAGTGGTACAAATGAAACCAGCTTAAAAGAGTCCCAAAGCATAATCAACCAAACCTGTTCTTAATAGGTGATGCCTGTATTGGTCTATGATTTCTCTGGCTTGAAGTTTAGGAACCAGAAAGTGTTTTCTTAATAAACCAACAAAAGCAGTTTACATTTTCTGGTGAGAAGCTCTGAGGTTTTAGAACATCGTTCCTTGAAACTCTGTGGCCACAGGATGCCAGTATTGAACTACATTACTCAGGTGAAAGGAAAATATTCTCTTGAAGGGAGATTGGATATACATTAAGCCTTTTCCACCAGCTGTGACAGTGTGGCTGATTATTCTAGCCCTTTGGAGAACACCGGATTCTCATCCAGGAAATCAAGCCAGATGCCTGTGTAACACATACAGACGCACAGCGCTGGCTCTGAGGGGAAAGAAGCAGACACCTGTCAATATGGGCGAAACAGCTTGTTCAGTTTTCCTGTGTTATTCCTATAGTAACAATAGTAGTTAGAGAAAACTGATGCTGACAGTTTTGAGGTGAGAGGAGGTGATGACCCACTCATTAAATAAACAGCTTTGCTTCAGAGGAAGCTGTGAGAAATATCCCTGAAATTGCTGTTTTTTAAAAATGATATTACATTGCAGGAGTTGATGCTGCATTGTAGCATCCGAAGAGCGTTTTCCACATATACTGCTTCAGAATAAGCTTATTTAGGTTGCTTCTCAGAGATCTGAATTATGCATTTAGCTAATTTCACACACAGTTCACAAAATGACCATTCTTCTTATTTACCAAGTTGTTATATTTCAAAAAAAGACCATCATTTACTGTAAAGTTTATATGCCCAGGCAATACAGGTAGTCAGAAGAATGTTCATGTGTACCACACCCTTCTCCCCACTCTTAAATAGCTTCTAATCTTGTATGAGGCAATTAATATTTCACTAGCATTAGACACCTGTGACACACAGTTTTACCTATTGTGTTTGGACAAATCATATTTGCACTTGGCCATTTTCCCACCTTTTACAGAATTAACCTAACACTGAAGAACCAAAAAAGGGACACCCTACAGAAAGAGACTAATAATGAAAAAAATCTAAGGAGGATCAGAGTTGAATGTGAACCAAAACACATGAACTTGGGAGTGTTTGTTACATAACCCTAACTCTGGATCTGTATTTATTGATGCCATCTCTGCATAATGGACTGAGCATCCCCAATCTTTGAGCTGAAAATTCAGCAATGACTCAATGTTGTGGCTTGAGCCCATATAAGAATCCAGACATGGCATACATATAAATCTATCCATTTCTTTAACTGCTATTTCCAAACATCAGAGGGTGCCACTTGCCAATTCAAGATGCAATCTTGTATGTTCAGTGCAGCCCTCCAAGTTGAGTTAATGATGTTAGGCTCCACAGGAATTCATCTTAGCTTTATGCGCGAGAGAGCAGCAGCAAGTCCCTTGTCCTGTCATATACATGTCCAGTAAATCACTGCTTTTACTGTGAGGTTTATTTTCCATTCCCAGCCTTTACTCTGTGGTTATAGATGATCACTCAAGCTCCTGTGCAGGCAGCCCAGATGCCAGTGAGCCTGACTCATTTATGCTGAAGGTCCTTTTCAAGTGCTCTGGGTACATAAAAAAGGCTTTAAAATGGATACAAATGTAACTTGTACTGCCAGAGTGGAATAAAGAGGGTCTTAGTGCAAATGACAGTCAGGCCCAATATCTCTAGCCACTGCTTAAAGCAAACAAGTATCATCAAAATTTTTGCACTTGCAGCTTCCCACTAATCCAGGCTACAATGCAAAGCATTTCATCAGATAAAACTCTGAAGATCAGTATAAAGGCAGACTTTTTCTTGCCTTGCACCTAGTGTCACTTACCCCAGCTCAGAGTGAGTATAAAACAAGAAATCAGAATGATAGTGTTTTACACCTATGTTGCCTCACTTTGCACTGGTGTAAATGACTACACAAAGTCCCGGGCAGTTGAGAATCAGGCCTTATGTTGACAAAGATGCCTGTTAGCTTAAGATGAACTTTGAGGAAGAAGTGAATCTTTCCCTGGCATTCAATATTTATATCGTTGGTGCTCCCATTTGAATCACCAATGTAAACAGGAAGACCACTCAAAGGACAAATTCCACTAATTCCTGTCTCTTGTCTTTAATAAGTAGCAATCACAAAGAAGAATATAAAATTATTTCTAAGTCATGAAATATTTAAACATTTGTCAAAGCATTATATGCAGATATTTAATTTACTTTATTTTGGCCAAGTTGATTTTGACACAGAGTATGGGTGCATCATTCAGTATATCTGGGTCTTTAGTGCAACATTAATATTGGTTTTGAGCTAAACAGCTGGAAAGAGAATTAATTCTCTAGAGCAGTGATTCCCATCCTGTGATTGTGGACCACTGGTGGTCTGCAAGGGCACTACAGGTGGTCCATGGAAGAACAGGCTGGAGGAAAGTGCTGGTGCAGCCAGGGTGCACAGTGCTGTGGAGGATGGGGGAGGTACCAGACTCATAGCCAGGGAGAACAGGGGGCGAGGCAGTGGGGCTTAAGAGTCTTGTGTCCCAGCAATGCAGAGACGCGGCAGACAGAAGACACTGGAGGCCGGGGAGTGCAGAGCTGCTCTGCATGTGATGTGGAGGGTGGGAAGAGCAGCTAGCTGGCATGATAAGGCCTGGAGGCCAGGGAGTGCAGGTCTGCAGGGGACAGGCACAGGAAGGGGCTCAGGGCCAGGAGTTCAGGGCCGCTGGGGACAGGCATAGAAGGGGCTGGGGAGTGCAGGATGGTGGTCCGCGAAAGCTTTTGATAGTGATGATGTGGTCTGGGTAAAGAAAAAGGTTGGGAACCACTTCTCTAGAGATAATGTCTAAATAGAAAACATATACATGTCTTTCCAACAAATGAGACTCCTTCTATATATAGTAAATGTCCCTTTTGGTTCAGAACAGAGCAAAATGTGGTTAGAAAGGAAAGACTGGTTGGGCATTTTAAGTTAGTCATTATATGATGTTACGACCGGTACATCTAAATACTCATGAATACATATAATTGATTAGTTATACAGCTCTTCGAGGAGAATTTTCCTTGTTTGTTTCCCATGTATCTCCAGTTTTCTTATTTCTCTCTCTGCAGACAAGGTAACAGCAACATTGCAAATCATCCTGGAAGTTGTTCCTTCAGATAATGGCTTGAAATCATGATCACTTACATCCTGAAGAAGCAAGGTGTTGCCTGAGTGTCCCGTTTCAGTTTGGGGCAATGGTGGGGAGCTTTTTTCCCCATCCTGGAAGTTCAGTGAGTTACAAGAGCAAGTCACAGTTAAAATGAAGCCTGAAAGTGAGTTGGTTATCAGAGCTGTCTTTTTTTTTTTTTTTTTTTTTTAAACATTCACAAGCTTTTGTACAAGCAGTTTGTATGTAGAAAGTTCATCAACTCTTCATTGTAAAGCAGCAAGAACCTGAGAACTCTTGTGGACTTTAAACCCTGGTCTTCCCTCTGGGAGAGTATGGACAAGGAGAAAAAAAGATGAAACACCCGATTAATATTTTCCTTTTACAATATTATATTTTAGCAAGACTTGGGTTCTTTAAATTGGGGATTTTACTGCATTGTCAATGAATATTGGTTCTAGAAATGTTTTTGTACTCAGATATCCTGTGAAGAGTATATCCTATGCCTTGTTCATGAAGAACATACCCTTCATTGGAGTGAAAGCTAAGGTAAACGTTTTGGTCAAGATTGGTCTTGCTGTCCTGTGTTTTTCACCGACATCTTATTTCTCTTGTCTCAATGGAAGCAGTGTATCAGTTCTTCACATACAAACATGGCAGGTTTGTTCACCTTACTGGTGGCCTAGAAGAATTGCTAAACTTCCTGATTTGTTTCAATACAGTGATTGAAAATAGTTTGATATTTAATATTGATTTTCTACTAAAGAGGCAGGCAAATTTTAGCACAATATTTGATTCATTTAGATAGTTTCTACTAGCTTGAAATTAACCATTGGTTCTACCAGCATTCCAAAGTCTATGCATAAGAAATCTCTCTCAGTCCAGTAAATGCTTTCAAATCTGTTGAGACATTCTAAATTCAACTTCTGACATACATGACTATCTTCATCTAGGAAAAATATGGCTCTGCAGTCATCTTTTAGGCAAAGCTCCCATTAAAGTCAATAACAGTTGGTTAGCAGATGTGATTGGAAATACCATCAGTTATTAAATCAACGGGAATTCTGTCTAAGGATGGACAGCTATTTTGGAATAAACATGCTAAATGGAAGGCAACCCTGAGAAAGTTTGGAGCATTGCATTTGGAGCAAATAAACTGTGGGATCTTTACTTTACTCATTCCAAGTTCTTAGGCTTGAAATCTCAGCAATGTTCTCCAGTACCTGTTTTGTGGTTCCCAGTTTCAACTGAAGCTAGAAACTGGAAAGGAAAAGGGGTTGAAAAACTTGAAAGAAAAAGAAGCAATTGTTTTGATTCTGAACCAAGTTTTGTCTTCCATTTGTGGTTTCCTTTAAGGTTTGGCTCAGTTTTGACTATCTTGTCCTTTTAAATTAATAATATTTTGTACGGTAGGTGAACACTGAAATATTTTAAATGCTTAAGAAAGTGGTTCTATATTTCAAAGTCTATTCCAGCTTTAGGGTAAGATTTTACTGTTAATATGTTAGAAGTAAACTCTTAAATATTTAATGCACTACTTTTAAAACTGTTGCATATTAGAAGATCACGTTTCTTCAAAACTTTCATGGAACAGACACAAATCTTCTAATTTATAAATATTGAGGGAAACACTACAACTATTGAAACCTCTACAGTTAGAGATACTGTTACCTTGAAATTATCAATTAAAAAGAGAGAGAGAGAAGAGGGTCTGAGTTCTCCTGACAATTTTTGTGATTGTACAGTGACATTTTCCTGGTTTTCTTCTGCACTGTTTTTCTCTTCTGTGTTTGTGTGAAACGCCCACATAAACAGAGAAGATAAAGCATCTGACCAGACTGTGTGCAGTTTGTGGGACTGTTTCCTCTAAGTTCTGTTAAATGAAAAAAGTAAGTAGAGAGAAGAGTATTTTTCCTCTAATCTCTTTCAGTTATAGTAGCCTTAAGTATTATCTGAAATTATAGTAGGCAAATATTTTCAGACCAATTGTTAAGTCAACAGTGTCCCTTTAATAGTTTGCCCTAGTATTATTTTCATTTTCTTGTTACAGTGATTGAAATTTAGAAATGTTAAGAGAACTGGCTTCAACAATCACTTTTCACTAGCATTAGTTTCCCACAAGCAGTAACTTTGTCCCTAGAGAAATCATTTAATTTACTGCAATTGTATACATAGAAGAAAGATAACTTGTGAAATAATTCATTGATTTTTAAAATGGCTCACAGAGGCTTATGATTCTAATTATCCAGTTTCATGAATATACACAATGTTAATGCAAAAGATGTTTCAATGGGAACTCCACTGAATTACGAAAAGGCTGAACTAAGGATTTTTATTGGGTCCTGGAGCACTGCATACGATGCTACAAAGTAGAGGATGTAGGCAATATAAAGAAATCCTAGAAATGCTGCTATTGATCTTTTCTAAGGTGTCATTAGTCAAGACCTTTAAGCAAGATCCCTTAAAATAGCATGTTAAACCTATGGTTTTCTCATTTAGGGTCCAATCCTGCAGCCATTCAAATCAATGTGAGTACTATTTTGTTAAGTATTTGCACCTTCCTATTACTTGTTAGGGTAAGAATCAGGACTTTAAACTTTTATTCTGCTTTTTCTACCCTCAAACCTATATACTAGCCAGCTACTGTCAATATACCTCTTTCAGGAAAGATGGGATGTGGTTTTTTTCTTTCCTCTGTTGGTTTTTTCAGGCTCTGTCTTCTACTCCTTATGCAGGCAAAGCACCCACTGAAGTCAAGGAGGATGAAAGTTTTATCATTGTAGACTTCAAGAGAGATTCTGTTTTGCATCCTTAGAGGTACAGCATACAGCTTGCAGCTGAGGGAGAGGGGGACAATAGTGGTGGTAAACCACTTACATACCCTCTCTTGTCTGGATAAATATGTAGCCCTGGAGGTATGTTTAAGTTACAGCAGACTGTCCACAGCTGCCTGAAAGCGCCTGTATCATCCAGAATTTCTCCAGTGCTACATACTGCAGGTCTCTCCCAACCATTGCTAGCCTTAGTCTATACCTGAGCTTGTGGCAGAGCTCTTCTCTGGCTGTTTTACTAAAGTCATAGAACCCTGCAAATCTGTGGGTAGTATCTGCTTTGTATTCGTAGGTATCTTTATCCATATTCACAGACAGGGTTATCCACGTATCATTTTTGTGGATCAGATGCATATACAAATTTTTTTTATCCATGCAGGGCCCTATAAATTCATGCACCAGAGACAGTCTTTCCTGTAAAGATGCAAGGTTTCTAGAGTTCCTTTTATGCTGCTCCATCTCTTTCATGAATAGGCCATTAGGATCTGCACACCATGTGTTTTAATTTATACCTATGTACAGTTTGTATAAAACACTACCAGATCAGACCAGCAGTTCTTTACATGTGCTTTGCTCAGACATAAATGATTACATAGCAAAGGCAATGAAGAGCCAGACCTTATATTGCAAAAGGTGACCAACATCTACAAAGTTTTAATCTTCTCTGTGATCCTACCTCGGTGTTGGGGGTTGGAGTGGATGATCACTTGAGATCACTTCCTGCCTTATAGTTTTATGATAATTGGAGGGGGAAGGGAAGCATATGGAGGTTAATATGAGTTATAAATATTTGCATTTTATTTTTTACTGCAATGCCTTTAGAGAATGTGGTACCTAACAGTCCCCCAGTCAGGGCTTAGGGTCCCATTGTACTAGACACTGGATCACTCATAACAGTAAGACAGTGCCTACCCCAAACAGTAAGTATAGGGATGCATACCACTGGTGCTAAAATGCTAAGGTGATAAGGGCCATATAAATTCTACAGAGATCATGCATCATCTATGAGTAGTTATAATGCCTAATATAGCATAGAGAGAATATAGACCAGGCATGGCCAAACTGTGGCTCGGGAGCTATATACGGCTCTTGAATGAAAAACTGTGGCTCCCGGAAGAACGTCAGCAAATCAGTTTAGGAAAGCAGCCGCAGCCTAGGAGTTCAGATGGGGGTCAGGATGGCAGGAAGAAATGCACCATGGTCAGGATTTTAAAAAACTTGCCACTAGCCTGCAGTCTTCTACATCAAGCAGCAGCTAAGTTTTTACTATATAGGCCTAATTTTCATGGTAACTTTAAGTAATTATTAGAATCTGACATTAGTAGTAGGATTGATATTTGTCCTCTTTTTATCGTAAAATTAAAGTGTGCAATGAATTTTAAACTTAGTAATTTTGGAGCAGGTAAAAGTACATGGCTATATGCCACAGTGTGCCTCTTGAAGGTTTGATAATCAACTTGTGTGGCTCTTGAGTTCCATAAGTTTGGCAATCCTGATAGACCATGGAAAAATGTGGTTTTAATTAGCATGCTTGCTAGCTTTATAGAAAATAATGAGCCTTATTTTAAATTGAAAACAGATTTTTCCATATTTTTAAAATCAGTTCGTGTGTATATTAGAAATCCATAATTCAGATCTCAGTGACACTACTACAGGACTGTGAATGTTTATAAATGTTGGAAAGGTGTTAACATACATTTTATCAGTGTAATCATGAAACAATGTGTCATTTTTCTGAAATAAATTTAAAAACCTATTTCTATACATTTTATATTTTCCAAAATACTTAACACTTCTTATGCAACCAAAATTTTAACTGTAACACAGTTTATGTATATGTGTAGTTCTGTAAGCATATACTATGTACTGTAAATATGTATATAATCCATAATTCATGTATTAAAATTATATTTTAAAAAACTTTTAAATAATAACAATGTTACTTGAAAAAATGAACACGTCTATGCTATGTTTTTTAAAATAAAAAGAGATAATTTACGTTCTTGTATACTGAGATTTCCAAACATTTTTACTTTAATTTGTTCAGATAAAATCAGTTAATATTAGCAGGATTTGTGCCTGAGAAATAACTTCAGTAATTATCACCAGTCTATCATTTTCAGTATTTCCATTTGGCTTTAAACATCATGTGATCTATTTAATCTTGAGGCCTGTAATTAGTCCATAGTTCTTCTGACACTTTTTTTTTTAATACAAAATGTTCTACAAATTTATGTTGAGAGGAATCAGTTAAATCAATTGAATTTTCTAACTTCAATAATTTTTTTTTAAACGGAAATAAACAGGTGATTTCCTGGAAATCTTTCTCCTATTTTGTTTTTTATTTTTTCATCACCAACTATGGGACAAGTTCATATATTTTTGAATTTGGAAAAAATAGATGTTTTGAATATACAAAAGAAAAAAATGTTTTCAAAAGTCTTTCTCCTCACTCCGACTTACATCTTTTTAAAAAGTTCTGGTTCTTTTAATTTCAGAAAGAAATAGAGAAATACAACTCTTCTATTCATTCCCTCTGTGCTTGTTTGTCCTTATTTCCAAATGAAAATCACCCCAATTTTAACCATGAAGTTTGTACTGTTATTTTTAAGAGGAAGGGTTTTAACTTATTAATGTTAGATTTATAGGTAAAATTCTAAGCAATAAGATGAAAGGGACTTTACATAAAAATAATGGTAGTGGGTCAAAACAAACAATGAGTCCTATGGCACTTAAAGACTAACAAATTTATTTATTGCACAAACTTTCGTGGGAGAAAATCCTGCTTTATCAGATGCTTAGAAGTTGGGGAACTTACAGAATAGGAGGAAAATAAATGCAGTGAAGTGTATGTCATGGGATCAGGTCACATTGTAACAGTAAATCAAAGCAGTTGTTAAGATTCAAACACTGGGAACAGGATCTAGAGGGAGAAGAGGTCAAATCACCTTTTGTAATGAAGAGAAAAACTCTGAAGTCCTAATAGTCCATTTAACTAAATATCCTGTCCTTTGACAGTGGTCGGTGGCACGTACGTCCCAGTCTTATTAATTTTTTCCCATATGGAAACATTTCCACATCGTTAATCATTTTAGTTGCCATTTCGGTATCTTTTCAAATCTGAATATATTTTTATTAAGAAGGAATTATGAGATCTGCATGTAGTATTCAACATGTGGGCATACCATGGATTTATAGAGGCAATATAATATTTTCTGTCTTTATTATCTATCCCTTTTCTAATGATTCCCAACAATGTTAGGTTTTTTGACTGCCTCTGTATATTCAGTGGATGTTTTCAGACAACTATTCACAATGGAATGACACCAAGATCCCTTTCTTGAGTGGTAACAGCTAATTTAGACCCTATTATTTTATGTGTATAGTTGGGATTATGTTTTCCAAGGTTCATTAGTCTAAAATTTATCAAAATTGAATTTCCATCTGTGATTTTGTTGTCTAGTCACTCAATTTTGTAAGATCCCGTTGTAACTCTTTGCAGTTTGCTTTGGACTACTTTGAGTACTTTTGTGTCATTTGCAAATATTGCCACCTCACTGTTTATTCCCTTTTTCCAGCTTATTTTTGACTATGTTGAACAGTACTGGTCTTACTACAGACTCCTGGGGACACCATTATTTCCATTCTGAAAGCTGAAAACTAAATAGTAATAAGTTACCAAGGCCTGAAGACGTCCACCCAAGAGTTCTGAAGGAACTTATCCCATGACCACTTACTTTGCTTAAAGTCCTTTGGTGAGGGACCTTGTAGAAGTCTTTCTGAAAATCTAGGTACACTACATCCAGTGGCTCATACTTGTCCAATACTTCTTGATATCCTCAAAGAATTCTGGTAGATTGGTGAGAGATGATGTTCCTTCATAAAAGCCATGTTGACTCTTCCACAACAAATTGTGTTCACCTGTCTCTGATAATTCTGTCCTGTTCAATTTTCCTCGTATTGAAATTGTTTACCAGCCTATAATTGCTGGAATTGCCTCTGGAGCCTTTTTTAAAAATTGGCATCACATTAGCTATCCTCCAGTCATCTGGTACAGAATCTTATTTAAATGATTAGTTATGCCACAGTTTAGTTCTTTATTTTCACATTTGAGTTCCTCCAGAACTCTTGGTAGGATATGATTTGGTTCTGTTGACTTACTACTGTTTAATTTAGTAATTTGTTCCAGAATCTCCTCTAATGGCACCTCAATTTTGGACAATTCCTCAGTTTCGTTACATAAAAAAATGCCTTAGGTTTGGGAATTTCTCTCACATCCTTAGTCATGAAGACCAACACAAAGAATTAATTTAGTTTCCCTGTAACAGCCTTATCTTTCTTGAGTGCTCCTTTAGCATCTCAGTTGTCCACTGGTTCCCCTGGTGGTTTAGGAGGTTTTCTGCTTTGGATTTTATTTATTTATTTATTTAATTTATTTATTTGCTGTTACTTTCTGAGTTTTTGGCTAGCTGTTCTTCAAATTCTTTTTGACCTTATAAATTATATTTTTATACTTCCCAGTTTCTGCTCCTTTCTCTTTTCTTCAGTAGGATTTAACTTCCACATTTTGCCTCTAACTGCTTATTTTACTTTGCTTTTTGGCCACAGTGACACTTTTTTGGTACTCTTACTATGTGTTTTAACTTGGGGTATACATTTAAATTGAACCTCTATTATGATGTCTTTAAAAAGTTTCCATGCTGCTTGTAGGGATTTCACTTTTGGCACTGCACCTTTTAATTTCTGTTTTAACTAAATTCCTCATTTTTGTGTAGTTCCTCTTTCTGAAATTAAATGATATCATAGTGGGGTGCTTTGGTGTCTGTCCCCCCCTACTGCCCCACAGGGATATTAAGTTTTATTATGTTATGGTCACGATTACCAAGTAGTTCAGCTATATTCATCTCTTGGACCAGATAGTGTAATCCCTTTAGCACTAAATTAAGAATTGCCTCTCCTCTTATGAAAGCATAACTATAATCAACTTGCCAATTCCTGTTTACATTTTTTGGCCTTGCTTTTTATTTAAAGGAAATTTACCTTAAAAGACTTTAATTTTTTTCCCCTTCAAACACAATGAGCACAAAGGGATGCTGGTTTGTGGAGTTTTGTTTTTGTTTTGTGTTCTTTTAAACGTTCCAAACAACTAAAATATAGTTCTCAATAAAGGCTTATATGGAAACAAACAAACAAAAAAACCCCAGGGAGTTTTAATTTGTTTTAAAGATTTTATGGTAAGAGTGCTGTCAAAATTATGTTCTAAAACTGGGCTTGGTATTTTCAGGCCCTCATATCGGCAAGAAGCTAAAGTTGCCACAAAAATATCACAGCTGGGACCAGTTCTCTGTGTATATAATATGCATTTTCTCTTTCACATGGACAGTTACAAAGTTTTCCAGCTAGCAGGCATTTCTTCAGACCTTTTTCCACTCCCAGAATTCAGCTAGATCTTTGAAGTGTAAAATCCACTTTCCCCCTTTCCACTTGCTTAATGTAGCCAGGATCTCACCATTTAGTGTCAGCACATCTGGGGATATATGCAGAGTAAATGAGCCTGAAGTAACAATACCCAGAGCCAGGTCTCTGAGTCCACAGTGAACTCTATTAAAATGGATTAGACTCCTGAGTTCTAAGATGCAGTTGGTTTTTAAAACCAACAGTTGTTATTGCATTTTAAAAGTGCTATAAGGATTTGTACAATGAATTTTTTTCTATCGAATTATTGATTTGAATATTATGACCTCAGGGATGGGATGTATGGGTTTAAATATTCTGGGATGATTTTATTTATTTTTTTCTTATGCCATTGGTTTTGCCTCAGGGAAAGTCATTTGAGGTAGTTTTAGCTGCCAGTAACTATCTGCTACTCAGTTATTACTGTGTAATTGGATCTAAAGTACACTGTATAATTTACTAGTAGCAAGCTTTGCTTACCTAATTGTGGTAGTCAGCTGACTTCTACGGATATTAATCAATGCATCTGCTTAGCACAGTAGCCTGAGAACAGTATGGGTGAGTGAATAAGCATTGAAATGAACTTGTTCTTTCCCAATCTCTGCACATTTAATGGTGATAAAAGTATGAAAACAGATCTTGGATTTAAAGTGAGTCTACTGTTTGTTAAAGATGCCAGACAGCACTGGAAACTGTGCTTTATGTATAGACAAACTCAGGTTCTTTACCCTGTAGATTTTTGTTGGTTTCTTATTCTATATCTGCTACAGCTAGTATAAAAAACATGTAAAGTTTTTATGGGTATGATATTCATTGAATATGCAGCAAAGATTTTAACCAGAATTTTTCCACTCCTGTAAATATGTATTCATTTTATAAGGAGCAAACATTGAAATACTAAGAACAAAGTCAGGGAGGAGCATTGATAAATTTTGTTGAATGTCACAGGCATTATTTACTCATTTACAGGCCTGCTGTAAGAATCTCAGCAGTTATTTTATTGGAAAACTACTATGTGCTGTTTTCAAACTGAGCCTTTGCATCTGGCTACTTTGTATTCATCCTGTGGTGTTTTGTTCCTTTCTTGTATGTTCTCTAGATGCACCCTGACTTCACTTGAAGTTTACAAATATCTGTCCAGTGAAAGCACCTTCTTTTAGTAGTTCTATTGCAAGTGAACCTTTTCTGCATCTGTCTCCTATATTTTTAAACGTTTTTTTCATATTTGAGAATTGTCATGTCAATACAGAAAAGTTATCAAGCAGATACGAGATACTAGTTGAAATCGTTATTTACCAAACCTAAAATATTCCTGATTTTCACATAGCAAGAATACTACAAGAAGTGCTGTATTTAGGCACAAGCCAAGTCAGCCATGGCTTAGGGCCTCACCTTATGAGAGGCCTCTAAATATTTCGGAGATAACTAAGAAGATTTATCATAATTGAAATTGATAATGCAAATAAGGCTTTTCACAAGATGTATGTTTTATTTAATTGTTTTTTTACTGCATCTTTGCCTATGTATATATGCAAATATAATGATTCATCATTTATTTTTCATTACCCTTTCTGTTATAAGGTAATGTACCTTTTTCTCTCTGTTTTTAATAGTAAGTGTAACCCATGTGCCTAAATAGGTGCAATCTCTTTTAGGGATCCTTATGGCTGGGTTACGTTGCTGGGCAGATTTTGCAGCCCAGAAACCAGAAACTTCTGGTAAGAGGGTGAGGCAGTACACTGAGCATGCTCCACAAGTTTATTGTTTTGCTGGAGTTACATGCTCAGGGAGAAATCTGAGAAGAGAAGCCTGAAGAGGAGCAAACAGAGAGCTGCAGAGGACATTGGCTAAGGGACTCAGTGAAAGGAGCTGAGCAGGAGTGGACTGCAGGATGTTTTCTCCCAGCTTTCGACTGCTTTGCAGGGGAGTTGTCTGCAGTGGAACTGAGAGCTGGATGGCCAGTGACTTGATTGCATGGTGCTGGCTGCACAGGAGGAAGAAAGGACTGCATGGCATCTGCCTGAAGATTCCTGCAGCTAGAGAGGATGAGGATTGCTTTCGTTCTGCATTCAAGCCCCAAGGACTTAAATGACTGCAATTGAGATAAGGGTGACTCCACCTGAACTTTGGGACTCTTGGGTTTCTTACTCTTTTGTTTAAATGTATTATGGTTCTTTAGGATAAGGTGTGTTTAGTTAGTTAATAAAGTTCATTGTATGTTTATGCTGAGTGGTAGTTTAATGAGGGATGGGAACTCTGAGCAGTCTTCGCTGTGAGTCCTTTTGACAACTGGATCCTGGCTCTCCAGTTGCTTTCATCAGGGGTTTTCTCTGTGAGGCACTGGAGAGGGGCAATTGAATGAATCTGAGCCCACCCTAGCAGGTTACATAAGCAGCCTCTGAATCTTGACACATCTAAGGCCCCAGTATGTCTTAATCCCACCCTGCTTACAAGAACTTCAAGAGCAGCTCTTTCCCTCCTGTTTGCCTCTGTCCCCCAAAATTGAGCTCTATGTACACTCAGAAATTGCAAACAGAGGCTAAGACTTTTCCACACCCACTACCAAACCTGACAAGAGCATTTTGAATGTTTGCTATACTTGTAATTCATTACCAATGGTAACACATTGCACTAATGAAAAATACAAGCACAAGTATAGAACACAGCCTAGTTTTTTTTCACATATACACTCCATCACAGCTTCTGACGGTGTAATTGCCAGCATGTATTAGGAAACTAGTAAATACTGGAACTGTAGACAGGCTCCAAAAGGGTAATCGTGTTAGTCTAGTGCAGCAAAATAAACAAGGAGTCTTGTAAATATGGTCAAATTTTTCAAATAAACTTCTAAATCTGTTCAGACATACATGTATGTTTGCACATGCAAAATGGGCAGCTGTGTGCATAAATCCAATTTGTTGGCTCAGCCTTGCATTTAGATCTCACTAATCATTTGCATGGGCAAATATAGGGTTTTTTACATTGACTCAGGCATGTTTTCAGATATCATGGGCTGCAACAGAGAAATATTCCCTTCATTTGTAAAGGGAAAGAGTTAAAATGTTTTGAGACTGGGAGCTATTTCTTCCAGTATTTCTGAATTGTTCAGTGTTTGGCACATAAGCTGCTTGGGGCAGGGGAAGGTGTTTCTAGGGAGCTCTCACTATATTTTAAAGTAACATACAGAATAGTGAAACTCAATATTCATAAATTACCTTTGCTGCTGTTCATATTTCATAGCTGTTTGCTAATTTATATGCTAGACATATTAAACTAAATCATTAAATGCCATGAGATTTTGTTTGTTCTACACACAACAGCACATCAATGAACAAAACTGCAGCAGTTTTACTGATGCTAAAGTCTAGCTACCTGTGATTTTATAAAAAATATGAATCAGAAAAAGGCAGGATTAAATCAGTTGCCAGTACTATCAGCTTGGCAGAGATGATTTATCTTGCCTTTCCGACAAGGCTGGATTTGACTGCAAACCTCATATGGTTGGACTTCTGCTTCAGATCACGCAAAGGCATTCCAGATGATGAAAAGTGAGGTAGTTGAGAAAACAGCATGGAGTGTTGTACTGGTGCTGTATTTATTTGGCAATAGATGAACTCTAATGTGCTTCAGGATGTATCTCATGATAATTATTACCTCTAACACTGAATCTATCTTGACACATCTTAATTTCTTCACCCAGATTTTAAAAAAAAAGGCAGTTTCTGGAGTGTTTTCCCCCAAAAGCAAAAGTAATTTTTAGACTAGTTCAGGAAGTGGGAAAAGTAGGCTTTATCTGAAGTGGACATGTAGGTGCTAAATTGCCCATGTTCACCCATGTCATTACTTTTAGCAATGGAATAGCATTACCCTGAGGACACACATTTGCTGTTACAGTCTGACCTGATCCCGTGACTTATATTTCCCTGCATTTATTTTCCTCCCATTTTGTAAGTTCCCCCATTTTCAAGGTATCTGATGAAGTGGGATTTTCTCCCATGAAGTCTCATATTAAATAAATTCGTTAGTCTTAAGTGCCACAGGACTCCTTGCTTATGATAGTGAGGAGGAAAATCCAGTATTGTGTGTTGCTTAGAAATGTTTGTCTAGATGGGCAAATAACTTATGGCTATTAGGTTTTGCTGTGGTGATGTTGGGTTCCAGACAATGAGGCCTGTAGCAAACTTGAATACTTGCAATAATACATCCTGCAGCTAAGGAATTGTCCTAAACAGAGTGTGGAACAGGAATGATGGTGTCAGTCTTCCTGCCTGTCTCTCTGTAAGGGTAGCTAGCGTAATAACTGTAATACTGTGGCTCATTTGGAAGATATGCTCATATGGGAAACTGTTATATATGTGCCAGTGTGGAGAAGACAGATTTGTGTGATATGATGTTCTCACACATTTTTATGTGATTTAATCTGAAATGTATTTAGACTCAGTCTGTAATGCCTTTAGCTCGTTTCCTCTTTTACTGTATATGTGGTTTTTAATATATGTATGTGTGTTTAAAGCTAGTTACCGGTATATAGAAATGTATTTTTGTGTTGGAAATTTAATTAAAAAAATCAATAAAACATTCCTTAATATGTTGTTTTAATTATTTTAATGTTCTACGGCAAAGCTTGAATGGTTCCATTATTGATGCATTCTCCAAGTTTTCATTCCTGATATACAGGAAGTGCCAAGCAGAAAGCATATAACCACCTACCATTTAAAAAAAGGAAGAGGAAAGAGAAAAAGGGAGAAATTAAATTTAGACTGTAGTGGGAAAAGACTTTAGGTCAGAAGCACTGAAAAGCTCTGTGTCCCACTCTAGCAACATTAAACAGCCATAAACTTAAGTGGCATTGACACAATGCAGCTGGTTTGTCCTAGAAAAACCTAGCCATAGTCAAGGTATTGCAACTGATTTATAAACCAGGCAAATAGTTAAATGTTTTTCACAATGACATTATAAAGCACAATAAAGCATTCATAGTCTCCTTTCAAGCTCCCACTCAATACCTTTTTAAATATCTCCTATTCCTCGGAGTAAATGGGGCAAAATAAGATGGGCCCTGATTTTGTCATATGTAACTAGAAAGATCATAAAAAGAAATGCCTTTCCCTTTTCTATGTAGCGTTAATAATGAGATGCCCCTAGAAAAAGATATTTTTTGGCCATAAGTAGCTTGCCATACTTTTGCCTCTCAGAAGAGGAATTCTACACGTACAATATTGCACTGCAGAATAAACTGATTTGCTAGCATATTTCACCCTGCTATGTGGTTTGACTTTGTAATCCAGTGGGTGGCTTCCCTGGATCATCTTCACTGAAATTGCAGTGTGAAGCCATTTTGCCAGGAAGAATCTGCCCTTGTTTTTTCAGAAGAAGAGAGTTTTGCCCAAAAATAAGGATTATTGTTATTTCGAATGATTAAACACTAATGGCCCATCAACCATTTTTACTAATAATTTTAATAAAGACTAGTAAAGAATCAATGGTGTGTACATGTTTAAAGGCCTGCTGGTAAATCTGCATTTTACTTCTTCAGCACATTCCAAAGGGGTAGCCATGTTAGTCTAGTTCAGCAAAACAAGTAAGGAGTCCCGTGGCACTTAGAGACTAACAATAAATAAATTTAAATAAATAAATTTGTTAGTCTTTAAGTGCCACAGAACTCCTTGCTTGTTTTACTTCTTCAATAATATTTAATAAACTGAACAATTTTATGCTCAGTTCCACTAACTGATTTCCTTAAAGAGAAACGTTCCACAATGATATTGCATTGTAGGAAGGTTCTTATTAGCTGTAGATAGTGTCGGGAGATAATACAAGACAGTTGGTGATGGATATTTGTTTACACCTATTCATCTTTACTCATAATGCTGTATACAGCTTCTGGTGACTTTACCAAACATACTAAAATCATGCACAAAATGTAGCCTTGGAGATTTTGAATTTGGAGCAACCTGATTCAGGATGGCAGGAAGAATTGTAAAGGTTACAGGAAAGAAGTATTCAAGGTCCAAAACATGGATTTTTGAGTGACTGTTAGGGACAGTTTTTCAAACCACACACATGTTCACATGAATGTTATTCATACAAATGGAGGCACACACAAAAAGGTAATTTTCGTAACAGACAATTGTGAGCCTACTGCTTGGATGCACAAATCCTGAATATATTTCACACATATAGCTTTGTGTGCATATACACAAATTCTCATGCCTGGCTGAAAATTTAGCCCTTCACGTAATGTGTCTATTTTTTTTTTTTGCAAGCTAGGATACTGCAATAAGTTAGTATACTATATGTGTACAATATTTATCGTATTTTCCAACATTAGCAAATACTCTGTGATAACCATCTGGTACCACCTCATTGCTTTATTTCATGTCAGAGTTGAAGTGGCTGTGATCAAGGACTGAACAGTTCAGATAATCTAAAGGCACTTTTTTTGACTCTAGGTCAAAGATTTGAATTCAAACTATGTTGGCAGTGACTGAAAAACATGCTGCTTTCACAACCAGCACCCAGCGGCATCAGCAGATACTGGTTGGCTATTGCTGGCCAATATAGCAGGCTATATGGGTGACCAATACATCACATAACTTTAAATATGTGAGTTATTCTATTGAAATCAGTGGAAATTCTCACAGAGACATTAACATGAAGCATGTGTGAATGTGCTGCTAGCATCACAGAAAAATTTTGTGGCACGCTGGTGCAGCGACTGTCAAACAGTTACCATCCCACAGACTGTGTGATCTGTGTTCTGTGCTTAAATCAAGCCATCAGTCGCCAAAGCGATCAGCCTGCATTAGTTAATGGATGCTTAATTCATTTACAAAAATTCAGAATCAATAAAACACTTTCTGTAGGGAATGTGGCAGCGTTAGAAGGGCAGCTGAAATATGGTTTTGCATTAAATTGCTTTTTTTCCCAATCACATGCTTGTTTCTGAAGTTCTGCTGTGCACATTAAAAAAAACAAAACAAACAAAAAAAAACCCACTCAACTTGTTAGCCTGATATAAAATCTTGTTCTCCAACTAAAATGGATGGATGTGGGGGGACAAGGGAGAGTTATAGGTAGAGTAAATGTACGAGTAGCAGCATTCTGTACATTAATGTTTCTGTGGGTTACTAGCTTCAGGGGAATATGAATGCGTGCTGGATAATGATATTGCCATAACTTTCAGAGTGCAGGCTTTGATGTTAACCTCTTCACCGCTCAGCTTCTTGACTGTGTGTGCTGGCTGGGGGGGGGGGCCGCCCAGCATATGGGCCCTAGAACCTGGAGGAGTTGCTCCTTGTTGAGGAGCCTTAGGTGTACCCTGACCTGCTGCTCATGAACTTGGTGGGGTTCGCCGGGATCCCAAAGGCCTTCTACACGGAAGACCCTGAGGATGGCTACTGCCTCTGGAGTTATGACTTCAGGGCAGCAGAGGGGTCAGGGTTGGAGGAAGTGGCCCAGGGAGGGCCAAATGCAGGGCCATGCTACAAGGCAGCGTTTCAGTTGGAGCCCCGCTGCCCTGGGCCTAAGCTCGTCCGGCCCTGTCTAGAGCCCTGGGCTGAGACGCAGTGGAGTGGGTGGGCCTGTGTCTCCCTCCTCAACTGCCTTTCTTGGCTAAAACCCCGAGTAGTCCCTGACCACCTGAGCTGTTTAGACTCTGTACTTGCCCACCCCACCTGGGGGCTGTGACTGTAGACTTGGTAAGTGTGTAGCCTGAGGATTACGTCCAGCCACTAGACGGGACGCCCCCTCCTGCGAATTCCCCGGAACCACCAGCCAGGGGTGCCCTCCCCATAGGCCGGAGAGGGCTGGTGGCCTACATGTGGCTTGGAATTTTTTTTTTTTCAAAATAGCTAGTTCAAAAGAATCAATATTTTGAATTAAATCCAGCTTTTAGTATTTTGAAATAGCACTTTGAAGTGCTTATTTCGAACTACCAAAATGCCTGCATGGACAAACATAAAGTTTTTTAAAACCAAGCCGCCTTCATTTGAAAAAAAACTTTGCAGCGTAGACATACCTGATATCCCAGAGAGGCAACTGAGGACTCATCCCTATTGCCCTAGACACAGGAGCCTGATATCCCACCCTCTTTTCTCCTTAACCTTACAAAAAGACATTACAACCAGCCTAATTGGCTCCATTACCAGCTGAACAGACCAGTTGTGACTCTGATGATGAATCACAGGCAAGGCTCACCCCCCTCCTACCACTTATCATCCCTTGATGAGGCTGTGATACCTGCAGGGTCTATCTCAACCCCAATGACTACAAGATGTCCGGGAGCTAGGACTGCTAAGAAGAATGGCTAACACGCTAGCGATCCAATGGAGGTTATGCAAGAAAAAAAAAATCCCACACACTTCTGAGAACATCTTTCACACATCCGTTCTTGACCATCTTGCAGTGTGTGTCAAGATGGACATGTAGAGCTAGCTGACTTGATCTGGCAGAAAAAAGACAGCAGATTGTTATTACCAAATGCTTTCCTTGAGCTTCAAGCAAATTGAAGTCTCATTGGCTGTCACAGTGGTTAATGACTAGTCTAGACAAAATCAACAGAAAACAACACCTTGAGGCAAGAAGCCCGATCTATTTGGAAGGAAAAATAATTCCGCACCAACTCTTCAAATGAGAATTGACAATTCTCAGTAGCTCTCTGAGCCATTAGCTATTATCTTTGAAAAGTCATGGTAGAGTGGAGAGGTCCCAGAGGACTGGAAAAGAGCAAATATAGTGCCCATCTATAAAAAGGGAAATAAGGACAACCCAGGGAATTATATCCCAGTCAGCCTAAGCGCTGTACCAGGAAAAATAATGGAGCAAATAATTAAGGAATCAATTAGAAAGTTCTAGAAGAGAATAAGGTGATAAGTGATAGGCAGCATGGATTTGTCAAGGCCAAATCACGTCGAAGCAACCTGATACTTTTCTCTGATGGGCTAACAAGATTTGTGGATTGCAAGGAAGCAGTAGGTGTGCTATATCTAGCCTTCACTAAGGCTTTTGATACGGACTCACCTAAACTTCTTATTAACAAACGAGGGAAGTACAACCTGGATGGAGCTACCAAAAGATGGGTGGAAAATGGGTTGAACAACCACTCCCACAGAGTAGTTATCAATGGTCACAGTCATGCTGGAAGGGCATAACGAATGGGGTACTGAATGGATCGGTGCTGGGTCTGGTTCTGTTCAATAGTTTCATCAAAGATTTAGCTGCTGGCATAAAGAGTACACTTTTAAAGTGTGTGGATGATACAAAGCTGGAAGAGCTTGCAGGGCCTTTGGAGGATAAGATCACAATGTTTTGGACAAACTGGTGAAATGGTCCGAGGTAAACAGAATGAAATTCAGTAAAGACAAGTGGAAAGTACTCCACTTAGGAAAGACCAATCCATTGTACACATACAATGTCTGCCTAGGAAGGAGTATTGAGGAAAGGGATTTGGGTGTTGTGTGGATCACAAGCTAAATATGAGTGAACAGTGCCACACTGTTGCCCCCCCCCCAAAAAAAGCAAATACCATTCTGTGATGTATTAATAGGAGTATTATAAGTAAGACATGAGAAGTAATTCTTCTGCTCTATTCTGCACTGATTAGGCCTCAGCTGGCGTATTGTGACCAGTTCTGGGTGCTGCATTCTAAGAAAGACATGGCGAAAGTCCAGAGAAGAGCAACAATAATGATTAAAGGTTTAGTGTAGAAAAGTGTTTAGTGTAGAAAAGAGGAGACTAAGAGGGGACATGATAACAGTTTTCAAGTACCTAAAAGCCTATTATGAGGATGAGGGAAAAAAATTGTTCTCCTTAACTGCTGATGATAGGACAAGAAGCAATGGACTTAAATTAAGCAAGGGAGGTTTAGGTTGAGCAGTTAGAAAAATTCCTAACTGTCAGGAAAACAAACAAGGAGTCCTGTGGCACTTAAAGACTAACAAATTTATTTATTGCCTAAATGATTCTTCTGAGCAATAAGCATGCTCGGAACAACCAACGAAACAAAATCTGCCCACACACAGTTTTGGGCACTAAAGGAGAGGGGGTTGTTCTCGATGCTGTTGACACAGTTTTTAGATTCATGGCTACCTCAGCTGCCTTGAGGAAGTAGTCTTGGCTCCAGCCATTAGGGATCACTAAAGAAATACATATTACAGTTACGGGTCTTCCATTTGAAGGATATGAACCTTTCAGTGTGTATGTGGGTAAAACTTTAAATTCTCTGAAGGCCTGTGTTTGGTACTATCGTGTTTGGTAGTAATTCATTCCTGCCATGTTTCATCATAATTACATGGGCAAATAATTCAGAATAAATAATTTGAAAGACTTAATTCTTTTTTCAGCTCATAGAGTATCTGTGAACAGATTGATGTTACCCGGAATTCAGCTGTAATTCAAGTTTAGTATCTTTTTGAATTTTTTTTCACTTTGCTTGCAAACATCTTCAATATGAATAGTGGTGCTTGTGACTGATCAAATAAGTCACATAATATTGTTTCTGTTCCATGAATTGATGAGCATAATTCATTTTTTTGCAAACATATGCGCATCAGATTTGCTCAAACAGTCATGGAACATGAATGCAGAATAATTTTGTATTAGTCATCCAGCACTTGTCATGACACCTCAGTTCTAAATTTTTACTATTCAGTAATAAAGTTAAATTTTCAGAAATGGTCACCAAAATTGGTAGCCTTAGCTCCCTTTTTGGGTGTTCAGCTTGAAATATTTTGACCCTGAGTCTCAGAGGTGCTAAGCACCAGCAGGCCTGTTGACTTAACTGGAGCAGTAGAGACCCGGTTTTGAAAATGAAGGTTCCTGTCTATCACACAACACATGCAAAGCTGAGAACAATAAAAGCAATTTTGAAGGCTTTGACTACACAATTCTTCATTCTAGTTTTAGTCCATGGGAAGTATTTCTTTTTAAAGATGAAACAGATGAGACTACTCTTTTACAAATTAGAGAACTGAGCACAATTTATGTGCACTGCAACATTGGTAATGTTCAGTAGACCAAATGTTATCATTCCGGAGACAGTTGTCTGAGATATAGGCATGATTATAGATTGTACATTAATGTCCTATTTAGTAGAAACTCCTTTCTCTTCATTAATAAAATGTAGGTCTGATCTCTATCATAATACTCTTGCTTTTTTGATTTATGTTCCTGTTGTTTCAGGAATTGATTACTGTAACTCTGCTTTAGCTAGTTTTGACATAAATTATAATGTGCCACATTTAATAGGTTTTCCAAGCAACAATTCATGTTCAGCTGATACGGTCCAGGAAATTTTATCTCTGCAATTTTGTCTGGTCTTCATTACCTTCATGTTTATCAATTGATAACGTTTAAAATCCTGCTTGTGGGCTCCAGTTGTCTTTTTGTCACATTCTCAGTATCATTTCAATCTGCTTAGTAAGTAGCTTTCACTGATATGCTGGACCACAGTTTTTCATAGAAATCATTTTATGGTGGAAGAACATTGTCTCTGGAAAAAAAATATTGTGAAGGCCAACATCTGTGTCTTCTAGCTTGATTTTAGAGCCCACTCAAATTTAACTTCACAAATTATTATTCTTAAAAATAATATTTTATATTAACAGTTTGAAAGGACTTGATATTATGCTTTGTTAAAATCTGAATTTTTAGTATTGTTGACTGTCCTAGATGTAAAGATTTTAAAAATTCCCACCTAGTATTTTTAATATACACAGATTTCTTTTGATCTGCATGCTTCTGTACAAGATAATCCTATGGTTTGTATGGCAAAAGGCAAAGCAATTCACTGCAGAATGTACTTGGGTCAAAATCATTTGTAGATTTCAATAGACATTATGCTGTAACTGAATGTAACAGAAAGTCTGCCCTATTCAGGAAATCTAAAGAAGTGGTGTGCAATAGATTAGAATCTGTTAGAATAAAGAAACAGTCCATAATATTGATTAGTTAACTTTGTTTTGTTTTCATTTCCAGATACTATGAACCATTTCATGGTTTCTGTGTCATGTTTTCTTATGACTGAAGGATTCTAATAGTTCACTTTAGCATTTTCTCTCATTGTATTATGCCTGCCAGCTGGAACAGAGATTAGGTGAAGCTGTGCCAGATCTGATAATGAGCTTAGGTTCCCCACCTCCACCAACTATATGGAAAAAAAAAAAAAGAGCAAAGAAATTTTTCTTCAGATGCTAGTGTAGATCTTTGCAAACCAAACAGTAACATAACAGCTATGTACACCAGCTTTAAGAAAGGTGTTGTGGCTTGTGGAAATATGAGGCATGTCAGAAACAAGTCAAATTACTATGTATGCTGTCTTGGAAACAGACTGTAAACTGCTACAAAAATTGACAGCATGTTAATTATCTCCTGGCATTAACTTACTATTTATTAATATCTGTATCTTGGTATTGCAAAATAGACCTCTTTTTGTTGGATGTTTAAGCATACAGGAACCAGCTGGGTGGGTCCTGATTTCAGCTATGGTGGAAGATATTTCCTAAAAGTTTGCCCTGTGTTTTGTATGCCGGGAATCATGACAATAGATTTTGCCATACATGTAGAAATACTCTGCATTTCATTAAAGGAATATCTAGTTTTAAAAAATCTCTTCACTGGGTGTATTTAACCAAAGTAGGCCCACTACTAGTCACTATAACATTTGTTTGTCTCCTGATGTACTTAACTACAGAAAACTTTGTAAATGGACTTCAGCTATAATATACCTGATTGAGACTCCAGGATTTCGTCTGAGGCATTTCTTCATACTTAGTCACTGACTGGCAGAGGATACACCTTCTCCAAGGTCTAATGGAGAGGAGGAGGTGGAGATTTCTCTTGGGTGGGGGAGATGTGGATGGGCAGTGGGGAGAGGTACTTTTTACTGCAGCTACTTGGGTAGGATACTATAGCTTCAGATGAGCAGGGTTGCCATATTTCAAACTTGGTGGGGTGGAGGAGGGCCCAAACTTGTGCAAAAGAGTTTTAGAAAATCTTTCTTTCTTTCAGCCCTGAGGCCTCCCAAAGATCCACCAGCTTTGGTCATTGTACCTGCAGCTTATCCTGTTCTTATTTTGTCCGCAGAAGTGGGATTATTATGTTCTGACCTCTCCAATCTAGGCACACAAAACAGACTCTGTCTGGGACAGATAATATAATCTCACACTGAAAATTTATGCAGTCAGTTAAGACTGAAAAGCAGAATACAATTTAAAAGGATATTGGGGTCCAGCTGCCTGGGGCTTCTCATCCCATTCCTGGCAGGGAGCAGGGTTCATCCACTCAGCTCTCCAAAGGAGCCGGGAGAGAGGGGCAGTTGAGCTCCAGCCAACAGCCAAGGTAGGGAACACAGTGTCTACACTGACACTGTGTCATCCTAATTACACTGACAAAAGCCCTATACTTCTCCTTAAAGTGATTTTATTATGTCAGCATAGCAGGGGACTTAGATCAGTGGGGGGAGCTGACTTTCGTCAGCAACACTCTGAAGGGTAGACCAGAGAGAATCACAGTATTCTGAAACGTTTCTATAATGCCCTTTGTAAAAAAGCAGAAAGACTATAATATTAGGAAACATACAGTCTATAGGAATAAAAAAAAAAAAAAAAGAAAAAGAAAAATGACTCTTTGTGTAGAAAGGGAGTGCTTTACAGCTTTAATCCATTATTAAAGGTTCTTCCTTGGCAATAAGATCAATTTGTGTTGAAAATTTAGTCTTATACGTGTGAATTGGAAGTAATCTTATTAGTGTTTTATTACATCGGGTCTGATAAGCTTCTCAATCCATTTCAGTTAAGCTTCTATTGATCCACGTAAGAAATCAATTTGGCTTGCTTTGATTATTTTGGTGGGGGATTTCATTTGTCTGGAGTCTGAAATTATGAAAAAATGTATTTTACAGTGTGTAAGAGAGAATGTATTATATATAGGCCAGAATGACCCAGATCATGATTTGATTTTGTACTCTTGATTTTTTTCAGTTCTTAACATTGCAAATGAGTCTGTCTATAATAGCTGAACTCTGAGATATTCACAGAACAGTGGGAAACTGAGACAGTGAGTGTGACTGTGACCAAAACTCCATCTGGAAGAGGGAAAACTGATGTACAACTGAATGGTGCTATGAATTGAAGCCTAACCAATAAAAAAGAACCTGAGGCTGGTAACAACTATGGACAAACACTCATCCGGTGGGTGGGAAAAGTCTAAGATAAGTGTAAAGCAACTGTGTGGAAGACTGGAGAGAAAGCAGCATTAGGCAGGAGGGGAAATTTTTCCCCAAGTCTATGACTGTATGATGGTCATTAAAAATATAAATAGCTCACATTAGGGTGGCTAATGGTGTGGTGTAATGGCTAATGGAACTTGGCTTGGGCAGGTTCAAGGACTTGCCCCCATAAAAAACAAATGGGTCTCCCTCATCTGTCAGAGACATATCATTAAACCTTCTCTACAAAGTGCCAAGACCTTTGTGGTCACACAACTAATCAGGAATATTGGTGTGATGAGCATTAGGCAACGGAGAGAGATTCCAATGTGTACCTCTCCCATGGGATCCACAGGAAGGAGATTTCTACAACGAATTTGAGACTGTACTCTTATGTTGTCATGAAAACTGTTTTGGTGTAATTATTGGAAAGGTTTACTGTTCAAATGGATGAAGTTTAAATCACTGAATACATCTGTGTTAACCTTCCCCAAAAGGGTGCAAGACATCCCTGGAGTACAGGGGAAATATTTCCTGCTCTGTTCTTTTTTCTATTGGGGTAGAAATGTGATGATTAATGTTTAAAATGATGTATCTGTATCCAACTATGAACTCCGTTTTGTTTGGTGAACGCTATTTTGATTGTTAAACTACATTGTCCTTTCATTGCTATCTTTTAATCTCTAACTAGCAGTTAGATTCCTGGAAACACTGGCAGAGAGCAAACAATGCAGAGCAATCAGGAGTCACTAATCCAGAGGGCATCTCTTTCAAAGGGAACCATCCTAGGACATTGAGCTAATTGCAGCCCAGTGTCTTCCTGGGTAGACTTGTAACCAACCAATGGATCACCTGGTGAGGACTTGAAGTCACTGAGGATGGTCGTGTGATGGGGGGACTGGAGTTTTTTAAAAAGGAAGTTTAATTTTATAGTTTTAATAGAATCAATATTAATAGCATGCTGGTTTTGGTATTTATATAAATTATTATTTGTGTGTAAGATTTCACTGAAGTATTGTTCATCGGCACTCTGACCCGCTTATTTTGAGATTAATAAATATAATGCAGCACTGAGGTTTTATCAAGAACTAGATAGCAGTATGATCCCTAACAGCATTTGTAGCTATGATGATATAGCTGTTATGGGAGAATGAAATCGTAAGCTTCAGGCATTGTTTTTGAATAGTTGCTGATACACAAAGGAAGGATGGTTCCATGATTAGAGCAGTAGATGGGGATTTAGAAGGTTTGAGTCCCTACTTTACCAGAGACTTCTTGTGTGACAAAGGCACAAATTTTATGCATGTTTTGAACAAAGATATAATGATGGCTTGTATATGCCCCCTACCCATTTTCTTTCTGTGAAATATTTATGTGCTAGTTCTTTTTTAGGCTTTTCCATTAGAACACCTTAGGAACACACACAGGAATACAAGAACTGACATTCTGTATCCAGACTTCTTGAAGGATTCTCACTGGTTTTATGATGGGTTTACAAGGTTAGCTAGCATGCTCTTCAAATGGGGCTCTTAAACCGAGCCTCATTGCAATTTGCCTGCATAAAATAATATGAAGACCCAAAATAGATACCTTCAAAGTATTGAACTCTGCTCATCTCACTGGTTTGGTGCAGTGCAGCTGTAGAGATGACTTATGAGGCAATTCTACTAGATTAATTTAGGTGACATGCTCTTCTCTTACAAATAGCCAAGGTACTTGCCTGCCCACTTCATCAACTACATTTTGCTGAGTCAGCATTGAGGTAGCTCTTTATTTTACTGCCATAAATTTGAACAGCTGGCAGTAAAATTTATATGCATTCCATTATTAATGTACACACAAGGTTGAGATTTATACATTTTTTGGTTAGGATTGTGTGATCTCTCATTTTAATGACTGTTGGGGGTTAAGTATATTAATTGTTCTTGAGTTATATTTTTCAATGAAAACCAATATATTTATTAAATATATTTGTCTGGCAAGGCTCTAAACAAGCCAAGAAGTACTGAATTGACTTAATTTTATGAGCAAGCCAAATTATGTTCCTGTTGTTGAGCTTTGAAAGCCAAATATTCCATTTTGATTTCATTTTAGCAGTAGCACTAGCATATGCTTTTGAAAGGCACTATGCTTAAAAAGGAATTTTCACACTGTGATGCTATATTACATTTAAATATTAAATGCAAATATGTCCTTCTCCTCCCCAAAATAAATTATAAAAATCCCTGTAAACAATGGTAATGTTGCAGAGATAAGTGCTTAGAGTCAGGAAATGCCAAAGTTAAAGCTAAATACAGAAATTTAATGTCTTCTAATGCAGGAAAAACTGCAGTTGGAAATGTGTAGGAAATTAAACCACTCCAAATTATAAAATAATATATACATAGGTATGTTCACAAAAATGCTCTAAGTTATTGATGCATATGCTAGATCTTAACTCCCACTCTCTCTCTCTCTTTTTTTTTTTTTTTAATAAACTTGTACGTGACTGAAGCTCTGCTTTTGGAGCCTGATTCAAAGTCCATTGAATCAATAAGAAGACTCCTATGGTCCTCATAAAACACCTCCAAACTGCAGACCATGAGACTTCAGCCTCAAAGATGAAAGGTTCAGAAAATTATAGGTAAGTAAAACCATGCCATTATTATGGAACTCTTGTTGTAATCCTAGTTACAGTGTTTGGTCTCCTGACAGCTATATCAATTCCATTTATCTTTCTTGTATCTTTTAATAAATGCTGTTATAAATGTCTTTGATATTTTCCTCTAGTTATTATACTTTGACTGATAACAATGGTGATTTCATTGAAATAATAGATATGATGATGGATTGGTTGTAATGGGGAGGGAAGATGGAAGAATGAGATGGGGAAAGGAAAACTAAAGAACTTGGAATCCAGTGCTCAGGTTTTTCACCTCTTGAAAATGATTTGTTCCAAATTGTTTTATGAACAGGACGAGGAAACCTGCAAACTGAGCTCTCAGTCCTGAAGCCCTTTGGTGAAATGCACTGACATAGAAAGAAGTTCTCCAGAGCAAAAATGCTTTGCGTCATTTGTAAAATGTTTCTGGCTTTTGCCTTATGAAATTTCATCAAAAATCTAACTCTGAAAGAGCTCATTAATTCTAATCCCTGTTCGCTACAGGATAAGTTAAAAGATGGAAATGCACCCATATAGTATGCCAGTTATATCATACATCAGTTATAATAGTAAATTGACTAATGAAATAAGTAATATTTGAATAGTACTGTGGCTGAAAATTACACCTTTCCGACAGAGTAAAGATTGAGGAAAATACTTGCATTCACCCTATCATTTCTCTTTTATAGGGCGAATAAGTGGCATTTAGACCTGATTCTATTGATTTTATTTTTTCCTTCTTTATTTGACAATCCAGCAAAAATTCTCCTCTTCCATAGCTGTTGTGCATGGCTTATCTCTATGTAGCTTTATGATGGCTTTCCTCTGATATGGTCTTCTACTATGTACCTTCTGATAATTAATGACAGGTTGGGAGGTTTAAATGTACCTGAAACACAATAGTATAATGCATTATGCTTTTCACTGGTGTCAGAATTCTCACCTCAGAGCTCTATAGGAGTGAAAGGTTGCACTGGTGTTTTTCATGGACAGATATTGTGCCCATTATTGTTAAGAATGTTTTCTTCTGTTGGCCCCAATTTTACAAAGCAGGGGCATCGCTGGCACTGGGCACCCGGGGCACATGCCCCAAATCCCAGAGCAGATGCCCTGGCTCTGGCGCCCTCCCCACCCCAGTCTCCGGCCCAATCGGGCTGGAGATCCAGGGCCCAGCCGTCTGTGGCTGCAGCAGCCCCGTCCCCAGCTAGGGATCTGGGGTTGACCGTGGAGGCCGCTCCTGGCCCCGTCTCCAGCCAGGGATCGAGGGCCCAGCAGCCTGCGGCCGCGGCAGCCCTGTCCCCAGCTCGGGATCCTGGGCTCGACTGCAGAGGCCACTCCTGGCCCCGTCCCCAGCCGGGGATCCAGGGCCCAGCCTCCTGCAGCCATGGCAGCCCTGTCCCCGGTGGGGGATGTGGGGCTCAGCCACCTGTGGCGACGCGCGGTGACTTCGGGCCCTGTCCCCAGCCAGGGGGCCTGGCCTGCGGGCGGGGGCGGGGACTGAGGGTGGGGGCAGGGCCTGGGGCTGTGGCCCAGATTCCTCCCCGGGGCAGTGACACCCCTGCTGCAAAGTATTTAAATATGTGATTAAAACCATCTAAAGTCAAAAAATCACCTAAGCATATGCTAAGTGCTTTGTCAACTAGGGACTGATTGCTGACTTAACCTGTCAATTACACCTATTAATGTTTATCAATAAATATGGCAATATTTATTATGAACCTATTTTAAAGGAATAAGAATGATTTTATTCCTATAATAGAGACAAGACAAACATCGTAAAGCAATTGTAAAGGCACCCACGTGAGTGTGGAAGGTGGATTTTCCCACCAGTATTTTGCCATGGCTAAACTCCAGCCTGGGTTATTGGAATGCAGCTTGCTAGGCCCCTGATCAAAAAATAATTATGTGGCATTATCTTCCAAGATCGGAAAACTGCAGACAGTAAGAGTTTTTTAAGAAACTACTGCAAGTAACCCCAAACCAGTTCAGAATGGACTCTGGAAAGTGATAAGATAAACTATAGCTAACAGCTGCAGAGCTTGTGAGCTCATCTACTGACCAAGGTCAGCGAGTTTTCATGCCAACAGGTGATATGCTAATTCTGGGGCCTCAGCCATAAAGAGGGGGTTCTGTTCACAGACACATTGGAGAAACGATAGGTTAGCAGCCTGTCATGTCACCAGGGGATCTGGCCACTCCCTAGGCACTCCCTGCCATACATAAGGGAGGCGTTGAACCCCTTGACTGATCACCTAGGGAGTCTGCAATTTTCCTTTTCTCTTTTTGCAGATCTTTTTCTTTTTCTTTGTCCTTTTTGAGTTTTTTACTAATTTCTTTTTTCACTTGCTCACCCGGAGTGCAGGGTCACGGGCCTTGGCATATCCAAAGGAGGTGGCATGGGGTATTCAACCACTGCAAACAGTTGTGGTGGACTCAGATTTTTATGGCCCAGACAGCTCGGGTGAGTTGTAGGTTGGTCAAGCTGACTTTAACACCAGTCTGGTCAAGTGCAGCTCCTTTGAGAAAGCATGCAGTTGGTAGACACCAGACCGGTGTGCAGCCAATTAAGGGCCACAGGCAAGCATTGTTGGTCTGCAGCTGATTCTTTAACACCAGGCTTTTCTCTCACGCTTCGTATTTTATCTTAAAGAAACAGGTCTGCTGTCTGTCACTCCGGAGATTACATCCAGATGTGGTAAATATAACCTGGTTAAATTTGGGATTTAAATTGGGAAACACTTTTTGGGGATGTGTGTGTATGTATTATTACTGCTCTGAACTTACTAAGCTCATAGATCAAAATCAGCTGGTGTCCCACAATCCAAATTGGGCAACAGCAGTATGAAAGAATGTGACAGAAGAAATCCACTTGTATTCCCTGCCAGGTACCTGAGCTGATCCTTGTAACTCCTAGCCACAAACAGCCCATGCTTAACCTCACCGGGCCGTGACCCCTGGTGTCTCGAGAGCAAGGGGGAGAAGCAAGGTGTTCATGCTGTCCTGGACTGCGCGTGATATTTCAGTGTGTGTAATAGAAAAGCTTTTTTGCCCACAGATTGTGCTGTCTCTCTCTGTGTCTCCCATGAACCCAACTCTGTTAAACTGCACTGACCAGGACTGGCACCTGGGGGTTTAATTCAGGGTTAGGCACAGGGATTAGGATAAGCATTGTAGTAGTATTAGTGCTCTATTCTCTGTTTATTGGGCTATTAATTTGTACTTGGAAGATCTTTAAATGCCTTAAAGAAATAGAGTTCTGAAACCACAGTTTGTATGGGTTTTGGTAAGTGTGATTTAATAGGAATTGCAAGTTTTTTTAATTTTAGTAATAGGAATATTAGTAAATAAATAATATTAACCTCTCATTTAACCTTTTTTCTTTCTTTTCTGTAATTCTGTTTACCTCAATAAAAGTTACATTAATAGTGGTTACCCCCCCCCCCCAAAAAAAAAACAGTGGTCTGGTCTCGTACTTCTCGATTGGAACACACCCTTGCAGTGTGGGGATCATGTTCCTTGCTCCCTATCCCCCACAATAGTGAGAAGTATAAATAACAATAGTAATCACAAATATTGTTTGTATCAATGCTGACAATGTGTGATGGCAATTAAATGCACTCAATATTTATGTCTGAAAGCTCTGCCTGGGCAGTGTAAAATATTGTGATTAGAAGTTTCACAAAAGCCTCTAATGGAAAAGAATTGCATGTTGTATTGCTTTTGAATGCTCCATATGAAGGATTGTGCCCCTTTTAAGAGAAGAAAGATATTAAATAAACAAGTTCTACTGCAATATTGAAACTGAAAAATGAAGCGCTACAAAAGTTAGGACATCCCAAAAGTTAAAGTTGCTCCCACAGTATTGTTATACGAGGAATTACCAGGTGACATTCTTACACATGATCTTACAAGTTCTTTTTTTAGTGTTCAGTCTTGGAAGAAATACTGCACTGTTGTAAGTTTTGTGCTGTGGGTTTCTTGGGAGTGGGAGGAGGATGTTGCAAGCAGTAAGATCATTTGCTTTCTTCTTTAATCTCTCTAAATGGAGTCAGTTATTGGGGCAGAATGTATTCTAGGAACAGAGAGCCGGTGTGTAAGTTAAGATTTCTGAGGAAGGGGATTTTTCTGTATGCAGTTTGACCATCACCATTCAAGGCTTAGTGCGTAAAGTGTAAACAGACAAAGAAAGTATTCAGTTTATATGTCCTTGATTTCTTCTCTTTCAGGAAATCAACACAGGAAGACTTCAATATTTTTCTGCCTCTCAGCAAAGGGATGATAATATTAATTCAATGATGTGGTGCAATCAGGTCATTCTTCTGCATGCAAAACAAACATGCAGTACTTCCATTTTGATATGACATTTTAACATTCATTTTTGTGAGACTCAAAGAATAGTTGGTGTGAGCTTGACACTGAGATTTATGTTCTTAAACCACATAGAAGCTCTTTACACCAACATTCCACATAAAGATGGATTACATGCTATTAGAAGAACCATTCCAGATGATGCCTTGGCACACCTCATGGCTGAACTTTGTGACTTTGTACTCACTCACAACCATTTCAGATTTGAGGATAATTTATACCTTCAAGTCAGCAGCACTGCTATGGGTATCCACGTGGCCCAACAATATGCCAGCATTTTTATGGCTGACTTAGAACAATGTTTCCTCAAGTCTCATCCCAAAGTACTTCTCCTTTCCTTCTGGTACACTGATGACATCTTCATCATCTGGACCCACAGTAGGGTTGCCATTGAAGATTTCCACAGAGATTTCAACAATTTCCACTCCACTATTAAACATAGCCTAGAACATTCCACACAGGAGATCCACTTTCTGGACACTACAGTACAAATTAGGGATGGACACATCAACACCGCCCTATACTGAAAGCCTACTGATTGGTATAGTTACCTACATCCCTCGAACTTTTTATCCAGAACATACGACATGATCCATTGGCTATAGAGAAGCCCTAAGATATAACCACTTTTGCTCTGATCCCTCAGATAGAGACAGACATGTTGAGGATCTCTATCAAGGATTCTTAAACTCAGGACCCAGCTGCGGAAGTGAAGAAACAGATTGACAAAGCCTGGTGGGTACCCCAAAGTTGTCTACTACAGGAGCCCAAGAAAGAAAACAACAGAATGCCACTAGTCATTACCTACAGTCCCCAAGTCAGACCTCTACAGCACAGCCTCAGGGATCTACAACCTATTCTATAAGATGACCCCTCACTCTCAAGCCTTGGGAGACAGACCTCTCCTCACTTACAGCCAGCCCCCCCAACCTTAAACAGATACTTACCAGCAACTACAGACCTCACAACAGAACCATTAAAGCAGGCACATACCCTGCAACAAACCACACTGCCACTTTGCCCACATATCTGCACAAAAGACACTATTACAGGATCTGATAAAATCAGCTACTCCATCAAAGGCTCATTCACCTGCTCATCCACCAACGTAATTTATGCAATCATGTGCCAGAAATGCCCCTCTGCCTTATATATTGGACAAACAGGACAGTCTCTGGCTGTGTTCAGACGAGAGTTTTATTTCGAAACAACAGCTGTTGTTTCGAAATAGAATTTCTTATGTCCACACGATGTTCCGTTATTTCAAAACAGTAAAACCTTGCTTGAAATCAAAAGAGCTGTTGTTTCAAAACAGATGTTTCGAAACAATGGCATTCAGACACATTGTTTTGAAAAAACACCATTGTTTCAAAGCAACTGTTTCGAAACAACATGTCCAAAAGGCCTTATTTCGAAATAACCATTTCGAAATCACAGCTGTTTCAATAGCAGGCTTTCCCTTAATTTGAATTAACAAACTGTTAATTTGAATTAACTTATTTTGAAATAAGGACTTTATTTCGAAATAGCTCATTTCGAAAGAACAGTTTACGTGTGAATGTAGCCTCTGTGCAAAAGAATAAATGGGCACAAATCTGACATCAGAAATAACAACATTCTAAAACCAGTGGATCAGCATTGCAATCTTTGTGATCACTAAATTAATGATTTGCTAATTATTGTGCTCAAAGAGATAAATAAGAGATCAAGGTTTCAAAGAGTAGCTGCTGAGATTGAATTTATTTGCAAATTCGGTTGCATTGCTTCAGGACTTAATAGCGACATTGAATTTTTCTCTCATTACAACAGGTGATTTGACCTCATCTTCCACAGTATGCTGTTCCTCAGTGTTTGAATCTTTACAACTGTTTTGATTTGCTATTACAATGTGACCTGTTACCATGACTTACACTTTCCCTGCATTTATTTCCTCCCATTCTGTAAGTTCCCCCATCTTCAATGCATTTGATGACGTTGGATTTTCTCACATGAAAGCTCATGCAATAAATAATTTGTTAGTCTTTATGTGCCACAGCCTTGTTTGTTTTTAAACCACTTAGGCACTTTTGAAATTCCCACCCACTGTGCCAGATTCATTAGTATCCTCAGGTTGTTTGCATCAATGCAAAGTAGCCAACTAGTCATAACCGTGGCTTAATAAACAAAATTTGCTAGACTAATGGTGCAAAGAAGTCAGAAAATACTTATGAGCTGGTGCCACAGGAAGTTCAGTGTGACCATGCTGGGAGAAAATTTAGGGTTTTGAAAATTCCTTACTTTTGAATGATTGGTTTTGAATTGTAGCATTGTGTTTGATGCAAGTTGTTTGACAGACTAGTCTGATTTATTGATCGGAAGAAATTTCAAGGAGACTAAATGAATTTTTGTGTTTCCTACTTCAAGGACAGAATTGCTCTGGTTTAGTAAATTCCAGCAGTGTTTAGAAAAAGTTGAAATTATTCCAAGTTATAGGACATTTGGCAGCTCTGAAGAATTCTCATTTGTATGAATTATATTAAGAAGTTTTCTCTATACTTCTTTTAAAGTTGTGACTTTTTTCTGTTGCGGTGTTAATTACACTGCAATGAGAACACATACAAAAATGTTAATTATAGCATCAAGGGAATTAAAGAATGTATTTAATATTTTTGGCAAAATGTCTACCTCCACGTATAGGGATTGCAGTGGGTTAAATACAGTGATTTTTCTTTTCTTTCTTTCTTTCTGTCTTTCTTTCTTTTTTTTTTTTTAAGCGTTAGTATTTTCCTTTCCCCTGCTGACCCCGTCCCCCAGCTGGGCAACAGGGCTGACAAAAAAAAGGTGGTGGTACTCCGTTCAGCTGTGTACCATCACAAAAAAAGCACTGGTTAAACATAATCAGACCCAAGCAACTGTAGCAGCACAATGCAGTTGTACACTTAGGAAACTATGTACAAATTTCTGCCAATTGACTCTTGATTTATTAAATATGAGATTCACTTGAGAAAAAAAACTCTACCTGGTGAATTCTCCACTTATGAAAGGCATTACTGTGGGTTTTTTTTGTGTAGGATATAACTTAATTTCTCACGAGAATTGCTTCCCTATGTTTTATTTCATTTTCCAGTGTACAGGCCTTTGTTGTTACACATCATGCGTTCACTGAGTTGTTCTAAACAAATGTTTGTTCTCATGCCAGCATCAGCAGGACAGTCAAGGCAAAGAACATCTAGGCACACTGTGACAAAGCTTGCAAAACCAAGGAAATATCCATTCAGTCTCCTGGTGCCTGCATCTAGAAACTCAGTGCTAACACAATTACACTTAATGTGATGCTATCACAACACAAGCAAAAACAATGCTGATGACAAACTGTGACAAAAGGAGACTGTACGTTCCAGAATTATCCTGTGGATGGCTATAATGCACCAGAGGCATGTAGACCTTTTGCACATTCTGTACTGTATTTTGTGTTCTAAAATATTGTTGGTTTTAGGCAGCTATTATCAAAGGCCTGAGCTGTTAGAAGCCCAGGAGAATACAGGTCATGAATCCAAGCAGAAAGGACACGGATATATAAAGTCAACAGACTGAATAATTTGCAGGGCAACATATATGTTGATTGGCTAGTTTAAAACTAATAGTTTAAAGAATGATGTTTATGTATTGTAAAAAATTCAGAGAAGGCTAAAAAGACTAATGTGGAGAATTCAAGGCCCATTTACAGTATTCTGCTATGTGTACAATGTGTAAGAAACAGGAGAGGTTGCAGTACAGTAAAGTGGCTGACTACAGATATGTGCTTTTATATCAGCCCCTGTACCTCTCCTTCATTAGAACAATGTACGCTCCTCCTGACTAGGAAGGAGGGAGTATATCACTAGCAGACAAGCAGACATGGTATGCTAAAAAGGCAGTGGGCCTCAACTTATGCAGCAAATTTCTATATAACCTATTGCAGATTGTTTCTCTCTTAATATCTTTTCCATCTCCATAGCATCCCGGGGGGGGGGAGGGGGTTGAGTATACAGTAAGTGATGGAAAGCTAGTGTCAGAATGGCATGCTATCCACCATTCTGCTCGCTTCTTGTGGAGCATTGTGATTAATACAGGGGGAAATCAAATCAAATCAAATCAAATCATAGGGCTGGAAGGGACCTTGTGAGATCATCGAAAATCCACCCCCTCAGCCCCAATCCAGACTTTGTGTGACCAAAAATCCAAACTTTGGCTCAGATTTTGCTAGATCCCTGGCCTGGGTACCCCCCCCCCAACCCCCTTAAACCCTCTGTATTTCTATCTGCTCTGCGCTGTGAAGGGGATAATATTGTGGACCCATAATTGGCACGTTCTGTGAGAGGTTTTGGATAATAGTTTATTTCTCCTTTCCAGGTAATTTAATGTGGGGGAATGTGGAATGCTCTTGAGGTTCCTAAATTTAGAGGAGCGATGGGTGATATTATGGTTTAACTGAATCAGATGCTACTTATTGTTAAGAGCTCCTTTGTTATGAGCCTGAGATATATAAAATGGTTTCGAATTTCTATTGAAAATATTCCTTTAGCAAAATCAAAGTGTGTGCTGAGTGGGCATAGTAGCCAGTTTAAGCTATCAGTAGCGCTGTATCCGTGCTGTACGGCTCACTCTAATAATCTTATGCCCAACAGTCTAAAAAACAACTGCTTGAGTCTGACCTCTTTTTGATATGCCTCATCTCTGCAGCACCTGTCACATTCTAGTGTGTATCCTTCTTCCACAGACAAACTGCAAAGAGAAGTTAACACCAACATTAGCAATCTCTCTGATGTGCAAATTAATCAATCTGGTAAATGAGTTTTAGCAGAAACAAAATGGGACAGATCTTAAGGACTTTACTCAGGCAAACTTCATATTGACTTTAATGGATACTTGCCTGAATGAAGTGCAATTGAATACCTCATGATTTGGGCCTCATATTTTTCAAAGAAAAAAAAGAACAGAACAGTCTTCAAATGATCCATCCTTTATTGGCCATTCCCAGAGTTTCATCAGTAGATCACAAAGCATATCCCAATCTTTGATGTAGTTATCCTCACAACATCACTGTGAGGTGGGGAAAGTACTATTATTATTGTAGTTGAGGAAAACGATATACTGATTCTATCCCTTGGAATTTCACAGCTTGCATGTGGCTGCCCAATATAGACTGACTACAGCTGTGTGTATTACCCTCCTGTAGGAGGGGGACAGTGAGAGGCACGAAGGAAGTTGGCATATGTGCAGCATAGAACTGGCCAACATTTCTAGAATCAATGCTGGCACTTGTTAAGTAGTGCCTGCAGATAGTACTGATGTACATGACTTGCATGTCCTAGAGGAAGCAGGGATGCTAGAAAGCCAGCAGAAGCCAACAGTCACAGCAGAGGGCTGATTTCAAAACCCAACCTTGTCAAACAGCTTACTTTTGTTTCAATGCAGCTGTCTCTTAATTGCTAATTGTAACATGGATTTATAATGTGGATTGCTAATTGTAATGTGTATTTATAATGATGCAGTCATACTCTGCATCATTGTCAAGTGGAACTATTATGTCCTTGTTAATATATATAATTGGTTTTATGTGTTAGTGCTGACAGTGGTCTTGAGCAAGACACAGAAAAATGTTCAGTTTCTTTCATGAGTAGTTCCAAAGGGGTATCCATGTTAGTCTAGTTCAGCAAAACAAATAGAGTCCTGTGGCACTTAAAGACTAACAAATGTATTTATTGCATGAGTTTTCATGTGATAAAACCCCACTCCATCAGATGCTTAAAGGTGGAAGCATCTGATGAAATAGGTTTTTCTTCCATTACAGCTCATGTGGTAAATAAATTTGTTAGTCTTTAAAAGTGCCACAGGACTCTTTGTTTGTTTTTTCACAAGTAGCTTAACACTACAGCAGCTCTGGACACATTAAGGACATAACAATCAAATATAATCCCCATGAATGGATGTAGTCCTGCTACCACCAAAAAAAAAAAAAAAAAAAAGGCCAAAGTTCTTGGGTGAGATAGACTGGCCTTGATAATGGCTTCACCCTTATGAACTTTTCAGTTCTCATTATAATAACATAAATTGCATTTGCTGGAGATTCCCCTATACAGTAGATCTCACTTATTAGCAACGCCTCAGTTGCCAGCAAAAAGCTGCCATTTTCTGTCAGTTACTGAGCAGAAGGCAGGTTTGTGGGACCGCAGCCAGAGACAAAAGCCCTGGGACCTGCCTTCCTTGGCTGCAGGCCTGCAAACCTGCCTGTGGACAGCACAGCAGCAAGGAGGGCTTTTTGGACTTTCTGCAAGAAGTGAGGGTGCTGGGGGCTGTGGGACTGTGCCATACTTCTCTCTGCACTCTTTGTTTTCATCACATCCCAGTGTTTCCTTCCCCAGAGGCAGCTTTTCTGCAGGGCACAGTCTGGAAAATGCATGGAGAGGTATGTATTATGTTGCTTCAACATGTAGGCTGGAGAAGCAATCTTCTACACCACCGTCCTTCGCACAGCCCCCGCCTTCCCAGCCCACAGTCCCATACCTCCTGTGCGGTGTCCATGTATGGGCAGGGTACTGGGGCTGCTACTCCAGCAGGGAGCAATGGGATGGGCTGAGCACCAACTGCAGGGAAATTTGTAGAGCTGCAGCCAGGGAAGGATGTCCTGGTACTTCCTTCCCTGGCTGCAGCCCCACAAACCTGCCTGTCCGGAGCCCCTTCTTCCAAATAAGGCCGTTAATACGTAACATGCTACTGCCAATATCCGAATCCCATTAACTTTATGATCAGTGTGTCAGGATTGGTTACCGGCAAAATGTTGCTACTAACCAATAGTTGTCAACATCTGGGTTGCTATTAAGTGCAATCCACCATGGTGGGGATAGATAGAAATAAGAAATATTACAGACTAAGCAATAATGCTACTTAGGTTTTCTATCTTGGAGATTTTAACTATCAGCATAACTGCAAACCCTTAGGATAGAGATGGTAAATTTCTATAAGCTATGGTTTACACTGGTGAAGGTTTTCCCTATGTGAAACTGGGATGAACTTCATTGTGGTAGCAAAATGCAGTTGGCCTTGTCTATGCTAGAGGTTTGCAGTAGTGCAGCTACACTATTGTCTGGCCATCAGTGAATGAAATCAAAGCAAATTCCCACTGCAGACAAGGTCCTAATGGCAAAGGTAAAGTTGAAATTTTTTTTTGCACTTTAATAGCACATCCCATCTGAGAATCTCCAAGTGCTCTACTAGCAGTAAGTGAATTAATCTTCTCAATTCTCCTGTGAAGTAGAGACATGTATGTAGTCTGACTAACATACATTAGAGCCGTGGTTTTCAAACTACCAGCTGGGATCCAGGAGTAGGTTGCAGACTTCAGATACTGCTGGGTCTTGGCGCCCCCTGCTGCTGCCACCGAAAGCCTGTAATGCATTGCTTAGAGATACAAGTGTTGTGTCATGGGCATAAATGATTTTTTTCAACTGGGTACTGAGAACAAAGTTTGAAAAGCACTGCACTTGAATATAGAATATTTGTGCTATTGATGAGCATCACTATACAGTCTTCCAGCTGGGAGATTCTTGGATTCTGTTTCAAGAAAGTATTGTTTCATGTGTTACTTATCAGCACCCCAAAGTGGGCTAAGCTGTTCACAAACAAACAAAAAGGTCACAGTCCTGCTTCAAAAAGCATGAAAACTAAAGAGTGAGAATGATGGGCATGTGAAAAGGGAAGAGATGAATGAGAAGACATGTTTGTGTAAAAAACAGGGTGGTGAAAGTTGGCTATATTATACCTCTGAGGTGAAAATCTTGATGACTCTACTACATACATTTTAAAATGAGTAATTATAACATAATTGGGGACATTCTGGGACATTCATCTTAGATATTTTGCTCCAGCGTGAGACATATTAGTTAGCGTTACCTATGGAAAATCTAGCTGTGCTAAAGCATCTTTGGGCTGTGACTGAATTGGCAGTGTTAAGAGACAATATGTGTCCTTCCCTGTAAGATGTTTATTTTTGCAAAGCAGATGCAATGAGGCTGTCAGAACAATGTGGTGTTATTCGATAACTTTAGGAGCTCTGACAGTAAGCACTAAGCTACTGTACTTCACTTTACTGTTCATCTATGTTTGAAAAACTCTTTCAGAACTAGTTCGTTGTGAGTCATAGTCTATCATGGTCCATGTGCCTGAATGTGTCCTGATTCTATCATACTGGTAGGCATTATAATGTCAGAAAATTAACATTCCATTACAATTTTTTTAAAATATTGGTTTCATCTGCATAGCAGAGGAAGCTGTGTACTATCTGTGGCCTGAGTTCATATCCATCAAATAGCTCCCCAGTCTCAAAACTGACACTCTGCCAACTCTTCCTGTGCTACACAAAGATCAAATACATGACTGGCTGGTACCATAGTGATGGGGTTTAAAATCAGGTAGGTGTGATGTATGTTATGTTCCTTTAGCAAGCTGGAAAGTGTCTAAAATTCTCTTAATGTTTATGAACATCAAACCTGAGCCAATGCACAGAATAACTTAATAGTACACATACTTAGCAATGCCATAATTACTATCTAACAGAAAGAAGGGAAATAGCAATTTTTTGCATGAGGAAACACTACTCCCATGTTTGTTATTTGTGTTAGAACAGTAGTTAGATAGCCATCAGCTCTGGTACGTAAGAGCAATCGACACCTTAAATTTTTAGATTCACAAGAGGGAGGGGACATCTATGGATTTTCTGATTAACGCTTAACTATGGCTGTCAAGTGAGTGCATGCTCTTGCTAGCTGTCTGGATTTTAAATGCAGAGCCTTGAGTCCTCTGGTTACCTCCTTCCCTTGTATTAAAGCTAACTGCGTCTTCTATAATGCCTGTCAAGCTTGGAGCAATTGTAGCAAAAAGCCGAGAAAATATTAAGAAAAGCAGCAAGCTGATTAAGAACTAAATTCAACTACATGAATACATAGAAAGAAGAATGTTCCAACTTTTACCTGAACCCCCTCACACTACCTTCCTCTCAGCAATACAATGCACTCAGGAACTGAAACACAGACAAAAGCACTATATCATTAAATAGTCTTTTACTGATTGGTGATCCTGAGGGCTCACTAGTCTTAGATAGAGCCGACGACAGCTGCTTAACCCTATTTTGGCTGTCACAGACATCTTTGAGAACCCATGCTCATTCATGAGTCCACTTGAAGTAAATACACAGGACACATAGAACAGGCAAACTTCATCTTTGTCTGTCAGTAGGAGAGAATCCTTGTCCTTCATAAAAAGTGAAAAATCTTCATTTCCAGTACATAGGAACCTACAGCTATATGCCTCATTATCTTCAGAATCATGTTCTTAAACTAAAGCCAATCATTTTGTGAAACTAAAGATATCAAGTCTCTGAATTTTCTAATTATATTTTTAGTGAAACTAGAACTTGTAAAAATATACTGGTTCAGAATCCTCAGCAAGTATGAACCAACCAAGCTCATTTTAAAAAATCATATCCACTAAGCACCATTGCCTATGTTATATATTACTATAACCATACTTACATTGGCTGCTGGTGGCTTCTTTGTGTTGTCTCATGCATATAATTCCAATCCTCTACTGTTCCTTAATCATTAAATAAGTTCCAGAGGGTAGATCTGTTTGTATGTGGCAAACCAATGGAAGTCCTGTGGCTCCCTAAAGACTAACGAATTTCTTGAGGCATAAGGTTGCCTGGGTTACAACCCACTTCATCAGATGTGTATATAAACGCTATTCATTTGTAGAAACTCTTTCATGTGGAACCAGTGGCAGTAATCTCTGATTTGGCCTCCATTCTGAGGTTCCAAAAAAAACAAAAAAAAAAAAAAAATGACACTAAAGAATGGCTTTTGGCAAAATAAATTCTGTGTGAAAAAATGAGAAACAAACACATGCCCACAAGAGTTACTTACAGACTGCTATGACTGTGCCTATAACACACATTTCTATCCTTGGAAATATTTTATTCTATTAATGCCAGAGGACATAATCCCCAAAAGACCCAGACAATTATTCAGAGGCACATTACCAGCTCCTACAATGTAGCTACTCTGAGGAGAATGGCCTTGGGATCCTCTTTTCCCAGTGCTTCTGCCTGCAGTACAGAGCAGAAGGTGATGGAGGGCTCCAAGTAATTTTGTGGGTATTCAAAGTACCAGAAAGACCATGCGTGGTGTAGTGGCTGTGGCCATCTCTAGGATCCCTTCCCATCTGCAGAGAGGCTCTCAGGTCTGGTGTACAAGTAAAATGTAAGTTAACCTTGCTAGGCCACTTACTAGTTAAGTTGACTTGAGCCTAGGCATAGATGCGGCTAGTTTGGGTGGAAGTATTTTTCTGCCAACCCAGCTCCTACTTCTTTGATGAGTGGATTTACTACAGTGATGGAGAAATCCTCTTCTGTCATTATAGCAAGTGTCTACACTACAGTGCTACGGTGGCACAGCTGCTGCACTGTAACTGTACTGCAGTTAGCACTTCTGGTGTAGAGGCACTTCAGACTTGGGCAATGGGGAGGTGCTCTGAAGCAATGGTGATGAGGGCTATCTAAGTACCTGGATACACAGGAGAGCTTCAGAAACAATGTAGCAAGTGCCATTGAGGAGTAAACATAGCCCACTTCTCCCAGAGATGTTACTGCTGTCTCTGTCCTCCAGGACTGCAGATGCTAATATCCTGCCCCTTCTCCCTCCCTAGTTCCCTTCTGAACCTCTCAATCATAATGTAGCCTTAGTATTTCCCTATATTAGATATATATATATATATATATATGTGTGTGTGTATATGAAAAATTCCCCTCTCACCCCTATGGGTGGTATGTGTCTTCCTCAACCTCGGATCCTCTACCAGAGGCCTGGGAGTTTGAGGGTTCTGCGCAGTATCTTAGCTGTTCTGAGCACTGCACTCTTCTGGACAGAGAGCTCTGATGTTGTTCCTGGGATCTGTTGGAGCCACTCTCCCAGCTTAGGAGTCACAGCCCCAAGTGCTCCTACCACCACTGGGACCACTTTGGCCTTTACTTTCCACATCCGCTCTAGTTCCTCTTTCAGGCCCTGGTACTTCTCCAGCTTGTCATACTCCTTCTTCCTGATGTTGCTGTCACTTGGCACTGCTACATCTATCACCACCGCTGTCTTCTGGTCCTTCTCTATTACCACGATGTCTGGTTGATTGGCCAGTACCTGCCTGTCCGTCTGGATCTGGAAGTCCCACAGAATCTTAGCCCTGTTATTCTCCACGACCTTCTGTGGGATCTCCCATCTGGTCTCGGGAGGGTCTAGCCCATACACTGTGCAGATGTTCCTGTACACAATGCCAGCTACTTGGTTGTGCTGTCCAGTGTATGCTGTTCCTGCCTGCATCTTGCATCCTGCCACTATGTGTTGGACTGTCTCGGAGGCATCTCTGCACAGTCTGCACCTTGGGTCCTGTCTAGTGTGGTAGACCCCTGCTTCAATGAATCTGGTGCTCAGTGCCTGTTCTTGTGCGGCTATGATCGGTGCCTCAGTGCTGTCTTTTAGTCCAGCCCTTTCCAGCCACTGGTAGGATTTCCCAATGTCAGCCACCTCAGCTATTTGTCGATGGTACATCCCATGCAGGGTCTTGTCTTGCCATGGCACTTCTTCTGCTTGATCTTCCTCCCAGGTCTGCTGCTGCCTCAGGCATTCTCTCAGCAGCTCATCTTTGGGTGCCATCTTACTGATGTACTCCTGGATGCTCTGGGTTTCATCCAGGACAGTGGCTTTGACACTCACCAAACCCCGCCCGCCTTCTTTCTGGCTGGTGTACAGTCGCTGGGTGTTGGATTTGGGGTGGAAACCTCCGTACATTGTGAGGAGCTTCCGGGTCTTCACATCGGCAGCCTCCATGTCCTCCTCTGGCCAGCTTGCTATACCGGCAGGGTATCTGATGACTGACAGGGCGTACCTGTTGATGGTGTGGATCTTGTTCTTCCCATTGAGCTGGCTCTTCAGGGCCTGTCTTATCCTTTGGTGGTACTTGGTTGTTGCTGTCTTCCTTGCCTCCTCATCGTGGTTCCCATGTGACTGTGGGATGCCAAGGTACTTGTAGCTGGTCTGTATGTCTGCTATGTGGCCTGCTGGTAGTTCCACCCCATCAGTCATTACTACCTTCCCTCTCTTTACTACCATCTGGCCACACTTCTCCAGTCCAAATGACATCCCAATATCCTCACTGTAGATCCATGTCAGGTGGATTAGTGAGTCGATGTCTCGTTCATTCTTAGCATACAGCTTGATGTCATCCATGTAGAGGAGGTGGCTAATGGTAGTTCCACTCTTGAACATGTATCCATATCCAGTCCTTGTGATTCTCTGGCTGAGGGTGTTCAAGCCAATGCAGAACAGCAGCGGGGACAGCGCATCACCTTGGTATAGGCCGCACTTGATGGCCACTTGTGCAAGCTGTCTTGAGTTGACTTCCAGTGTTGTCTTCCACAGTCCCATTGAGTTCTTGAGGAAGGTCCTTAGTGTCCTGTTGACTTTGTATAGCGCCAGACATTCACAGATCCATGTGTGCAGCATTGAGTCATAGGCTTTCCTGTAGTCAATCCAGGCTGTGCTCAGATTGATCTGTCTAGACTTTGAGTCTTGGGCGACTGCTCTATCTATGAGCAACTGGTGTTTTGAGCCTCTGGTGTTGTTCCCAATGCCCTTCTGAGCTGTGCTCAGGTACTGGCCCATGTGGTCCTGTAGCTTGGCAGCTGTGATGCCTGATAGGACTTTCCATGTTGTGGGGAGGCAGGTCATTGGCCGGTAGTTGGACGGTCCTGTTCCCTTGTGGGGGTCTTTCATGACCGTACTGTCCTTCCTTGTGTTAGCCAGTCTGGATGGGAGCCTGCTGCTAGCAGCTGGTCCATCTGTGCTGCTAGGCGTTCATGCACTGCTGTTAGTTTCTTTAGCCAGTAGGTGTGGATCATGTCCGGTCCAGGTGCTGTCCAGCTCTTCATGTTCTTGACCCACTGTTGGATGTCTGCTACTGTGATGGTGACTTGTTCCTGTTCTGGGAGATTGCTGTGGTCTGTTCTCAGGTCCTGCAGCCACTTTGCACTGGTGTTATGAGTCTTCTCTTTCTCCCATATGGTCTTCCAGTACTGTTCAGTTTCAGCTGTTGGTGGCTCTGCTGTTATTGTGCTATTGCACTGCAGTTGGGAGTACACCTTGGATGGTTCTTTGGAGAACAGGGCATTTATCTTTTTGGCCTCTGCTTCTCTAGTGTATCTCCTTAGCCTGGTAGCCAGTGCTGTGAGCCTTTGTTTAGCAGTCTCTAGGGCTTCAGATGGAGTCAGGCCCTTGTATTTTTTCAGCAGCCGAGTCTTATCCTTAATCTCTACACCCTTCTGTAGTTCCACCAGCTGACTAACTTCTCTCCAAGTTGCCTTGATCTTATCCTCCAACCTCATTTTCCGGGGGGGGGGTATGTACTGCTGTTCTTCTTGATCGTGTAGCCAACCATCTCCAGGATTACAGAGGCCGTAGCGTATACCAGTTCCTTGGTTTAAGTTATGGTGGTAGTAGGTATTGTCATTAGGGCTCTATTGGCATCTTCTAGCATACTATCTGCCAGTACTTCTCCAACGAGCCTTGGTAATCGGTCTCGAGGGTTGACTGTAGCTAGTTTATCCATGACTTTATGCCTCATATCAGCTGCTGTGTTCTGTAATGGAGGGGGTGGCAGTGAAGTTCCAGCTTCAGGTGTTGGCTGCACATCTAGTTGTTCTTCTGGGTCGTCTTCTTGAGTCTGTGATGTAATGTGAAGTTGGTCTATCTCAAGTTTGTGAGAACAGCTTCCTCTTTACTATATTGAAGCATTGGGTAACTAGCTGTTTCTCAGTTAGCGTGGATGTAGGTCTTTTGTCCAGCCATAGTTCCCTCAGCCATTTCACATGCCCCCTCTCATTAGATCTACTGTTGTAGTAGCATTCCATCAATTCCAGGTTCTCTTGTCTCGTCCATGTATGGTTTGTTCCAGTAGCCCACTTATCGTCAGATTGTCCCAGTTCCCCAACATCTGGCGCAGACCTTGTTAGTCCCGGCGACATCCAAGCTGGCACGACTCTCCTAGTTTGTGTCACTCTCATATTCGAGGTAGGCAAGTGAGACATTAGGGGGTCTTTTGCCCAAGGACCCCTGCTGGGAAGGTAGACAGGTACCCACAGGGATTTGAACCCCAGTCTCCTGTATCAAAGGGTGTTACTCTTTAACCACTATTGCGCGCTTAAGCACTATGCTATCCAGTCACCTATATCACACACACACTCACTCTCACACACAATCTGAGACCCAGTAATCAAACAACCCTTTTAAGTTGGAAAGAGTTCAGTTTAACATATTTATTAAGAAAGGAAATCAACTATAAAATTCCACCAGACAATATTAGGTGAGGCAAAATTTGTACAGGATACCTAATTTTAAATATACTAGAAATTATTCTGAAAATGAGGTAGGCTGCATATTGTCTACTGAAGAAATAATTTATAGACATTAATTGTAGGAAAGAGAGAAGCCTTTTGCTTCAAAGAGCCTATCAGCCAGCTGTCTTTCCTGTTTTATCAGTAAGCAAAGCTAAGAGCAAATAACAGATGGGAATGTCCCTTAGCACCAGCAGTGACTGTTCATGAAATATAGCACAGTATCCCTCCAGTGGGTTATATTTTTAACTGTGGAAGATTAGATAAAGCATAGGTGTGGGGCAGGATGAATGGCTCTGATCAAAGATCCCTTTCTTTTGCAATGATCACATCATTTTGGTATAGCTTTTTATTATATGAAAAGCAGTTTCAGCAATCACATGGATTTTATAGGAGGATGGGACTGTGAGGGAGGGCTGGGACTGAATTCAGAATTTCAAAGTCTGGCAAGCTTTCAGTTTTCCCACACTTCAATCTAAACCTCTACTATTGTAGCAAATAAACCTGAAGTATTTCTAGTTACAAAATTCATGATTGTTTGAAATTCATTCACCCGTGCTTAGCCTCAGCTCAGCTACTCAGATTGAGGTGTTCTAGCATTTTCTTGCACTCAGAACAAAAAGTCAGAGGAATGGCTCCTCAGATGGTTTAAATCATCATAGTTTCAATCAAGTCAATTGAAATTCACCAGTTCACTTGCCCTGAAGAGTTTGTGTGCATGTGTGTGTGTATACATGTTATGCATATGGAAAGGTCTGGATGCAGAACAGGATGAAATATTTGCAAATAAAAGAATGATGTAATATAAATCTAATACTTGATTTTGACACCAATGTAAATTTCAGACTAGTGGCATTATTCTGGTCTCTCTAACGCTGATGTTAATGGTGTTACCCTGATATGAGATCAAAATAAGGACCTGTGTTCAGGACCATCTTTATGGCGGACAGGGTAAGTGGGACAACTGCCCCAGTGCCTGTGGTTCCACGGGCCCTGCTCTGAGTGGAGTAGCGTGGGGCCTCTGTCCCCCCCCCCCCACTACTGTACTGCTCTACACCTGCCCCACTGCCTTTCTCCGCATGCAGGTGAGCGCAGGTCTAGGCCTCTGGGCCAACCTGCCCTGCCCCCTCAGGGCAGAACAGCTGGCCCAGAGCCCCAGAGGTGGGATGGGGAAGTGGAGCCTCGCCTCTCGGCCAGCCTGCTCCAGCTTCCTCAGTATGGGGGAATGGGGCCGTTGGCCCCCAGGGACAGCCCTGCCTGTGTTGTTGCTAGGTTTAGTAGGGGTTACAAGAATTTCAAGTGCTGTTTTCCAGTAGTGAGTGAGTGTGGACTCAAACCTAAGCTGATTTATAGTTTACCATATTAAATTATGAAAAATTCTTATCTGGAAATCTTGATGCAAATTAAAATGAAATGCAGAAGTTTAGCTGAGATTTAATTTAGGCCATATCCTATCCCCTTTGAAGAAAATGGCACAACTTGGTGATGTGAACACATTCAGGTCATAACTGAAGAAAATGTTTCTATAAAGTCATTGGGTTTTGCAGAGCTCAAATGGAAATGTGAAAGAATGCTGTATTAGAAAACTGGTTAATCTATCTATAAGAATATAAAGAGGGTAATGTGGTTTTATGTAGAGATTTAAAGATTCAGTAAGTTTTGCAGCATGTTACCACAATGAAGTGACTACAGAAATAATTTAAAACACCAACCAAGAATCCTAATCAGAAAAGTCTAAATGTAACAGAAGATACTTTATTCTGAAATGAAGATGTAAATTTGGAAAATAAGCAGGAGTTTGAATGACAACAATCAAACATACAGACTGAACCAGACAGATAGAAAGAAAACTAAAAGAAGCCGAAAAAGCAGAAATAGAAAGCAGAAGAGATAACAAACACTAGCAGGTGTTTCAGAATTTGATAACTAGCTGTATAAAAAAACAAAATCACAGTTTTTCTGTTTCAGTGATTTATGCATTACTTTTTAAAATGCTTATTGAAAGTACTATAAAATCACTTTAAATATGTAGGACCATGTTCTTTAGATTATTTATTATGTTGTCAGGGTGAGTTCTTTCCAAATTTATTTTAAAACTGATATGGATGTGCTGAAATTTTCAGTTTTTTTCGAAGGACTAGCAGCTTTGCATGGATGTATGCCAAGAATGAAATGGGATTAAGAAAACAGATTTAAGACAGAACTAATCAAATCTGAATAAATAGGTTGCCAAACCCAATATATAGATTACTACATAGTTATCTATCTGTGCTACCTGTATTCAGTGCCATCCCTGGGGGTGGAGGGTGGGCAAATGGGGCCATGGTTTGGTGGGCCCCACACCACCTCTTTGCTGCCTGTTCAGTCCTGATGGGAGGCCATGGGCCAGAGGCCACCGTCTCTACACTACTCTGCAGCGTTCAGTGTTCACCCTGCCCTGGCCGGCTAGTCCATCCCAGGGGGTAGGGTGACATGCCCCCAGACCTTGCAGAGTTTCCACCACATGCCAGCCTGCCCTGCCCCCTGGATGGCCCAGCTGGCTGGGAGGGCAGTGCAGGCACTGAACGCTGCAGCAGAGCTTCTTTGGGAGGGCGACCTCTGGCCCCAGCCTCTCCCCCCCACCCCCTGCAGCACTGGACTGGGCCCCCTTCAGCAAAGGGGCCCTGAGGCCACCTCCTGCTGCCATTCTGGTCTAATGGGGGTTGGGGGCCCCCACAGGCCAATTGGTCTTGACTTTCCCCACCCCTCTTACCAGGATGGCCTTGCTCGTATCCATTAAATATAAAGATCACTACAAGGGAAAAAAGTGATAAAAGACTCTTTAGGCATTACGCGGTTCTGATAGTTAAAAGGAGAAATTTAACTGGCTTGTGATATTATCAGACTCACAAGATAACTACATATCCTTATCACATTTTTCTTGTTTTGTTTTAGCAGTTTTGAGTTCTCCATGCTAGCTCATGGATTAACAGAATGCTTTCTGCTTTTAGAGCTAATGGTGGCCATTTTGGATACAGAGTCAGAAGAAGGCAAGTCCCCACCAATGCAATATTTTGCATGTTTCAACTAGAAAATGCCTATATGAAGAAACAAAACCAAACAAACACACTCACCCTTCAACTATAGACACAGGAATCTTCTTCTTCCTGAGTATAACATGCAAGACAAGTGATCTAAGTTCTGTGTGGAACTTCCAAACGGTCAAAGTTCAGAAAGGCAATGCTTTCCTGGATTAGGTTTTATATTTGAATTCAGGTCTGATGCCACTAAGAAGACCGTACATCAGTTTAAGTGAACTAACTCGAGTGATAGCTACTGTGAAATTGAGGCTTTTAAACAATTCTCTAGCTGGTCATGAGTTTTGGGCTATTTTCATATAAATATATTTTTAAGTAAACAACAAAAGGACATAGATCATGTTATTCTTTATTGGGATAGAGGGCAGGGTGAAAACTGCTCCTTAGAAGTAGTCCTGTGGCAGTTTTAAACACTAACAAATTTATTTATTGTATGTGCTTTTGTGAGAGAACATCCCAGCTTGTCAGAAGCTTTGAAGATAGGGAACATGCAAAACCTTACAAAGCATCTGACGAAGTGGGATGTTCTCCCACAAAAGTTCATGCAATAAGTAAATTTGTTAGTCTTTAAACTGCCACAGGACTCCATGCATGTTTTGCTGAACTAGACTAACATGGCTACCTCAGTGGAAATTCCCTTAAGAAGGTATTGTTAGGCCATTGCTCAAAAAATAATATTTTTATGTTAATATTCTCTTTAATTATTGCATGATTTCTTACTTTCCTTTTTTGGGAAAGATTATTGAGAAGGTGACATTGAAACACTTGGTAACTCCTGGCAGATTCATAGTTCCTTGTCCTTGGTCAGTTTAGAGGTGGTATGGAAGCTGCTAAGTTTTTGTTGGAGAAAACAAGCAAGGAGTCCTGTGACACTTTTAAAGACTAACACATTTATTTATCTCATGAGCTTTCATTGGGGAGGATCCCCTAGAAGGCTAATCTGAAGGGGAAAGGAGTCCAAAAGAGCTGGCTGTATTTTAAGGAAACCCTACCAAGGGCACAGGAAGATACCATTCCAATGTGCAGAAAGAATAGCAAATATGGAAGGTGCCCATTGTGGCTCAGCAGAAAACTCTACAGTGAGCTGAAACACAAAAGGAAAGCTTATAAGAAGTGGAAGCTTGGATGGATAACTAAGAAGGAGTATAATGATATTGCTTGAGCCTGCAGGGATACAATCAGAAAGGCCAAGGGCAATTGGAATTGCAGCTAGCAAGGGACAGGAAGGGGTTCTACAAGTATATCAGCAACAAGAAGAGGATCACAGGTGTAGGTCCCTTACTGAACGAGGCAGGTATCTTCGTGGCGGATGATGCGGAAAAGGCTGAAGTACTCAATGCTTTTTTTACCTCAGTCTTCACAGGCGGGGTCAGCTCCCAGGCTACTGCGCTGGGCAATACAGAATGGGGAGAAGGAGAGCAGCCCTCTGTGATGGAAGGTCAGGTTAGCTACAACTTAGAGAAGTTGGATGTACACAAGTCTATGGGGCTGGATGAACTGCATCCAGGGAAGTTGGCTGATGTGATTGCAAAGCCACTGGCCATTATCTTTGAAAACTTGTGGTGATCAGGGGAGGTCCTGGATGATTGGAAAAGGCAAATATAGTACCTATCTTCAAGAAAGAGAAAAAGTAGGATCCTGGGAACTACACACCAGTCAGCGTCTCCTCAGCCCCTGGAAAAATCATGGAGTAGGTCCTCAAAAGAATCCATTCTGAAACACTTGGAGGACAACAGGGTGATCAGAAACAGTCAGCATGGATTCACCAAGGGCAAACTGTGCATAATCAACCCAGTTGCCTTCTGTGATGAGATGACTGAGTAGGTGGATGCAGGAACAGCCATCAACATGCTACACCTTGACTTAAGCAAAGCTTTTGATGTGGTATTCCACAGCATTCTTGTCAGCAAGTTAAGAAAGTATGGTTGGATGAATGGACTGTAAGGTGGATAGAGAGCTGGCTAGATCATTGGGCACAGTGGGTAGGGATCAATGGCTCAGTGTCTAGTTGGCAATCAGTAATAAGTGGAGTGCCGCAGGGTTTGGTTCTGGGTCTTATTTTGTTAAACATCTTCATTAATGATCTGGATGATGTGCTAGATTGCATGCTCAGTAAGTTTGTGGATGACACCAAGCTGGGGGGAATGGTAGATACACTGGAGGGCTGGGATAGGATTCAGGGAGACCTAGCCAAACTGCAGCATTGGGCCAAACAAAATCTCATGAGGTTCAACAAGGACAAGTGCAAAGTCCTGCACTTAGGATGGAAAAATCCCATGTACTGCTACAGGCTAGGGACTGATCAGATAAGTAGCAGCTCTGTAGAAAAGGACCTGTGGGGGTTGTGGTGGACGGGAAGCTGATATGAGTCAACAGAATGCCCTTGTTTGCCAAAAAGGCCAACAGCATATTGGGTTGCATCAGTAAAAACATTGTCAGTAAATTGAGGGATGTGATTATTCCCCTCTATTTGGCATTGATAAGGCCGCATCTGGACTACTGTGTTCAGTTTGGGGCTCCCCACTACAGAAAGGATGTGGACAAATTAGACACAGTCCAGCAGAGGGCAGCAAAAATTATTAGGGTGCTGGGGCACATGATTTATGGTGAGAGACTTAAAGAACTTGGCTTATTTAGTCTACAGAAAAAAAGGTTAAGGGGAGGATTTGATAACTACTTTCAACTACTTGAAGGGGTGCTCCAAGGAGGAGAGACCTAGACTGTTCTCAGTGGTCACAGATCAAGGAGTAATGGTTTCAAGCTGCAGCTGGGGAGGTCTAGGTTGGATATTAGGAAAAACTTTCTCACTAGGAGGGCGGTGAAGCAGTGGAATGGGTTTCCTAGGGAGGTGTTTGAATCTCCATCTTTGGAAACTTTTAAGACCTAGTTGGATAAAACTGTGACTGGGATGATTTAGTGGAAGTAGGCCTGCTTTTAGCAGGGGTTTGGACTAGAAGATGACCTCATGAGCTCCTTTCCAGCTCTAATATTCTCTGATTCTATGAAGGCAGCTTTTGTTGCTAGTGAACATGTGTTAAAAGGCAATACTCTATTAATAAGTAGCAGGGAGAAACACAGGGTTCTAGCAGCTTCAGGTGTACATTATATAGCACATAGGTGAATGAAACAAGAGTCAAAGACATCTTGGATATAAATGGCTTTCATGGACATCATTTGTCTGGCACACACAGAATGGTGCGCAATAGTATAAGATGTTTATCTGAAATTGCAGGGAAAACTGCTTTGATATTATATTGCAGTATGCTGCCCTGCCATGTGTATGTCCTAGGAGACAGAATGATGGTTACGCTTGGAACCTTAACTTTGGTATTTCTTGACCAATGAATAAGAGGTTTAACTATGCATTCCCTAATTAAATTGTCTGGTAGGACTGTCTTAGAGCTATCTTTGAATTATGAAACAGAATTCCATCAGTTCACATCTAATTGTCAGAAATGTAAATACAATGCAACTTCTGATTCTCTTTTTGCTTTGCATAAGTGGCAAAAGGTAAAAAAAAAAACTAAAAATTTCATCCCTTCCCATAGAATTAGCTTAATGGTAAAAATCCCATTTTTTAAAAACACCAGTGCTTAATTTGTACTCATTCCCCACAAATATTGCAGAGTGCAGTTTAACACTGGCCCATTTTCAAAGTCAATGCATTGTTAATACTATACCACCAGAGGGTAGCATGGTGCAAAACTTGACTGACTTCTCTGAGTTTGGAAACATCATCCTGAGCCTTTGGCAGTGTCTGTTTGAGCAGGCAGGATGCAGAAGGGACTGTCATTTTGTCCTTTGTGTTTGATGCCTTACACTTGCTCCTCCTTAGTGTCTTTATTTTTCTTCCTATGCCAAAACTTTTGTTTTTTAAACTTCCTGGAGCTTAATTAATAAACATGACAACTAAGCAGACACTGGCACTAAGCCCTTTCCCCATCCAGCACATGGGCATACTTATGGTAATTGCAGTTATTTATATTTGGCATCCAGCTGACTGAACTAGCTCTGCAGCGTTATTTCCCCCCTGTACCAGTACAGAAACTATTAAATTAAACAGGTTAATGTGGCTACAGCATTTCACCCCCTGCTATCCCCGCAGCCACAGTAAATCTGCCACCTGTTTATTTCCATAAAAATTCAATTATAGCACCACCAGTTTATTCTTCTTATGTGAGTAATTAACTTCAGGCAGTTCCAGGCTCAAAGAAATTCCTGGATCACTCCCCTCTGAAGTTGCTCTTTTGTTGTTTCTCCATTGGTTGATAGCTTTTTTTACTGAGCGACTGCCCTGCCTCACCCTAGTGTAAAATTAGAGAAGAGACTCAGCGGTGGTGCCTTGGCGTGTTGGTGAAGAAGCAATGCCAAAATAAACAAAACCAGCTCATCCATTAACAGTGGGTGTGTATTGCAGGAGGAATATAGAAGGAATCAAACTGTGCTGCTGCTGCAGCAGGACCATTCAAGGCCTGTTAGGAAAACAAGCCAACTGCTATATTGGAAAACCAGGTATTTTTGCCCACACACTGTATATTTTAATTTTATCATATGCAGAACCATTTTGCCTTTAACAGTGAAGGGGGTTTATTGTGCTGCTGAAAATACCCTACCCCTACATATAGCTATACTTAGTATTAAGCAGATTCTGCAAGCTTTACTCACCTGAGAAATTCTGTTGAGCTAGAGGAGCCTACTTGCATGGGTAGAGGTTATAGAATGAGTTTCTCTATCAGTTGGAGGAGGAATCCATGAAAAAGTGAGGATGTAGGGAGACAGAGATTTTGAACTTGATGTCTAATCAAGTACAGAGGTGGGCGTATTCTCTGGGACAGTCTCTGCATTTTGGTCCTGATTCAGCAAGGTACTTCAGCATGTGCATAACCCTGAACACCTTAATAGTCCCATTAGAGTTTCTCTGGAGATGGATGTAGTGATGCATCTGCCTGACTACTTGGAAGAGCAACTGGAATGCAGCCCTTCACTTTTCTCAGCCCCTGGATCAACGTAGCCTTTGTGACACTGATAGACAAGGGATCAGCTTTTGCCAAGGCTGCAGGCATCAGTTAAGAACTGACAAACTCAGAGCTGGAGACCAGAATAGTTCACTTACATGTAAATGTTGCTCAAAATAGGTAATAGTAGGCTATATTATAAAAATGTATTTCATGTTTAGACTCTAGAGAATGTTTGTAAGGTGCCATGTGCATTATTCTTATTTGGAACATCTGTATTATATGTTGTAAGGAAATACGCAAATTTTGCTTTTTACCTTTGAACATCTTTGCTCTAAACTTGTGAAGCCAGATTAGAAGAGTTTCAAAGGAGCAGCTGTGTTAGTTTAGTCCAGCAAAAGAAGCAAGGTGTCCTGTGGCACTTAAAGACTAATAAATTTATTTATTGCATGAGCTTTCATGGGAGAAAATCCCACTTTGTCAGACGCTTTGAAGATGGGGAAACTTACAGAATGGGAGGAAAATAAATGCAGGGCAGTGTAAGACATTGTCATACTTTAGCAGCAAATCAAAGCAGTTGTTAAGATTCAAACACTGGGATACAGCATATAGAGGAAGGTGAAGTCAAATCACCTGTTTTAATGGGAAAAGAACCCATAGTCACAAATTAGTTCTGCTTTCCCACAATTGAATCTGCATATCAGTTCTTGTTTAGCTATTTCTCTTTGAAGACTTGATGTCCCATGGACTTGCTTGAGCACAACTATTAATAAATCATCCACAGAGTGAGCAGAAAGATGGAAGTGCTCAGCAACTGGTTTTTGAATGTTATGATTTCTGATGTCAGTTCTGTGCCCATTTATTCTTTTGCACAGAGATTGTTCTGTTTGTCCAATGCCCCAACACCTTATACATTGGCTTGGTGAAATTTAATTATAAAAAAAGAAGCTTTTGGTGTTTGCCCTGTTTTTAGCTTCTTCCCTGAGGTGGGAGCTCACAGTTATGAGCCACTCCTGATAGCACAATAGCTCTTATTCCCTTGCAAAGCTGCATTAGAGCTAGTCATAATCCATCCCTACATTAAATACATGACAATTTGAAATTTACAGCAAAAATAATGGGAACTAAATTAGAGTTGTAAAGCTTTTCCAGTCTTGACAGTCAATACAACTCTTCTGCTTTAATGGCCCTTGTGTGTAGGGAGAAGTAACTCTGCTCATAGCAGTGCTACCGTAGGCCTCTCATTGTGACCCAGGTAACACCAATCTGAGAGGCACTCATGACAGACTAGTCCCTGACTTTTCCTTTCCTGCTAGACTTTCTTCAGTTGCTGGAGAGGGTTTGTTGGCAGCTCTGCAGTGTTCAGGGAAGATATTGCATGGGAACATTTCCCTTACAACATACTTCATGATGTTTTGGTGACATTTCCATTTTCCTGCTCCTTTTTGCTCCATGTGATGATGGCTGGAGTCCCTGATTTTTATCCTGACATTATCTCACTAATAAAATTCTAGTTCTAAAGTATAAGGTATTGTGTTTGTGAACTCAAGCAGGCAGCACAAGGAGTGGCTAGAACTCAGGACTGGCATCAAGGAGGTCTGATTTTTATTCCTGACTTCATCATTGCCTTCATTATTCTTCTTCATTATTATTATTCCTATGGCAGTACCTACTAGAAGCCCAGTCAAGGATCTGGGCCTCATGGCAATAGGCATTGTCCACATGAGCAAACCAAAGACTGTGCCTCCCTTAGCGGGCCTGTTATCTCAGATTGTGACAATACACAGCAGATGGCTAAGAAGACAAATGAGAAAAAAAGAAGAAAAGCAATAGTAACGAAGGGGACACCTTGCTATGTGACCTTGTGAATATCACATCATCTCTCTATGTCTGAGTATCCGCATTTGTACAAAAGGAATGATATTCCTTTCCCACCTTTGTAAAGTGCCTTGAGAACATTGGAAGAAGTATGTTTATAGGCGCTATTCATTACTATTGTGCTTTATTACCAAAGGTCATGCTGTTCTAACATCTCACATTTTCAGAGTGTATCATAGCCTTTCCCTCCATATTTCTGATGGGAAAGAATAACTTGGAAATGTTATTCTTCCTGTCGTCTAAACTTTGGGCAAATGCCAGATTTCCATTTCATCACTGCCTCCCCCCCTCTGCCCCCTTTGTGGTCAAGGGCTTTTGCCTCTGCCAAAAGCAACAATTTCAAGTGAGAGAGTTTGGAGGTCAAGCTGAAGAGAAAGAAACACAGTGTGAGTGCTAAATGAATTACATATGCCATCATGCATTGTGCGGGCATCGCTGTTCAATGCTGACATGGAAATTAAGGGCCTTCTGTCATATGCCATGGAAGTAGCTGGCGTTGGGATGGTTCAGCCACTGAGATCTGTGGAAGCAGAATTCTTCCCTAAGTGCAGAGGTGAGGAAAAGTGGAAAACAGGTTAGTTATATTTCAAGATAGACACAATATTTGGCTGAGGTTTTAACAGTCAATGAATTCTAAAGTACAGGGACTTACTGAGAGATACAGAGACAGGTTCTCCACTTCCTTACACCTAGTATTGCCACTCACACTTGCATCCTCTTATAGTTTGCCAAATAAGAATTTGGCACTAGCTCCAGACGTATCATTTCATCCCAGCTTGCCACAGTTGTGAATGGCTCCACAAGGGGCAAGGCAGTAGAGAATCAGGCCTGTAATACTTTCAAGGAAGGATATATATCTACCAAACCATACTTTTCAGGAAAAAAAATGTTTTCCTCACGTAAATTCTTCACTACGTGGAGAATGATGGCTTAGAAAAATACTGATTACTACTGTAACTTGTTCACAATTCTCTTTTGTCATTACAGACATGCAGCCAACTTGTGTAAGTGTGCTGTAAGCGAACAAAATGTAAACACTTGCAAACTGGATGCTTTAGTCATGTATAACTTAGTAGAACAGTACTTTTGGACTGCCTTTATTTTAAGGTGTTCTACAACAACTTGTATGGAATGGATATATCTTTCAATGTCTAGTGTCCATGTCTGTGTAGTGTGGCTATACCTGATGAGTCATATCTTTAACGATAATACTAGTAACAAATAAGTAGTAATTTATTTGTAAGGGAAAAGTGGAGGACAGGAAAAATCCATTACTATTAGTCCCAAATCACTTTTGTCTTGACTCTAAATAGTAAAAAATATCCAAACTAAAGAATATAGTTGTTCCCACCTCTATTTTTCTGAGTTTCATATTATTATTTATTACATATGGTACAACATGATATTTACCTAGGACTCCCATCTTCATCCATTAACTTTGGAAATGATCGTAAATAAATGCTTTCCCCCCTATTTTTATACCTCATGTAAGAAAGTGATGTCTTATATATAATAACAATACTTAAACAAATAGTAACATACTAGTATTTCACAGGCTATCTGTCAAGCCTGACAAAGATCATCCATGATATTACTTTAGTAGATCCAGCTGTTCTAAATTATCAACTATCCATTGATCAAACTTCCCACAGAATTTCCTATGTATTTATCCTCGCAACATCTCTGTGAGGTGAGGAAATGCCCATTTTACAGGTAAGGAACTAATGCACAGAGAGGCTAAGGCCCAGATCATATCATATCATATCATATCATAGGGCTGGAAGGGACCTCATGAGATCATCAAATCCAACCCCCTGGGAATTGAACCCAGGACCTTCTGCATGTCAAGCAGAGATGCTAGCCACAAAGGTGTTTAGCCCCCTAACTTCCCTTAGTGGTGACATATCAAAAGTCACACATGAAGTCTGTGACAGAGCAAGGACTTAAATCCAAGCCCTGGGTTAGTATCCTAACTAGTAGATCAGCCTTCTCCTCACATCATTTGCCTTAAATGCAGTGAAACAGTACGGTTCTCTTCTTTCCAGGATATAATATGATAAAATATTTCAAACCTAAATTCTGATGTCTTTTCTGCTGATCAGTATCACCTTAGGCTACAGTTCAACAAGGTACCTATGCACTTATCAAACTTGAAGCTTGCGAGGTTAGTGCTTAACTATGTGGATTACAGCTTTGAGCAGGGATATTGAAGGTAATGTGCCTTTTTGTGAGGTAAGGTGGGCATTAGAAACCCTCCTTTTTGTAAAATCTGGAGCAGTAAAATGATTACTTGGTGGAACAACAAAGTAGTGTTTCTCAAACTGTGGGTCTTGATCCATAAGTGGGTTGCAGGAAGGTTCTAAATAGGTTGCCATGCCAAGTCCAGGCTGGATTCTGGCTGAGGCAAAAGTATACTTTTGCTAGCCTGGTGTAGAGAGGAGGTGCTGGGGGGTGGGCTGGGGTTCGAGAATGAGAACACCCCTATACAAACCCTGCAGTTACAGCTCTTGTGCTGTGAGGCTGGATCTGGCTCCTGGCTCCATGCTTTGTGGCCTGGCATAAGAGGTTAACAGCCCTGCTCAGGTTTGGCCTGGCTGCCCTCAAAATTGGGTTTGTACTAATGCTGTGATGCTGAGGTAGAGGGTGCTTATATGCAGCCAGGGGGTGCAAAGAGTCAAACAGAAGTGGGTGGGTCACTTTAGTAAAAAGTTCAGAAGCCACAGCAATGAAGGATTATTAAGAAAAAGAAGAATCCCAATAATACATTTGCTTTTTGCTCCAGGTAAAGAATTTGATTTGATGTGGAATGGTGACTTCTTATATATTATTTTCTGAAATATTTATGATGAAGTATTTTTATTTGTCTAGCAGAAACTATATTAAAAAGAATGCCAAGATGCTGATTTAAACCCAGGAAAAATAAAAGATATTCAAGCATAAATATAAATCTTCCAAAACTTTTCACACTGGGAGACTGTGAGGTAAAAGATAAGCTGTCATTATCTCTGCCCAACATCACTTGCTGATACATGCATACATACACACACAAATAAATAAATAAATAGTAGTATTGTAGTTGGATAGTACTGTTCATATTTTTAGGGCTGTTTGCTCAGAAAAATAACAGCATACACCTGAGTGCTGTAAAATAATAAGGAAATACCCCCCCAAAGACTTTAAAACCGTAAACTGATTTATGCTCCATATGACTCCACGCACCAGAGAAATGCAACATTCTCTGGGATGAAACGCAGTGTCCCACAAGAAAACTAAGTAGCATTTGAAGACAAGAAATGCAGGATCACATGCTGAACTGAAATTGCAGAGGGTATTTAGCTAGGTAGAATATAATTAGCTGAACTGGAATGTGGCCAAGAGAGTAGGATTCCCTTCATATTCCTGTGAGACCCAGCATTTTCCCTTGCTGATGCTTTATGCAAGCTTTTTTCATTTGTTTTGATCTGGGTTGATTTATTTTTGATATATAGCACCATCTGTGATGCTCCCTAGGGGTACCCAGCATTGTGAGACACCTCACAATTACCTGCTCTTAGTATGAAGGAGTCTCTGTACTTGCTGTGGATCAGCTCCCTGAAAACACCAGCCTCCAGCAGCACAAGGTCTGCTTTCCAGGACTCTGCAGACCTTACTCCCCATATGAAGAGTAGTGAATGGACCCCCCAATCCCTGAGCCCTGTCCAAGTGTTCCCTGTAATGTCCCGCCTGTATCCATTGCCCACAAAAAAGAATACCAGCTGTATAGTCCCTTAAGGAACAGTACAAACCATCTGGTAAGATTGAGTTTAGAAACTAGCACTTTGCTTAATACCACAGCACTGTATCTGTAGTGAAAACAAGTATAAGTTTATTATCAAGGATTGAAGCTTCAGAACTTAGTGAGCAAGGCTGTTGGAAAAATGGGTACATACAAAACAAACCCTTTAGAACCACCACTTAATAATACAATAATTAGGGCTGTCAAGTGATTAAAATAATTAATCATGTGATTTATTATGCTGTTAAAGATAATAAAATGCCATTTATGTTTTGATGTTTTCTACATTTTCAAAAATATTGATTTCAATTACATCATAATACAGTGAACAGTGCTCACTTTATATTTGTATTACAAATATTAGCACTGTAAAAAAGAAACAAAAGAAATAGTGTAATGATCTTGAGGGTTCATTATAGATGATACTACAGAATGAGTAAGGAATAGAACTTTAATCATACAGACAGGTATCCAGGTGTGTACCTGGGAGCAGCCATGTTAAATCTTCTCTGGGGCACATCTCCCAATTTACACAACAATGGCCCATGCTAGGGAGTCTCTAAATTCACAGCCTTCTACAAGCATATCACTACAAATAGTATTTGAATTTATCTCATACAAATACTGTGTAGTGCAATGTCTTTATCATGAAAGTTGAACTTTTAAATGTAGAATTATGTAAAAAATCTTACCAAGACTCAAAAATAAAAGAACGTAAAACTTTAGAGAAGGGGCATCAAACTCATTCAGTGTCTGTGGGGGGGGGCACATTGGAGGGCAAGACACTTGATGAGGGCCATATGTCTTCACAGGCTCCCCAACCCTTTCCCCTGCCATATTCAGAGCAGCATGGGCTCCCCTTCCCCCTCCTTTCCCCTGCCCTGTGGGCTCCCCTTCCCCACACTGGCTCCCAGACCCTTGCCTGCTGGGCAGCTCCTGGACACCCCTTCCCTTTTTCCTTCCCCTTCCCCTACCAAGTGGCGACAGGCAATCAGTCAGTCACAGTCGCAGGCAATCAGGCAGTCTGGGCTCCTGCCTCCTCTCCTCCCCACACCCTGTCAGTCATTCAGCATGCTGGCCTTTGGTTGAGCTCAGTCCTGGCTGGCCTTTGACTGGCTCATTCTCATGTGGGCCTTTGCTACTTTTTCCTTTCTTATTTGTGATTTGTGCAATGAACTGTCAATCAAATTAGTGTGCTGACTGACAGTGAACAGTTGTGGTGGGGGGTCAGCGCAGTGGCTCTTCAGGAGCCCAGCCCAGCCTGCTGAGACTGAGTCACTGGTTGGTTGGAAGACCACAGCAGAGCTGAGTTGGGATTGGCTGGAGTGCTACCTTTGTTCCCCTGTGCTGTGACTCGGCTCATGTGAGTGAGTCAGAAGTATGCTTAGCCTTGCTCTGCCGGTGGCAGCCTATCTTTGCTGTTTGTTGCTGCTGTAGAAGACTCCCAGGCACAGTCCAGGCAGCAGCTCCACAGGCCTGCTTGGCACCCTTCGTGGGCTGCATTCAGCCCGCAGGCTGTAAGTTTGACACCTCTGCTTTAGGGCCTACAAGTGCATTCAGTCCTATTTCTCAGCCAATAGCTAAGAGAAACAAATTTGTTTGCATTTATGGGAGGTTATGCTGCCTGCTTCTTGTTTAAATGTCACCTGACAGTGAAAATAGCCATGCTCATGGCACTGTTGTAGCTGGTGTCACAAGCTATTTACATGCCAGATGCACTGACTATCTGTATGTCCCTTTCTGCTTTGACCACAGTTCCAGAGGACATGCTGTGATGCTGATGATGTTAGCCAACCAGGGAGCCTTCCAAATTGTTTCTGGACTGTAGGGTAGGGTGCCAGGCAGGGGATTCAGGCCATGATGTGGATGATGCAGCAGGAGCCAGTGCTCTTGCTGCTATTAGTGACATGAGTTATTTAAACAGATCTTTCTGTTGAGCTCTGTCCTCCCTACTGCCCTTTAGCTGCCATTGCTATTCCAGGAACTACAAAGCAAGTTCCTGCTCCTGCATTGCAACCTCTTTCTTCAACTGTGTAGTCAGCCTTATCTTCTCTTCTTATTTCTTATGCCTTTCCTTTGTGGTTGGTATTAGATCTGCTTCTTTTCCATGTTCAGAACTTCAATCCTAAGCAGGGGTTAAAGTAGGTCAGAACACCCCGGAACGGCATTCAGGGGCTCCTATTTTTGGGTGGAGGCGGTGTTCCAGAGCCCCTTAAAAATAGAGGAATGAGCCAGATGCAGCATTCTGGCACATTCCCCCAGGGTTGGCTCAAGGGGTGCAGGCTGCTGTGAGCCCAGCCACCCCTTCTCCCCTTTCCCAGCACCTGCACCAGCCCCACCCCTTCCTGCTGGGCCCAGGCAGTGCGCATGGCCTGGACCCAGTCTTGGGCCTGTGTCCCCTCTCACTGGCCAGCGAAGTCAGTTAGGGGGCCTGGGGGGGGGGGGCTGGGGACAGCCAGGCAGGGAAAGTGTGGGTGGGGTGGGGTGGCAAGAAGGGGTCAGGATGGCAGGCTGGAGAGGTGTGGAGGGGGTTGGGGAGCTGAAGGGGATGGAGTGAGGGAATGGGGACAAGGGGACTGAAGGGGCTGGAAGTGTGTGGAGGGGTTGGGGGTCTGAAGGGGATGGAGTGAAAATGGGGGAGATAGGGGTGGGGGGGTTAAGTGGGCTAGAGTGGGGACATGCTGGCAGGGAGCTTAGGGAATGGGGATTGGGGCTGAGGGGGACATGGGGAAGGAGAGGGTCTGATGGGGGCAGTAGCTGGGGTGGGGAGCAGGCATTTGGGGGCAGTAGCTGGGGTGGGGGCAGGCATTTGGGGGCAGTAGTTGGGGTGGGTGAAGAAGGTCCGGGCCTGTGTGAAGCAGGCCTGGAAATTTAGGATGGTTCCAAGGCCCACTAAATTGTACTTTAACCCCTGATCCTAAGTTCCTTATGGAAGCACTTCCCCTTGAACCGGTTGGGGAATGTATATTGGCTGAGGCCTTTGGGTTAGCTGTGGAGGTCCTTCAACCAAGACTTGTGAGAGCTAGAATGAAAAAAGTGCAGAGACAATGGTAAGTTAAATATCTAGATGCTTTTGTCTTCCGAAAATTGCAGAATTATTTGGTTTGGGCAGGAGTGAGGTAGTGTGCCACCAGAGGCTATGTTACAAAAGTTCTGGCTATCAGTTCAGGTCATCCACATTTTGGAGTACATAACAGTTATTGTGGTGCCTGACTGGCAGAAGTAGATTTTATTCCAAGCTGTTGGTGGGAAACCTGCAGTTTATACAACTGAAATATTTAAACATATAGCACACCTATGAATGCTGAAATGGCCTTGGAAAATATATCCATTCCCACAAATGTGACTACCTGTCTGGAGTCCTTGTTTCAGGAAGTTTGTGCTATCAGCACCTAGGATTGGGTCTAAATCCATAAGGGAATCAACAAGAAGCTGAGTCAGCATCCACATGGCTTAGCCTGCTATGGCTACATTCAAACACAGAATTCCACTGCTGTGCCTCTACCCCCCTCCCATTTTTGGACAAACTTTCAAACCCCACTCACATATGGCACAAATGATTTGTTACCTGTGGATCTGATATACTATGGAGTTGCTACAGAGCAGTGTACTTATAGGGCAACAATGTAAAGTCATTATCTTTAAGTAATAGCCATGCTTTAGCAAAAATCTGTGCCTTCTTGCAAGAAAAAATCACTTTCAAGTCATGTTTACTGTTTTCATTTCCCAGTCACCATTCTGAATTCCATGTTATGGGAAATGGGGAGATGGAGGAGCCAATTCCAACTAGGATTGGCTTCCCTGTCTGTTCTAGGCTCTGCAGAAAGCTGTTCCTCATGGGGAGGACCCAACAACAAATGTTGATCATAATGGCCCCAGTGTAATGGAACTTGTACATTTTGGAGCTGCACATTGGATCATTATGAATTTAAGAGGCAGAGAAGAAGGTAATCAGGGGGTATAGAAGGGGTGTGGGGAGCTTCTGACACACAGTGCTCCTGACCTGTTATAATATACAATATGGTTAAAAGGAAGAATTTGGAGTATCTATGGCTAGCCATATATTGGAGGAGGCATCACTAGGGGAAAAAGAGTTAGGAGGAATTTGTTCCCAACTAGTGTTCAGTGATTGCACCAATTTTTAACTGTCTTGTACCATATTCAAAGAAAGTACGATGCTCTAAACCTGGATATTTTTCAACACTTTTGGTTCAATGGGTTAGTCCTGGTAACTCCCAGTAAAATTATTTTTGCATCCCCTACTATTGTGGGGTTAAATAAACAAGGAGTCTTGCGATTCTTTTAAAGACTAATGCATTTATTTATCAAATGAGCTTCTGTGGGAGAAAAATCCCACTTTGTCAGATGCTTGAAGAGTATTGTGGGGTTATTAGGGAGCCATGAGGTGATCCAAAGTACTTACCAAATTCTTCCTGTGCAAATCCCTGTGTGGCAATACCTCTTGTTGGGCAGAGTGCAGCGCATTATAAGAGCCTTGAACCATACCACTCAGTGATATAGTCATTTGTGACACCCCCTAGACTGTAATTTGTACCAAGGTATAAAGAGTTATTGATGACCACTGGTTTGTGATATTGTATAGCTGTACCAGGATATTTACAATCATTTGTACTCAGTGAGGTTACAGACATGCCCTTTACTTGATGCAAATAATGTTTTTTAAAAGGTCTTGAACTATAACTTGATAATGGAAGGTAGGCTTTTGGGGTTTGCAGTTTTAAGGATGAAGTGACATTGTTTAGTTTTAAGAAATGTTAAGAGGACGTATTAATATGAAGAGAACTGAAATGTTGATGTCTCAGAATTGTCTGTTATTTCAGATTGATTATCCTACATTGTATTGCTTGTATTGTTTGGATGTATGCACCATTAATGTTGTAGGACTGTTGTCCCTGTTCTCATCATGAAAACTACAGTAGACATGCAGCTCTGATGAGGCTATCCATGAATAATGCTTTTATATAAACATACTGTGACTTCTGATATTGTACCCAGTGGGTATTTTGATGCAAAACTCTTAGGTACCTCTCTATGTAGCATTTGTTGACTTACATAAGACCTTTGACATGGCTAGTAGAAATGCCATCTATAAGACCCTGGTAAAAACTGGCTTTCCACCAAAAGTGCTCTCCCTATTCAAGGTGTACCACAAGGGAATGAAGGCAACCATCCAGTATGAAAATAAAACACCATCCAATATGATCCTTGTAGGAAGCAAAGCTTCATCTTAGCATTTGTCAGCTTTGCCATCTTTCCCTATTCTCAAATATGTCCTTAGAAATGATTAAGCAGGACCCGCCAGCTCCCCCACCCACCTCCCAGCCAGCAGCCGGCAAGCCCTGCAAGTGGGGCCCGCTAGCTCCCAGACTGCCACCCGGCCGGCTGTGGGGCAGTGTGTGTGGGGGAGCCTGGCACCCTGGCTTCCCTGCTACCACTGCCCTGCAAACAGTGGGGCATGCGGGATGCCCCACGGTCCCTTCCCCGCTGCCCCACCAGCAGTGGGGGATGCAGGGCACAGGGGGGTCCCTGCCCTGGGGGCTTTTTTCCCCTGCCTGGCTCTCCATGTGAGAGCCAGGCAGGAAATTGGATGGCAATATGGCCCTGCCAGTGGGCCATGTTGCCACATCTCCCATGGTGCCCCTCTCTGAATCGGAATAGCAAGTCCTGTGTCTGGACTTTCTAGTTCGATTTGTTGTCTTTGCTTAAATTGATTTAAGTTAAATCGATTTAATGATTTTTATTTTGAATTAGCTTAAGTCGATTTAACTTAAATCAATTTAAGCGTGTACATGTGGACATAGCTAAAGAGTTCAAGCTTTCTGTCAAATGCTGTCATGTGGTCAAACAGAGTAGACACAAACTTCCCTTGTCCTCGGAGCTTCAGATTCAATTCATTAAACTGGCCCAGGATATCAACTAAAAACACCAAGTCACACAGCCACTCGAAGTCCACTAGTTGTGACAAGTCACTCCCTTTCTTTGACATAAATTCCTTGATTTCTTTGCAATGAGTGAAAAATTGCTTCAAGGTTGCACCTTTGCTGAGCCATTGAACTGCAGCAAAGCATACTACATCCTCTATGTTGGGCTTAACATTCTTCAAGGAAGGTCATGAACTAGTGATAGTTCAATCCATTGGACTTTATGAAATTCACACATTTGACCATGATGTCCATGACATTATCTAACTTGAGAACATGAGCTATGAGAGCTTCTTGGTGGATAATGCAATGATAATGAATTATCTCAGAAACACCATTTTCAATCACCTTGTTTTTCAAGAGTGCAACAACGCCCAAGTTTTCTCCTGTCATGGATGGTGCACCATCAGTTGTAACCCCTCTAGAGATGACCATTACAAGCTGCTTTCATCCATTGTGCTGAAGACTGCATTAAATATGTCACAGCCTCTCATGCGATCCTTCAGGCTCACCAGAGCTAGTAGTTCCTTGGTGATCTTCAAGTCTTCTGAAAAGACAGAAAGGAAGTAAAAGGCTACAATGTGTCACCAATGTCAGTGCTCTCATTCAAAGTTAGTGAAATTGACACAAATTTGCCTGTATTTGCAAGAAAATAACCACAAAGTTCATTACCTGTCTCTTCCACTCTACACGATATTGTCATTCGAGATAGGCCAACAGCATTAAATGCCAATTTTTTTTCTGGGCACACAATATTTGCTACCTTCAACATGCAGTCTTTGATATACTCACCATCAGAGAATGATTTGCCTGCTTTGTGATTTCATGAGCCGCAACATAGCTGGTATGGACAGCAGCTTCTTTGCTTTCAGTCACTTTCTTGAAGATAGATTGTTGACATATAAGTCCCTTATGCAAACTGTCTACCTTTTGCTTCCTTTGGTCACCAGCAAATTGATCATATGTCTTGTGGTTTGTCTTGTAATGACACTTCAAGTTGTACTCTTTCATCACTGCCACTTTTTGCTGGCAAATTAAACACAGAGGTTTTCCGCCTTGCTCAATAACAAAGTACTTGTGCATCCACTTGTGTTGAAACAAGTGATTTCCTTCCTCAATATGGTGTTTTTGCTTGCTGCTGACATGGTCACAAAAGAATTTGCTTTTGAATGGTAACTGCAACTTTGACCCATGCACATGCAAGGGGATTGTTTTTGGGCCACTGCTTGACTTGACTAGTTCCCCTCGAATGAGCCCAGGTTCCAGGATGAGTCTGTGCTTGCTTGCCCTTTCCCAGTTGTCTATTACTAAACCCTACACAGCCACAATATAGGATATTCACACACTGTTCTGATTAGCTGTAACCTAGGTCATGCCATGTAGCTATAAATTTCTCATCCAGGAAATTACGTTATAAATCGTTCTCATTTCTTCATGCTTCTGGCATAGCATGCCATTACTTAAAAAGTAAACTGGGTGAATGTTTGTTGTGGTTTGCTATTACTATTCAGTTAAAATTTTGTATTTGCATACTTTTTTCAAGAAACACCTTGTGGGCCACAGAAAAGCCATTTGTGGCTTGCATGTGGCCCATGGGCCACACTTCGGGCACCCCTGTGTTATACTGTAGAATTGTCACATATTCAGAGGATTCTATTCTCCAAACAGGGATGCTGGCAGGTTGGGCAACTGAGTTGGATTGGACAGTATATGAGAAATAATCATATTTTGACAATGGTATGATAAACAAATTTATTATATGCAATAAAAATGCTTCCAGCTATGGTACAGTACTATCCACTTGTTCCGTACTCAAGGGCAGAATGTGATATCAGGCTTCTAAACTACAGCTCTTCTGAGGCAATGCAGCCATAAGGAAATGCGACTGACAATTGTATTGACATGAAATTAAACATTTTAGGTCAGTCTGACAAACTGAAATGAAACATTTTGATTCAGAGAACAATGTTTGAAATATTTCATTTCAATCAAAACTGTCAAAATGAACTGTTTCACCATTTCTGAACTGAAATTTTAGTATTTCAGGTATTCATCCTATTTGAGATAAATCACACATTGAAATATTGGAATTTGCTGTAGGATAGAAACACTAATTTTTGTTCAGTTATACTAGCATTTTGAACAAGGAGTCTGGTGGCACTTTTAAAGACTAACAAATTTATTTATCACATGAGCTTTCATGGGAGAGAATCCTACTTTGTCTTGATGAAGTGGGATTCTCTCCCACCAAAGCTCATGTGATAAACAAATTTGTTATTCTTTAAAAGTGCTACCAGGCTACTTTTTGTTTGTTTGTTTGTTTTAACAAGACTTGACTAACATGGCTACCCCTTTGGAATTGGCAGGTTAATGTAATCCAGGATTTAGTTTTGTTTTGGCAATAACATCACTGCAGTTCATACTTCAGGACATATAAGCATGTGATCTCTTAGAGAAGGAGCTAGGGAGCAAAGCAAATGACCAGGGTATGAGTGTATGTTATGCACTACTCTTGAGAAATCAACAGATGATCTCTCAGTTTACTGATCACATTGTGGTATTCTATTCACAGTGGTCAGTACCTTACTCTCAGTGTATTCCTAAAGTTTTTCCTTGGGCATCTTGACACTTACCTTTGTGGTACTGGAGTCACCCACTTAGAGAAGAGAATAATACCATGTTACTTACATTACTGATGATATGACAAGAATAGCATTTTACTAATAAAAGTACTCAAATCAATTATCAAGGTGACAGGGTATTGGGCAGTTCACAGGCTGAAATATTTTTGTATCAAACCATTCAGCAAATAATCTGAAATAATGAATTTGTAAAATAGTTAATTTCTTAGGGAAAAAAGATGCAAACTCTTCATATAAACTGTACATTCTAAGTTTTCTGACCAGCCCTCTTTGTGGTATGAAATAATTGATTGCCTGACAATTTTACTGTAGACTATCTGATTTGAACTGACTGATGATGGCAGGACTTCTTTAACAGATTGCATTTTTGGCTTTCCAAAGAGGAAAGAGGGAATTTAGTTTGACTTTAAAACATAACCCCAATTACTGTTTTTAATTAACTGATCAAATGAAAGCTGACTTGTAAAATAAAATTAACCCCAGGCCTATCTTTTTTCTTCTTTTTCTTTTTCTTTTTTTAATCACTGATTATATGAAAGTAAGTGACTGTTGGGCAAATTCTACCTCAGGCTCACATGTTGAGAGTTTTTAATGACCAACTGAATGAAAATGGACTTGACAAATTTCATTCATATTAACTTTCCTAATTTTAGCTACTTGAGCAAATCTGACAAAAAATGTTAGTCTGTTTTGATTGAATAATAGAACAAAAACTGACAATCCCTCACACTCTGCAACCTGCCCCTCCCCCCACAAATAATGTTAGTATTGTGTTAAAATACTAATAAAACTAAAAGGTTTTTTTTTGGGGGGGTGGGAATACTACTTTAACTGACATTAATTAGGTCCATCTTACTTACTGTTAAATTCAGCATAATTACAAATGTGCTTTGACTATTATGTTATCCAAGATTATATACTTTCTTTTAAAGGTGCCAGCACAGTGTGGGTCAGGTATGGGAATATCTTCTGTAAATGATACTTTTAAATATAGGGTTTTATGTGGCTGTTCAGTAAAAATGCTTGTAGTTAGAATTTTAGCTCTGTAACTGAATACTGTTGTTTTAAGACCTTCAAAGAACCCAAAGTATAGCATTAGCAATCTCATACTGAAATAAAATAAATAAAGTTATCGAATGTTCAAGACTACCTTATCAAGCACAGCACTGTGCAGATTACTTCCTCCTGCTGATGTCAAAGAATATATGAATACTAATAGTATGAGCTCTGCCCTGTAATGAGTATGAAAAGGCGTAGTACTGTGATGGTTACAGATAGACCACATTGCTATATTGGAACAACTAAAATGTGCAACTCTCTCACACAAAATAAAATCTGCACCTATGAAAACATATAGTACCTGTCTTAATACACACAGTAGAGAATAAATTACTAAGTATAAAACAGCTACAGTTCCACATAATTACTTGGTTGTCTAATGGGTCAAATAACTGATGGTGGATTGCTTATGTAAAGGAGTAAAGGATTCCAGACTACTGGTTTCACATCAATAATAACCATAATGCAAAGTCTACACAGGGCACAAAAATGTCCTTGTTGACATTTTGAATGCATTTGTTAAAATGTGGTTATATTAATGAATCTAACCTTGTACTACTCCCTGTGAGGTAGATATATCAGATATGGTGATGTTATATAATTATCCAAGAATATTAAAATATAATAATTTTATAAGCATGACATGACATGATCAAAGAGATGAACTTATTGGTGTATAGGAGTTTTAAGATTTTACTGTATGGAGGTATTGTTTTATCTGAATACGGAAAATAAACAATTAAAATGGTGGGAAAAATAAATCAGGAAGCGACATAGTAACTTTCAATGAACAACCTCCAAGCTAACATTGATCAGCAATTAGAAGACAATGGCCTAATGAGAGATTCTGTGGAAGGAATCTAAAGAAGGGAGACTTTCTCCATTTCCAGGGAAGAGTAAGGCTTTGGGAAACAAAATTATGTGTATAGCCTGGTTCATTATTCATAAGAGCTGATTTCTCTTAAATATTTTGGTTTTAAATAAGTAATACTCAGCCTGAAGAAAGATGTTTGATCACTGGTTACTACTGACATTGCTACCAGAGAGAATAGGGGTGTGTTCACACAGCATTCTTATTTTGAAACAATGAAGTTGTTTCGAAATAAGAATTGCCATGGCCACATGACACACGGCCATTTCAAAACAAGCAAACCCTTTGTTTTGAAATGGCAGCCGTTCTTTCGGAACGGCTTAAACCTGGTTTCCCATCGAAACAGCATTGTTTCGAAACGGCTTGTTTCGAAACAACGCCAGCAGGACATGCTGTTTCAAAACAATGGGTGTTTCGAAACAGCATTTGACCCCTCCTCCCAGGGTGCTAAGCACCCTGGGAGGAAGGGCTGCTCCCTCAGCACCCTGGCCAGGGAACCCTCAGCATCCTGGCCAGGGTGCTGATGGGTGTCCCCTGGCCAGCAGAGGGAGAGCAGCGCAGCTTGGCGCCACACCCCATCGGTGCCTGCAGGCGCAGCTGTGCTTCACCCCGTGGGTGCCTGCAAACCCCTCCCCAAACGAAATAGCATGTCCACACTGTGGACATGCTATTTCGCTCTCTTATTTCCAAGACACCTTTTTTTGTCTTTGGAAATAAGGTGTTTTGAAATAACCTTTTATTTCAAAACAGCTTGTTTCGAAACAAGCCCTCTGTGTGTGAACATAGTCTAAGACTGCAGGTGAAACCTGCTGAGACAATCACAGCTGATCACAGATAACTGCAATTCAAGGTTTAGTCTGAGGATGGCAGAATTCAATGATTCCTGGTTGAGACAGGTGATGGCAGAGATCTGAGACTAGGGATTCTTGTGGTCATGACTGCCTTAGAGACCCCATTAAGTGGGGATCCCTGGTTGATGTAGTGCTATAATAAGGGCTGTGTGGAACAAGTGATACAGCCCCACGTTGTGTAACTTCCTGACCCCACCTAACATGGGGCCATTCATTCTCTGCGCCCTGTTCATAGTATGTCTTCTCCAGCAGCACCTCATAAGCAGTTTGACAAAGAATGAGAGAGTGCTATGGAGGCAGCTGCCTCCTTTCTTTCACACAGGAGATGGGGAGATCTCTGTATGGGGAGTCTCCTCTGCACCCTTGAAGCCTATGATTTTTTCTTGAAGGATGGGGCAGTTGAGAACACAGAGCTTTACCTGTGGTCACATAGGTATGTTGCATCAGAAGCATTTGAAGAAATCGCATCTCCTAACTGCCAATCCAGTGTGTTAATCTCAGTATCGTTTCCTCCCTTCTCCATCTGAAGTGATGTGCCTTTATTTTTCTAAATTGGTTTTCCTCCAAAGGGAAGTACAACATACGTTTAACTGTAGTTGTTAACAAAACTGTGTTTGTCTTTAGCCGTTTCCTGGGCTTGATACGGTATGACATTGGGATGACAGAAGTGTTGCATATCACAGTTAAAGGAATGTAATCCGATGTGGCAACAATTCAGCTAGGCTGGAAGTGTCATTCCAATATTGTGTTAGAGTTTAGTAAAAACTGAGCTATTGTGAAAAATCAAAGTGGATTCAATAGAAGGGACAGGATGGCTCAGGGGACTGGTAATGGGATACAGAAACTTTCAACTCTGGGTCACTGCTTTCACTGCAGCTGAGATCAGTAACAGTGAAAGTTGTTTCTACAACTGCTCAATGGATAATGCGAAATAAATCTGGAGGTCTCAGGTGTGTTCCCAATGTGCATAAGCTTATATCATTAAAGCGACTTTCATAACTGATGCTACTTGGCAGCACTATGAGCTTATTCTAATTCTATAGAGGCTCTTGTATGGTGCTCTTACCATACATAGAAGCTAAGCTCATGAAGCAACGTGACTAATGTATATTTCTTGTCTCATCCTCTTTGCACAGGAAGAAGCATGTGCAGTGGAGTGTTATATCTGGGAATTATTGTTTTAAATATATGTTCACCTATGTGGCTATATCCCTTTTGTGTGCATTGCTTTTTCAGAAGAGATGATGAGGACTAAATGGTCATGTAGGAGCATTCTCTCAGGTAATGGTTGACAGTGTAGTTCATAGAACTTTTTAGTGCTCATGTTGTATCAAGTTTATGAATAAGTAGAAGGCAGCAGCATTAAGGTCTGTTAGGTCATCACTGTACACAAATCTATATTAATGTATAAAACTGTACTGCAGTTTTAAAAGTTTTTTTATGTTTTAAAGCATCCTCAATCTGATTCCTCACCCATGTCCAATAGCTTTCCACCTAAAACAACTTCATGGACTTCACGAGGGTTACTCCTGATTTATAACAGTGTAAATGAGAAATTAATCACTTATTTCATGTAGTTATTACAGTAATTAGTAAATGGAAACAATTCCTAGACATTAAAGAACATAGACTATTTTTGTAAAATACTTACAACTTTCTGTTGAGTAGTCTATATGCAATTTGTTTTACTGCTTGCTAGGCATGTGTAGCAGCTATTTCATTACCCAAAACTACCATGTAGAAAGATCATTTTAATATATGACTACTGTATTTACACTGCTCCTTTAAAAACATCTTCACCTTCACTAAAGTACGTTCAACACTATATAATACAACATTATTTTCAGTTCTGTAGTGGTTTTAAGTATCTGAATGTGTTTCAGTATAATAAAGAATTAGTTCCTGTGTGATAAATATTACCTACATTTTACCCTTAAAGAAACTAAGCTAGAGGGAGTATTTGCCACTGGCTATACTGTAGTGTAGTCCGTAGTTAATTCTGAGGGTATGTCTTCACTGACAGCGGTCAGCCTGGCATTCTGGGAGCACTCACCTGAGAGTTTGAACTCGCTGCTGCACTCCTGGAAGTTGGCCCTAGAAGTCCTGGGGGTGGGGGGATGTATGGAAAAGCCGATTGCAAAGGATTTGTGGTTGGCTTAGAAAGCTGCCTGCATTTCTGCAAAGCATTTTACGTGCCTTGTGTAAATGTAGGCTGACTGCTGCTGAGATGAGCCCCAAGTACAAATGAGGGCTGAGTTTTAATTTACATTTTAATCCCACTTTTTCAGTTACTCAGGACTTTACTGAAGTTTTCCATGATCTTGGCACAGAGGTGAATTTTTTTAAATACCACATAAAACAAATAAGTTCAGCTTTTTGTGCATTGTTAAGAACATTCAAATGAAACCCTGGGAATTCAGGAGAGCAACACTTGCTGAGAATCTGAATCAATGAGTTTCAGTTTGAACATTTGTACAGGACTAACTTAATAATCATTACATCTAGAAGATTCAAACTTGACTTTTTTGTGGAAAATGTCATTAGTATCTAAAATTTTAACTAATTCTGAAGAATCTCTGTGATGTTTTAAAGATATGAATGTTTAAAGTTGTAAGTTCCATACTGTATATGGAGTTCAGAATTTTACAGTATATGCTGTAACTTATTGTTTGTAAGGTTGTATTACACATTGTTATTATTTAATAAACAACAATACTATAAAATAGACTGTATTTCAAGACATATACACAAGTATAATTAAGAGTGTTTGCATTTCCTTAGGTCTGAGTACTTCATTTCTGTCTTTGCCTCCTCTGGTGAAGTGGAATTTTCTTCCACAAAAGTTCATGTGATAAATAAATTTGTTAGTCTTTAAAAGTACCACCAGACTCCTTGTTTTTTTTGCTGGACTAGACTAACATAGCTACCCCTTTGAAATTGTTGCACTGAGTGTATTCGAGGTTGGTAAGATGAATCCTACTCCACAAAGCACAATAACTAAGTTCCAAGACTACAACACAGTAACACATGACATCGTTACAGAGTAAAATAATAAGTCAAATAATATAGTGACATAGTTGATAAACTATACCAGAAGAAGAGAATACCTAGTATCAAAGAAGAAGAAAAGGAGTATTTTCAGCTTTTGTTTGAAATAAATCAGTGACAAAAGGCAGTGAGACAGAGATATACTAAAAGGTTATTCCAGATGGTTGGAACTGCAAAAGACTCCAAGTGGCAGGATGTAGAGAGACATTGGGAGGCCACTGCTACGTGATCAGAGGGATCGAGTGTGGGAGTAGGAAGTGACAAGGTCTGTAAGTCAGGCTGGAAAAAGTCCACAGTGGACTTGTTTTATAAACAAGGAGGGCAATTTTGACTTGGATCCTGAAATGAATGGGGTGGGAATGGAGTTGACTGGGAATAGGATTGACAGGATTATCCGTTCATGCTTCTTTCATCTTTCTTTTTCACATGTCCGTGGGGAACACAGTAAAAAAGCCAGAGCAGGGAGAGTGATAAAGAAGGGAGTTCCAATAGTCTAGCTAAGGGGCTATTAAAGCATGGGTAAGGATTTCCTCAAAATAAAGTCATGATACAGCGATTTGTATGGGTAATACTGTGGAGGTAAGCAAGTTATCAGATGCAGGAGATGCAATACAATCATTCTGCATTCTAGACAGAACAGCTGTTTTAATACTTTTCAGATGACATAGACAAAGTCAAACATTATTACTTTGACTTTGGCTCTTTTGTGAATTGTGAGAGTAAAACATCAGCAAGCTGATGATAGTTGGGTTATAAGAGCTTATTTCAAAGTATTTGTTGTGTGGCTATTCATGAATATTCATGACATGCTCCTTTAATTTTTGAGGTAAATATTACTAACATCATCCCAGCTTAATTACAGTATCTAATATGTAAAGAAGCTTAGGTTTTTTTTTAATAAAGTACAAATTATGAAACAGAAAACTGTGCTTCTATATGCAAAAATAACAAAATGTGAAATTCGCATATTTCTACTTCCAAGATCAAGAGCAAAAACTGTTTAAAGGACACACATTTTGTATTTAATGGATAAAATAGTATTTTTTTCTATGATTATATAACTTGGCCCTTTACGAGACAATTAGTCCAGCATTTCTTACAATCAAGGGATGTACTTCTGTTTCTTCTTGCATGTTTTGTCCTGTAATCCCTGCACAATTTGGTTTATGTGTGATGCAGTACTGCGTAAGAGGCATAGACCTTCTTATGGAAATACAGTGAAAATACAGATTTGGTTAACATGCTTCTTATAGTTAAAATGTTATTTGCTAAGCTGCAGAACAATTAATGGTTAGAAAGCAGGAAGTATTTAACTGAATATTGGTTTAAGGCCAAACTGTTTTTCATCAGAGATACTGCATTCTAATGAGCTGACCTTATCTAGAGCTTAATAGTTCTGCATTCTTCTGACCTTCAGACATGTAGCTGCTAATTTCAAACATGGCCTTTGACTTTACACCTTTCAGAGACTCAAACCAGGATATTCACTGATAGAATTTAGACACTTCTAGCATGGGGTCAAGACTGTGAAATACAATATCCTGTTACAAATCAGAATCAAATTCTCTTTGGTCTTTTACCTTTAGACACAAGCTCAGAAAGCTATAAATATTCAGCAGTGCACTTATGCGCATGCATAAATGTTGTGATGAATAAGGATTGACCTAATCATGGGATTGAATTTTTGACTGAATCAGGGCTTTGCAGAACAGAAAACTAAACTATGTATTTCTTTATTCTTCATTTTCTTATCTTTTCTCCACTTCCTTCCTGTGGTGTTCTTTTGCAGGGATTTACTTGTCGCCTTTAAGGGTTAAGCAATTTCATGCCAGATTATTAAAGATATTTAGGTGTTTAAAGATGCAGATAAATGTGTTAGATGCGTTGACTTACTTGTCTAATGCCTCTGTTTCATTCAGTACATAGGCCCTTCACCACTGCTTTCTATCTTTGAGAGTTTCTCACTGCAGTCTCAGTTTCTTCCATGTCATTTTGATGTCTTTCATTTCTGCTTCTGTCGTTCATTTCCATGTACCCCTGGGTCTACCTCATTGCCTCTTACTCTGGAGATCCTAGTGTAATGTCTGTCTCATTATTATAGTTTGGATCTTTTCTCCACGTCCTACCCATCTCCATTTTTGTTCCATAATTTCCTGTTCGATCAGTTTCTGCTTTGTTCTTCTTAACAGCTCTTTGATTGTGATTTTTTTCTAGGCATCTGATATGGAGGAGTTTTTGAAGGTAACTGTTCCTAAAATCTTGGAGTTTAGATTGTAAGAGGTTGTTAAGTCTCCAAGTTTAAGTGTGCTGTAAGAAGAGAGACATTACAGTGATGTGAAATATCTAAAGTTTAGTTTCGAGAGCAAGGTTTTGATTTCTTCAGATGGCTGTAGAGTTACGAAGATGTATCTGGGTTTTGCTAGGCTAGGTTTAACAGCTTTGTTTTTTCCACCTGTTTTACTTATGACACCGACAAAGCTTGTGAAGTGTTGGACCTCTTCTACATCAGCCCGAGAACAATTGGTATTTCTTATTGCATGTTGAGTCTGATGGCTTTAGTTCTCTCTGTGGTGATTTTCAATCCCATTAACTATATATAGGTCTGGAGTTCATGTGTTTTAGCTTGCAGGTCTTTGTAGGTAAGGGACAGTAGAAAAACAACAAGCAGTTGTGTGGCACTTTAAGACTAACAGATTTATTTTTTGCATGAGCTTTCGTGGGAGAAGATCCCACTTCCTCAGATGCTTCGAAGTATCTGAGGAAGTGGGATCTTCACCCACGAAAGCTCATGTAAAAAATAAATCTGTTAGTCTTAAAGTGCCACACAACTACTTGTTGTTTTTTTAATGGACTAGACTAACACGGCTATCCCTTTTGAAAGGGACAGTAGGTTGATATCATCTGCAAAACTGAGGTCTTCTAGCTTCTGTATGAGGGTCTGTTGTATACCTGTTGATTGTTCTGTGGCCTTATTACCCAGTCCATTACCAGTAGAAAGACCATGGATATCATAATGAACCCTTGCATGCATTATACCAACAGTAACCTCAAATGACTTAATTGTTAGTTTGTTGTTATGTATTACTTAGCACATCATATTTTCATAAACACTCAGAATTATGTGTGTAAATTTATAGGGGACTCCATGGCAGTATAGCAACTTCCATAAGACTTCTCTATTCACAGTATCAAAGGTTTTTTTGGAGATCTGTGTAACACGCAAGCAGTGACATTTGTGTGATGAAACATTTGGTTGATGCCATTTGATTTATGCATGACTTCTCCTGTCTGATCTCTGCCTGTTTTTCCCATAGGTTCTGCTTTCTTTATTCCTTCTAAGATAATGCATGTACCTACTTTACTTGCGATGGACAACAACGAATGCTCCTCCAGCTTTTGCACTGATTGAGATCTCCCATTGAATCAACAAAATATTTGAAAGTCCTACCAGATGCCTATCTCTATCTTTAGGCACAAAAATACCTTTAAAAATCCATCCCTTTGGGACTACTAACATCACACATATAAGTAGTTACATTGACCAGACTTCATAATGCTGTAACAATTTGAGATTTCATTTGTACACTAATGGAGACTTAAAATGCCCAGCTCATTGCTCCCACAAAAGAGGAGTGTTGCCAATGGAAATGCTACCAATATATATGCAGCTGTGGAGAGGAGCTAATGTAAGAGAAGAGTAGACAATGTTACTCCCTACTGCTAAAACAAGAGTGCTCCTCTTCTCTCTGATTTGGGTTCCATCTCTTTCATTATTGGCTGGTGAAACAAGGACACACTAGTCAGGTGAATCTACAGTAGGAACAGCAGAAGGATCAGGTATATGATTGAAGTTTCTGGGGTCCCTGTGTTTCAACAGCATCTGACAGAAGAAAAGGTCTATGTGCTTTTTCTACATAAAGGCCTTATCCCTTACCAACTCCTCCAAGGGGAGAGGGGAAATGGAGGACCCATTCCTCATTGCCAACTACAGCTACATAACAATAATCCTGTGACTGGATTTGCATATTTTGGCTTATTTTATGAAATTATCTGATGTATAAAAGGCCTTTTTTATACCGACCCCACTGAGGCTTTGCTTCTTTTTTGAGTCATAAAATGTGTATTTTAATTAGCCATAAAAGGAAACTCTTATTAAGAGAAATATAAACTCTGCAAGGATAAATGCGAATCTAGAAATATTTGTGATGTACAGGAATGCTTTAGAAAAAATATTCTCCAGTGGCTTTTATGAGTGTCAAACATATTTATAGGCTTTCTGAATGTCTATTTATATCTGCTCAGGGTCAACTTTGATTTTAACACATTCATTGCCTGTTTCTTTTTGCAGCTGTTTGTTGCTGAATTCATCTAGTTCAGTAAGAATCACAACAGGAAAACAAATGTAAAGTATATTTCCAAGGAAAACCCTGTAATACCAGCTTTCCACCATGCATAATGGACTAATTTAGGGGACAGTGACTAGCAACAAACTAGAGTTGAGTAAGTCACTGTTCACCCTTTGACTAGGTTAATAAGAATGCTGACTCTCCTAAGGCTCTCAGAAAGTAATTAAGACTCACAATTAGAAATCTATTGTACTTATATGACCCTATTACTGAAGTATTCGAGAACCTAACATATTTAACCTCTGAAGTTATTATACGTATTTCAGGGATAGGAAACTTGATGCATAAAGAGCTGTCCAAAGTCACATAGGAAATCTGAAACACAGTAAGGAAATCTGAAACACAGGTCTCTTGAGTCCTGTACTAGTGCTGTAGCCACTGAACCATCATTCCTTCTTTACTGAGTGTTGTAAAGAAGAGGCACATGGGTCATGTGACTTGTGCAGATCTCCATAGTGAACTGTAACAGACCGAAAAGCACAACACTGGAGCCCTAGTTCTGAGGCTTGAACTGTAACTACTGGATTAGAAACATTCTTTTACCTTTAAGAATGAGCCACATGGTGACTGTTTAGCATAGACTCTTATTACTTAAAATTTGTCAGAAATCCCTAGGATAAGAGTGGCATTACTAGGAATGTTGATGTTAATATAAGGCAACTCATGCACACTCCGACAAGCCAAAAAGATTAAAGAAAAGCAAATAATCTTTCAGAATGGTATATGAAATAAGTTTCCCACTAAAAGAAAAAAGCACAAAAATTGTCTCATCATCAAGTTCATTTAGTTCTTTATTTGAAACATCATTGTTTTAGGGAATATTTTCTGTCTGCAATCTCTGAAATCCAAGGAATGACTTCAACAGAGCAAGGCACATTTGTATAGTTAAGAAAATGCACAGGCTTAGGAAGGCTACACACACAGCCATTGTCTCCCATTGGAATACCGGAGCATCAGGATAAACTTTTTGAAAACACGTGTCAAGATGACTCCCCTCTTCCCCTTAATGCACTTTGCCTGTTTGTAAAAGGGCACAACTGATTTGCAGTTGATTATTCATGAAACATTTTACTTTAAGTTGATGACAGAGACCCCTTGTGCCAGAAAAGAAGCCACAGAGATTCTGTTTTATTAATAATCAAACTCAAAATAATTGAGCTGTATAAAAAAAAATCTATCCTTTCATAGATGCTAAAATGAGGATTCAAGCCAAATCTCACCACGGTGATCTATTTAATTATGAGGGTCTTGACTAGGATTACATTTATCTGTAATTATGAAAGGCTTACTGATAAACTGCACCTCACTGGGCCAACCGTCCTCTTTCTGCCTCTTTCCATAATCCCTTGCCCAAGTGAGTTGACAGTCAGGTCAAAAAACCAGGCCTCCATTCCTTTGTTTTGTTCCTGTTGCGAGTTCAGCAAGGTTCTAAGCTGCAGTAAGGGGCCCTGCAAACAGTTCGTCTTAAGAGATGCTTTTCTTCAACTGCTTCTTCCTGGTCATTGCTGCTAATGTGCAGGGGCCCTGGGGCTGCTCTAGTTTACTGCAACTCTCTGGTGGAAGTCCTTGTTCCTCCATAACCTCAGTGTACATGTGGATTCTGCCCTGGAGCAGAGTACGACGTAACATAAGGCTGAGTCTAGCCAGCCATGCCTAAAGTGAATAGAATGAGCTGAAAGAATCATGAATAAAGTGTGATGAATCTCACCCATCTTATTTGTGATGATTAAAAGTATGAGAATTCAAAAGGAAACAATGAGATGGAAATTCAGGACCAATCCCATTGACTAGTGATGTAATTTAGGTGAGCAGGATTTGGCTCATACTGTATGTGCAAATCCGCTGGCATAAAAGTTATATGCCATTGCTTACTGTAAATATATAGAAAGCTTCTTATTGGATTACTAACAATAATAAAGTACTATGAAAGAAAACCATCCATATATATATGGAGGATAAGATCAAGGCAACCCGGAGAGAAGTTAGCCGGCTACAGAAGGGTGTAGAGATTAAGGATAAGACTTGGCTACTGAGAAAATACAAGGGCCTGACTCCATCTGAAGCCCTAGAGACTGCTAAGCAAAGGCTCACAGCACTGGCCACCAGGCTAAGGAGGTACACTAGAGAAGCAGAGGCCAAAAAGATAAATGCCCTGTTCTCCAAAGAACCATCCAAGGTGTACTCCCAACTGCAGTGCAACAACACAAAAACAGCAGAGCCACCAACAGCAGCAACTGAACAGTACTGGAAGAACATCTGGGAGAAAGAGAAGACTCATAACACCAGTGCAAAGTGGCTTCAGGACCTGGGAAGAGACCACAGCAATCTCCCGGAACAGGAACCAGTCACCATCACAGTAGCCGACATCCAACAGCGGGTCAAGAACATGAAGAGCTGGACAGCACCTGGCCCGGACATGATCCACACCTACTGGCTGAAGAAACTAACAGCAGTGCATGAATGCCTAGCAGCACAGATGAACCAGCTGCTAGCAGCAGGCTCCCACCCAGACTGGCTAACACAAGGAAGGACAGTGCTGATCATGAAAGACCCCCACAAGGGACAGCACCATCCAACTACCGGCCAATAACCTGCCTCCCCACAACATAGAAAGTCCTATCAGGCATCATAGCCGCCAAGCTACAGGACCACATGGGCCAGTACATGAGCACAGCTCAGAAGGGCATTGGGAACAACACCAGAGGCTCAAAACACCAGCTGCTCATAGATAGAGCAATCGCCCAAGACTCAAGGTCTAGACAGACCAATCTGTGCACAGCCTGGACTGACTACAGGAAAGCCTACGACTCAATGCCGCACACATGGATCTGTGAATGTCTGGCGCTATACAAA
>ML681966.1:38866489-38928761 GCA_007922195.1 Podocnemis expansa
GAGGCCTCTCTGCACAGTCTGCACCTTGGGTCCTGTCTAGTGTGGTAGACCCCTGCTTCAATGGATCTGGTGCTCAGTGCCTGTTCTTGTGCTGCTATGATCAGTGCCTCAGTGCTGTCTTTTAGTCCAGCCTTTTCCAGCCACTGGTAGGATTTCCCAATGTCAGCCACCTCAGCTATCTGTCGATGGTACATATATATATATATATATATATATATATATATATATAGGCTAATTAAGAAACTGCCTTAACTAACAACTGCTCAAACAATAAAATATGCAGTTCATGTTTGCTTAGATTCCACATCAGTTCCATTATAACTTTCTAGGTGCAATTTGGCTAGAAAAGAGGGATACGAGAAGCAGCTTGTTAAATGCTTTTTTTTACTGTTACTTACTGTTTAACAAGCTGCTTTGAGAGCTATTTCTCTAATCTGCTCAGAGAGAAGAACAAATTGCACCTGAGATAGTTTTCTAAATCATTTCATTAAATGCTGGGATACTAACTGATGGGGAAAAAACTACATATTTGTTATTTAACCTGCTCTTCTGTCCCATTATTCTTACTCTGTTAATTTAGATAGGATTTGCCTGAAGAGCTATATGAGCTGATTTTGCAGTTTTGCAAACACGAGTTCTCAAACTTTTTTGGCTGTGATCTCCTTTGAAAATATTTCAGGCTGTGATGACACTCCCCAAACCTATGCCATGCTACCCTTACTGGCATGCATGAGGCCTGATACCCACCCCACAGTCTAAGAACACCTGAGTCATGCATCCTATATTTAACTATGAGGATTACAGGATTCATGTACAGGATTTACAGGTTTCATCTCTCATTTAGTCCTGGAGGGTTTGCTCTACCCCTGCTGGAATTCAGAGGACAATGACCTTCTTTAATACCTTCATCTGTTTCATTCTGAGAGAGAATACAGACTTCCTTCTTCCTTTGCTCTGTGATCTGACAGATTTCAGAAACTATTGTGATTGTTATAATCATGGTTTGCCTAGGTCTACACTTGGACTACAGACCTCCAAATACCATTTAACATTGTTGGTGATTCACGAGTTGATATTTTTCACTTTGAATCTGTATTGAGCCAAAATCTCAGCATAATGCTAGGGAAATTCTGCACTGCAGCAGGTGCAGTCCTTTAGATGAAAGTTAAAATAGAAATTCTGATCACCTGTTGTCATTAACGATCTCATCACAGTTTCAGAGGAGCAGGGAGAATTAGCCTCATCTGGTCTGAACAAATTACATTTGGGTAAATACATTCTGTTTATCAAATTCTCCTTGCAATTTAAGTAGGGTACAGTACTCTGGGTGTTCTTTCCTTAATGGTTGCGTAGTGTTGCCATGTGCTGCTAAACTGTTGTCATGTTCATGCAGAAACAGCTGCTGAATAATAGTTTGTAAAGTGCTTTGGTGTCCTTTGGGATGACAGATGCTACAAAAAATGTAATATTCTAAAGCTTATTATATTCCATTCTCTGTTATCAGGAGAAAAGATGGAATAAGACAACATTCTAGCTAATTTCTTACATTTTAATGTCAGTCTCGGTTTCAGCTGAGAGCTTCTTCTATGCTCCTTTTTCTTAAAAAAGTAGCTTATTTTGACAGCAATGCTGAGTCATTTTCAAAAACATCTCAGTGATTTAGGAGCCTAAGATACAGGAGACTTTCAATGGGACTTGAGTCTTGTCAAAGGCATTTAGGCATCTAACTCCCATAGATTTTAAAATACCTTTTTGGATCTGGGCTTTAGGCACTTTTTAAAATTTGACCCTTCCATCTTCAGCTTTATCATTTAAAGACCAAGTTTAGCATTGTGATATATTAATACTAATAGCAATAAATATTTGTAATAATCACATGAGAGAGTGTTAGCACTGAGAGTATTTAGATTCAACAAAGCCTCATTTTCCTTCTGCATCAACTCAACCCATTCCAGTCCAGGACTGGTTGGAATGAGTCAAGAGCCCCGTAATTGGGTGGCAGTGCTTCCAGCCTGGTGTGTGAACCCTTGGGAAAAATTGTGACTGAGTCATGAGAATTCCTTCCTGGATTCCTGATGATGTGTGGTCCCTCCACATGACCACAATCTGGTCCAATATTTGCAATGTATTCTGCTTTAATCTGCATGATTTTCTTTTAGGAGTCAGAGAAGGAAATCAAAGGAAAGGGAGTGAAAATGAACTGGAAAAGTTATAGAGTAACTTCAAGAAAAGTGCAGAGATCTATCCACAAATAAGTACAGTGCCTTAGAATTAAAATGATAAACTAGTATTATAACATCCTTCCTTGTGCTTTCTATCTGTATTTGTCAGCTCCTAAGTGCCACAGCTTGTGACTTTGTGTCAACATCACTTACTACCATTTTGGTGAGTAGTCAGTGTGTAAGGAACAATTACAGTGTAAACCAGAGGTAATTTAAAAATAATATGTGAATAGTCTTTTGTGTTCTCTGACCCCTGTGAACTCAAAAACTCTTTCTTTCTTTCTTTCTCAAAACCAACTACTCTGGAAATTCAGAGGAAAATTTAAACTATTTGCTTTACCAAAAAAAAAAAAAAAAAAAAAAAAAAGCCTGATAATTTGGAATTCCTTTCCCCCAATATATTTTTTTTAGTATTTTATTTATTTCAGACACAATTTGTGAAATTTCTGAACTTGTGACTGCTGCTTCACAGCAAAATATTTAAAATACAGGTGAAAATATTTTCATGCTAACTCAGTTGGCCTTCATTTCTTTCTTTGTACAGTCTCTAGCATTCCTCCTTTTCTAACAAACTGAAAGGAAAACAGGGAGAAGTATTTTTTTTTTAAACTTAAGATGTTCACTTCTCTCTGACACACACAACTTGGTTATTCTGAAACTATTTTGACATATATTGTCATAAGCATAATTTGTATTTTGATAACTCTATAGCCATATTTCTGTGCTATGAGTATGGCCAGTATAATGCATAACTGTAGGTAAAGGAATTCAATCAAGCTCAAATGATACAATAATTTGGGGCCAAATTGTGATGGCCTTACTCAGATGAGTGGTCCTGTTAATTTGTGTGAGAATACTTAATCAACTAAAGAGATCACAATTGGATACTGAATTTTCATCCTCTACTCTCCTTCATGTAGTAATGGATGAGATATTATAGATCAGACATAATTTTGAGTTAGAGAATTAAAAAAAACTCCCTAGACTGAAACACCATCAAACTTTGGAAAATCTGGCTCTAAATCCAAAATCTGAAGGTTAGGCTGATGTCTAATTTTCAGATACTTTTGTGCATTTAGGATTTAATCTTGCAGCTCATACATGGACAGAACTCTGAATTTAACAATAACATTATAGGTCCTGTGCACTTTAAAGCAGTGATTTCCAATCTTTTCTCTGCCATGGCACACCTTGATACTTTTAATTATTTTGAGGCACACTGCCATATAGTCACTGAATGAACTCATAGCTATTTATGAGAGAACCCAGAACTCAAAAATGTCTTTCAAAAAAATCCATAGCACACCTGCTCTGGCCTGATGGCACACCTGTGTGCCGTGGCACACTGGTTGGGAAACACTGCCTTAAAGACTAACAAATTTCTTCAGGCATAAGCTTTTGTGGGCTCTGGGTTGGAGTCCATAAACGCTTATGTCCAAAGAAATTTGTTAGTCTTTAAGGTGCCACAGGACTCTCAGTTTTGCTGTACAGAGACTAGCCTGGCTACCCCCCTGGAAACATTATGGGTATATTACCTGTGTAAAAATTTGCAGATTAGTCCCTAAATGTACATTAAGTGTACGGATGCTTTGTAAGGATGGAATACAACATTTTCATCTTTGGGAGTTGCAAAACAGCTTGATTAAAGAGTGACTTTTCTAGTGCTTTACAAAATCACTAGAGGCGAAGCAGATTTTTCACTGGTTTTTTTTATATGAAAGACATTTTATACAATATAAGTGACCAAGCTATTTAAATTTTCTAAAGCTTATTTCTGAAACATTACAGAGGCATGCTGCTCTGAAGCTAACTAGTGTGCCCATGATGAATCATGACACTTTTACTTATTGAGCAAAATCCCTGTAGGGTGGCAGGTACAATCCAGATCAAGTACTAACTACCACCTGCCACAGGCAGTATTGTTATAGCTGTATTGGGCTCAGGATACTAGACAAGATGGGTGAACTAATATCTTTTATCAGATGAACTTCTATTGGTGAAAGACTCTAGTTTTTGAGCTTACATAGAGCTCTTATTCAGCTTTTTCTTCAGTGAGGCAGTAATTTGGGACAGTAGAGCTGAAGCCAGACTGCTCAGAACAGATGGAGGAACTCCATCTTTTCTTCCTTATTACTTGCCCTGTAAAATAGCTGGGTCTTTTTGACTAGCCAGCAAAATATAAGAATGAAAGAAATTAACAAGCAACCACCCAAAAAATCTGAGGGTTTACAAAAATATATGAATAAAATGGGTAATATGTGCATTAGGTGATCTGTAATCTGCTTCATGTGGTAAATACGCCTATTAATGCTTAGTCCTCATTTATCTCTAGCAAACTCTGGACTTTAAATGTTGCAAAATTATGTTGCTTCATTCACTATTTTAATAGAATAGAGTGGCCCATGATTGATTAATCAATGGGTCAGTCTTAACTGACAGTCCCTTTTAGTCTGAATTGTAGCCTGATATGTCACAGTATGGTATCTCATTATTGCACTACAGGTATACGCTCTATGTAGTTGTACTACCCAGAAATAATAATGGTCAGGACAGACACACAAAGTCAAGGAATCTGTAAATGTCCCTGAGAAAGTCCAGCATCTATATAAATTGATTACTTGAAATGGATCAAAACCTGTGCAGAAATGAAACTGCATGTAGTGCTAAAGAGGGTCTGCATGCTCAGAGCAGGGTTATAATGAATATAAATAGAATCTGGATTAAAACTACACTTTCACGGCATCATCATCCAGTCCGTGTTTGAACCCTAGACATCATGCAAGTAGACTCCTGCAACCATGAGGAGTTTGTGGCAGGATAAATGTCTTAAAAATTAATTAGCTCTGTTAATCGAAAGTATCTTTAGAATGTAATAACATTCTAGAAGGGCATGGCAATAACATGATTGCAGGGCTGAATGGCCAGCCAGCTATTTGAGTTGTGCCAAAGGCTCTAGATTGCCTTACTTTAGCCATGCTCCTAGGTGTTACCTATCTGGAAATCAATGTTACTCTGTGATACCAAGTTCATTCATAGATTTAATACAAGTCCTCATTGCAAAACTAGGGGACATTACATTTCAAAGGGCAAGTGCATTGACTCTGAAGAGTTAATGAGGAATTGAAGACCTTTTCTAGAGTCTGAGTAAACAAATCATGTATATTTTGATATAACTATAGGAGGAGAAGTGTAGCAGTCTGTGTTTTGAACACACATTATGCAAGTTGCAAAGGGTGGATGGCCTACAGCATTTTCTTTCCAAAGCATCTTCTGTGTCTTGAGCAGTCACTGGCACCATTCAGGCTACCTGTGGGTGTTTTAAAATATTTATTAATTTTTCCTTTTTCTATTAAAGTTAAAAAAGATACTCAGTCTATATCTCCCCACCATAAGACAATCCTTAAAGAATAGAATTGTGTGACTCACCACATTTCTGACAATAAAAATTGGTATTTAACAGTAGAGATGTAAGATTGTTGCTGTGAGGGGCAATTAAATTACTCCTCCCACTCATTTGTGTGGGTGAGTCTCCTTCCCTAATTTTTGCTCTCTCAGAAGTTTACTAAAACCCTAATTGTGAGCAACTTGTAAAATAGCAGCACTGTCTTCACAAAGCTCTTTAAAGAAAGATATTTCAACTTTCAGAAGCTGAATTTGTTTGGCCGAAACTTACCACTGACTGATATATGGTACTTAAATTTTCAAAGCATGTGCAAACACTAATTAATGACTCTGACCACTCCCCATTAAAGTAGGCAACTAAATATTATGATCCCCATTTTATATATGGGAGAACTGAGCCCATGCCTAGCCCTGCTACACAAAGAAGGTAGCTAGTAGAGAAGAGGATGCTGTGAGTCCTCTGGGGGAAGGAAGGCATGGGAGGGTCTAAGCAGAGATTAAATCATTGCCTAATCTTTAATAATATATTTTATACCATAATACAACAGGGAGGTAGAGTTCTGCTGTTGACTGTCCCTAACTGCTGTTCTGATTGATTTCTGCCCCTTTGCTGTGACAGTATAAGAAAGGAAGGAGGACCCCTTTAGTTAGGGATATTTAAAATAGGTTGTCTTAAGGGAAGATTTAATGTTATGTGAGTTGCTTTATTAGTAATGGGCACTAAGGTAAATTTGGATGAAATACAGCACTTGTAGCTTCTACTCAAAGTACACTGGGATCTCACCCTGCTCAAATGTGCTCACCAACTGTGATGTCTGAGTGTAGTCACGGTTTCTATATAGCCTGAGTCAGAGGACTGATGAGGCTAGTGATGGCATTAGCTTCCCCAAAACAAATAAGGTTATGTCTATGTTGCAAATGAAGATGCGAATAGGCATGGTGTACTAGTTTTACTCTCGCTAGTATTGTTACCAGTGTAGTATGGATGTGGTGGCAGCTTGACCATGTACCCAGGCTCTCTGGTGGGCTTGTATTTGTCCTGATAACCTGGGTGGAAACCTGTGTCTATTGGTACTATAATCATATCTTCATTTGCAGTGTAGATTTATACAAAGGATGAAACAAGGAGTTTCTGCCTTTAACTTCCAACCCCGCACTGGACAGAATTAGACAAAAAACCATTTGCACCTTTTTGAAGGTTGAAGTGGGGCCAATTTTGTTATCCCTGGGATGCTCATATTGTCTGCTACACAGGGGATTCATTGGCTGTGGTTTGAGTCCTTAATCCAGTTTGAGTTAGTTTGGTTTGAGCCAGTGGTTTGAGCTGTTGATTGAGGCCTAAATGCCTTGTCTAAAACCGTAGAAGGATTCATTTGCAGAAATGTGATCAATGAAGTTTATTCGATCTTTATAATCCCCAGGTTTCTCCTCTAAGAGTTAGGAATTGCAGTGGTTTTCAGATGGCTTTGGCAAGGGGAATCTTCATCAGTCTTCCAGGAACTTTTTAAAATGCTCACTCTGCTAGTTGATGTAGTGTGCATGGTGAGAGACGGAGAGCTCAGCTGAGAACAGCTGAAGTGTTTCACATATCCCCTCTGACTGGTGGTGGTGTTGGGCTTTCATGGAGGATTCCAGTATGTTTGGAAAGGGCTAACTGAGAGCCATGAAACCCAGTGGGATGTTTGGCCATTCATTCTGGGAATTCACATGGCAAGGGGAAGGCATGCAGTTGTGAATCTCTTCATCTTGCCTCCTTGATCTTTAGCAGGGAGGGAGGCGGTTGTGACTCTGGTTTCCCCTCATGGTTCCTTGTCAGGCTTGAGAGTATAGAGAGGGGATATGTCCTTCACGTTCACTCTCACATTCCCATATCCATTGGTGCCAATTGAAATCCACACCAGAACAAACTTCTGGGTCACTTAGGGAGGTTACCCCAATTGATATTAATTGTTAATAAAGCTGTGGCTTCCAAATTTAACCATATTTGTAGATCTCAACAGAGAAAAGAAATTCCATTTTTGCAGAGGATTTTGAGATTTCAGTGCTTTTTTGTTCCAGTTAAGAACAAGCCTCCAACATTTTGTAACTCTCAGTGAAGAAAATTTTAATAAATAATTTTAGAATAATCAAAACATTTCAACTGAATTTTGAATCGTCCTTATTTTGTGTGTATCTATCTATCAGGGATACAAAGAAACACATGGATTCCTTTTCATCTTACGGTAGGCAAGCTGACTATATGCTTATCTTTATGAAAGAAGGGTCACAGCCAAGGCTGGAGATAAAATGTTGCAAGTTTTTGGGTGAGTTGATTAAGTCGAGGCCCTAGAATGAGCATTATGATTTTATTTTATATGCAAACATCTGTTTTACTAAATTTCTGATAGTTGGTTCACTATACATGTATCTTAAGTGATGTGTGTTAAGCACAGTGGTGATGTGAGGTGGCACTGGTAAGCGGGGTTTACAGTTTCTTTGAAAGCCATGGATCTGTGAATATTGAGAACATACAGCGGACCAAGGACTGGATACTTAGGGAGACCACTGGAGGATTTTAGGCAGGGACATGCTATTTACTAACCTGTAGAATGACAGCAGGACTGGTGAGACGTATACAGAAGTGCTTATGTTACCTATGGACAGTGGTGTTGGGGAGTTAGCCTATGGCAGGCACCAACTACACTTCCTCACACTAAGGGCAGGTGGTAACCAGGTGTTTCAGAGCTTAGGAATTGTCACAGAGATACCAGAAGAAATGTGTAACAATCACTCCCAAAGTGTGTGGGGTTTTTCCTGTGGATTATCCATCAACTTTGTGTTTATTGTGGCCCTCTGCAGCATGAACCACAGGAGAGCACATTTCTGGTATAAACTGCTGGAATGTTGACATCTGGTGTCATTCCCAGTTAGAAGCCTGCTTTGTCTTTATTTTTCATGAGGCATCTGGGGATAAAACTTGGAAAAACTTCCACTGTATCCGTATCATAAATCAAACATTTTGCTGGAGGATAATGGTACACTTTAATAAAAGAGACAGAGATTCAATCAATACAATAGTTAAAAAGCAACAGATTGTCAGCAATGTGAATTGTAATTCATTAATTAGTTATCATTTACATATTTACTCATGGAGCAGTGGCTTTGAAAACAACAAAGCATTAATTCATCGCAACAATGCTTTAAATGGAGGTCTGGAAATCAGAACAAAAACATTTTTCAAGTGTTATCATATGTGCACATGATGTAAATGGTACATACTCGACAGTAGAGTGAACGGGGAGATTCTAAATTGAATTTAATTCACCTGTATTTATTTTTTTAAAATTCATTTTCTGCAAGCATTTGTTCACAGAAATGTTCAGTAGAAGTGCATATAGGCACAAGTATAATTGTTGGGAGAATTTCTGTAATGATACTTACCTTGCTTGGTTACTGATGTGAAATGTATTATGTGTTATTATTCGCTGTTAAAACATTGTACAGTGCCTCCCCAGCAGAGGCTGAGTGGGCTAAGAAGTTTGCGTAGGTTACGGGTTTGGGGTTTGTGAACAGGGGTTACACTAAGTAACCACCGGAGGACTTTGGCAGCCTGCCAAGAGCCCAGGTCTGCCTAGTAACAGCTCTGGCCTGAGGGGAGAAGCCGGCGGGAACTTTCCGGAGCTGCCAGCTAACAAGGGAGAGAAGCCTCTCGAACTTTCGGGTACCTCGTGACAAAGAGGGCGCGAAGCAAGGGACGCGCAATGGGCCCCTCTGACTGGCCAGGGGGTTCGGTTTTAAGGGGTTTCCCCGCCCGGTTTGAGGGAGATCCGCGTTAGGAGTGAGTGTGTGTAAGATCTTCGAACGGGAATCCAGCGGAGTTGAATAATCAGAGAATAGCCTCCCTGAGGAGCTGGGAACTGACCCTGCCCAAGCCTCTGATCCGGGGGTTCAGAGACTTGGACACCAGCTCCCGGGTGGAAGGCTGAAAAGGACCCACTTCAGGAAGTCCCCGAAGCAGGCAGAGGCTGGGACTTAGGGGAGAAGCTGCCCTGTCTAATTTAACTTTGTTAAGGGGCGAAAGACTGTAATTACAGGACCCTGGGGGCACTAGTGCCTCGAAGTAGACGGGCCAAGCTGGGATCCAGAGATCAAGGACTCCGAGGGATCGGCAGCGTGGGTGTCGGACCTGCGGCATAGTCCAGCCGAAGACCAACAGTAAATAGGGGTATTTGAGGGCCGAGCGCTCTGAAAGCTGGAGTGTAAGAAGGGAAACCAGGGGAGGCTCCCTGTGTTTGGTGGGCAGACTTGGGACTGGAACGTATCCTGGTTCAGTTGGCAAAGGTTGCTAAGGGCAAAGGATCCCTAGGATCCAGGAGGGGTTTCAAAAAGGGGGATCTTGTTAAATCTTGTTTTGTTAATTGTATGTTATATGTATTTGTGTTATTCCTGATGGTGTTCAGTCTTGGTTTGGGATATGTTTATTCCCTTAATAAATGGTTACACTCAAATTCGAGCATCTGCCTCTGCTGGAGTGACCTTCCCTTTTAGAGGAATACGGGCAACGGAGTGATAAAGATATCCGAAGGTGGGCATGAACTTCCTGGACCCAAGATTTGCCCAGGTGTACTCCCTGGGGGTCCAAAAATTTTATTTTAACATAATTGTCTGAAGGTGAATATATGTGCTTTGTATGCATATACAAAATGTAGGCTACTCTGTCTATGGAGCAGGACTCTGCATGTTTTAACCTAGCAGCAGGATTGTTCTCTTCACTCCACTGGCCAGAAGAGAGAAGACGGCATTGAGGAAATCCATCAAACAGTGAACAAGGATATAAAATTGCATCCTATGGCACTAGGACTGTGCACTGTGGTGAATCAGCTGATTATGGAACTGATCATGTATCAGGTCTCCATGTATCAGGATCACTGGACCTGCAGTCAAAAGACCCATATTCCTTAGAGGGACTGTCTTTGATGGGATGCCAGGAAAAAAAGGAACCTGGAAAGGCTAGAGTGGAAGCTACTCAGCCACAAGGTCAGAGCAGGATTCAAGTTCCCACTTGTTCTGCTTACATCACTTTACTCTTTGTTAATGAAACATTGTGGCAGCGTCTGAGTTGTGAGTTCTCCGCTGTGAGTGGTTGCTAGTATGAATCCTGGAACTTGATCTTTACTCACCTCTGATGGGAGGAGTAATTCACAGACCTGACCACACAAAAGGCCAACAACAATGGAAAAGTAAAACTACCCTTTTACCTTATTGAGCAAAAAGCAAAGAAGTCTGCAGCACTCTAAAGCTCACCATGGCTGCGAGCCTCATAACAATGCTGGAGTCCTGGGGGAACTATTGCTCAACAAAGCAGAATGAAGCTGTGGAAGGATGCAGATTTTTCCCTAGAGGCTGTAGGTCTTAATGATCTGTTGTAGAGGTCTGACTTGGGGGTTGTATGTGGTGACCAGTGGCATTCTATTGTTTTCTTTTTTGGGCCTCTCTTGTAGTAGTTGACTGCAGGGTACCCATCTGGCTAGGTCAATCTGTTTCTTTACTTCTCTGGGTGGGTACTGTAGTTTTAAGAATGCTTGAAAGAGATCCTGAAGATGTCCGTCTCTGTCTGACGGATCAGAGCAAATGCCGTTATATTGTAGGGCTTGGCTGTAGGCAATGGATTGTGTGGAGTGTTGTGGATGGAAGCTCAAGGGATGTAGATAACTATACAGATCAGTTGGTTTTCAGTATAGGGTGGTATTGATGTGTCCACCCCTAATTTGTACCGTAATGTCCAGAAACACTGGTCACCACATATACTCCCCAAGTCAGACGTCTACAACAGATCATTAAGGACCTACAGCCTATTTTAAAAGATGATCCCTCACTCTCTCTAGCCTGGCGAGACAGACTTTTCCTTGCCTAAAGACAGCCCTGTAACCTTAAACAGACACTCACCAGCAACTACAAACCTAACAGAAACATTGAAGCAGGCACACATCCCTGCAACAAACCATGCTGCCAACTTTGTTCACATATCTGCACAAAAGACACCATCATAGGACCTAATAATCAAGCCAGCTACTCCATCAAAGGCTCATTCTCCTGTTCATCCACTAATGTGATTTATGTCATCATGTGCCCGAAATGCCCCCACACCTTATACATTGGATAAGCAGGACAGTTCCTGTGCAGAAGAATATTTGCACACAAAACTGACATCAGAAATCACAACACAAAAAAACCCAGCTGCTGCGCACTTCCATCTTTCTAATCACTCCATTGATGATTTGTTAACAACTGTCCTCAAAAAAGTCAGTGGGACATCAACACTTCAAAGAGAAACAGCTGAACTTGAATTAATATACAAATTAGATTGTGTGAAAGCAGGATTGAATCGTGACTATGGCTTCTTTTCCCATTACAACTGATAATTTGACTTCACCCTCCTCTATGTGCTGTTTCCCAGGGTTTGAATCTTAACAAATGCTCTGATGTGCTGTTACTGTATGACTTGCTCCCATGTCTTACATTCCCTTGCATTTATTTTCATCCCATTCTGTAAGTTCCTCCTCCTCAAAGTATCTGTTGAAGTGGGATTTTCTCCCACAAAAGCTCATGCGATAAATAAATCCGTTAGTCTTCAAGTGCCACAGGACTCCTTGTTTTTTTTTGTTTTTTTTCTTTCTTTTTCAGCTAGATAGTTGGACTTCCTGCAGTGGTATTCCTCGGTATTCATTGAGCTAAATGGAACCCAAACACATCCATATTCCCAGGGTTTAATAAAGTTCCACTTGTTCAATTTCATTCAGCTTCAATCTTTGCTAATGAAACACCTTCTCTCCCCTATCCACAGACCTGTGATCCACCAAGATACGCAAGCTTATCTCCATCCCCTGGCCAACAAAAGGATGAGGGCCATCAAAATTCTTTTGAAGATCCTCACCAGGAAGTCACCTTTCCTTAGGGGCCGATTAGGCCACATGAGAAGCTAGAAAGAAGGGTGCCCTTTGTTTTTTCCTGAGTACCTAAAAGAAAGCTGACCAGGGGAGCGGAAGCCACAGAGCCACCTGCACAGTGGGCCCTGAGTGGCAGATATTGCAGCCAGATAAAGATCTGCCCAGAAGTTGTAGAAACCTGCCAAGAGGGATTTGAAGGGGACATGCCTAGCACTGGCTATTTGAAGGACAGAAGTCTCAAGAAGGCTATTGCAGAAAAAGTGCCTTAGACACTAAGGCAAGGGACTGGATCTGAGAGAATGGTCTATTGTCCATAGAAATGACAACTCTTAGCAGCCAGGGACTGTGGAGATCCATGTAGCCTAATTGCCGCTGGTTGTCTGCTGTCTGGAACTTATGCAGAAAGTACAGCCAGAGCAGCAAGGAGACAGGGCAGAAGACTCCTTACGAGAGACCCTAATGACTGATCCTGGGTAGGAATCCTACAAGTTACCTATTTACTTTTAATAGTGGACTAGTTGAGAGAGAGGGTACCCAGGCCTGAAGAGGCCTACCAAAACCAGGATTTTCAATCTTACACCTTGAAATTTTCTGTTTAGCAGTCAATGGTGAGGGGTTTTCCTACCTTCCCACCCTGCAGGCTTTTCATTCACCTGCTGCCTGATGTTTGCATCCACCATCTCAACCTACACCTCTGATGCAGTGCTCTAGAACTGGAAGTTGGATTTCCCAGTACTATAGGTGGAGAGCCTGAAGCAGCATGTTCCAGTCAAACAGAGCAACATGAGGGATGGTTCTACAGCTCTCCATAAGAAGCCGCTTTTTCAAATATATACAAATAAAACTTGTCCTAGGTTAAAGGATCTGCCCAACAAGATTTAATACCTAAAACTTTATTTTATGTTTCTCTGTGAAAGAGAACTTTAAAAATGCATGCAAGAGCTCTGGGCAAATGAATATTTTTGGTGACTTCTAAAGACATTCTTTTCTTATTAATATCTTTTGAGTTGTGTTATGGGTCATAAGGCTGAAGTTTGAGAGCTTTCATCTTCTTGAAGTGTTATTGTGTTTCTGAAATGGCTACAAAACTAAACAAGTGCACTTCTATTATGTTTAAAGTACTTCTATTTAAAAAAAATTTGCTCCAGCTAAGTAATCCTTTATTTAAAAATTCAATATGCATCTCCTTTTCGATATTTAAGACCTTTGAATAAGTGTAGTATAATCTACCCTTTAAGAGTTTTTCAAAACATCTGGCACACTTTCTCAACTTTATGTCTTTTTGCCATTTTAATTATTTTTAAAACATTTCCTGTAGTTACATGCCCGTTTGCTGTCTTCACTTTATTTGAAGTCAAACTAGATGATCTAAAGGTCCCTTCAAGCCTACAAATCTACAAAGCTGGGCTATTTTTTCTATTTACTTTCATACACTAAGAGACATATGTAAATTAACTTTATTTCATGAAACAGCTTTTGGATCTGTTCCTTCTCCCAAGTTTTGCTGTTGTCTTCAACAGGAACAGGAGCAGAAACAGGCCACTAGCTCTGTCAGGAATGAGAACTTGCAGCTGTGCCAACCCAGTCTCTGGGCTGCCTCAGAGCACAGCTGAGCCAGAGCAGGGTCACCTGATTGATCACTCCTTCTGACTGGTGAAGAAAGTCGGCAAGCTTGCTTTTAAGACCAACAGCAACAGGTGATATTTGCCTGTTCAAAGTGGATGCCTGAAGTTGCTATTTCTCCTCTGCTTGTCCTATTCTAATCTTGCTCTAGCTTTGATCCTGCATTGTTTTCAGCCTTGCTTATGTGTTTTTATGAATACTGCTTGGTTCCTGATTTTGGCTTCAACCACTAAACATGACTGCCTATGTCCTGGTTTGTGAGAAGATCTTTCTGTGACTAATTAGATTGTGAGCATGGGATAAGAAAATAATGTAGGAGAAAATAATAATTCAGTGGGTTTTGGGGGGAACTAACTATAGTAGTCAAAGCCTGGGTGGGTTAAAGTCAGTCTCAATGTGGTCATGATTTTTACTAGCTAGTCAAATGCTCTATTCTATGAAGCCAGCTGCATAGACAAATATGTTTAACTGTGACTGGCTTATATCACATAGCTTTTGCTGTTTTAAAAATAACTCCTGTAATTGGTGGCATGAATTATGGAAGAAGAGGTCCATAGATGGCAGTTACTGTATGTAAATAGAGAATGAAAATAATAAAACTTCCAGTGATCATAGAATTTATGTTGAGTAAAGAGAGATTAGTCCAGAAAAAGGAATTAGCTTTATCTTTTTTTAAAAAAAGATATTGCTCTAATATGACACTTTAGCGGTGTCATTCTGAAATATTTTATAGTGAGCAGCACAGGTCAAATCTAGGCCAGAAGCCTATTAATCAACCCCAGCAATAAAGTGGAAATCAGCTCATAAACATGTCTTTGGATTAGAAAAGAGAACAGAATAGTTTTGAGGCATTAGAGAGAGCGAGCTATTTGATTGATGGGTAGTAACGCTGATGTGGACTGTATGTTAACACAGATTTAAATAAGAACTGCCATTTTGCCTTCAATTAATTTTTAACTTAACTGTAAGCCTTCTATTGAAAAATAAGTAAACCCAGCATTCCTCTTAACATAGAAGTATTAGAACTGGGATTTGGAAAATTGAATGCAAACAAAGCAAAGGGGTACAAAGACTGAACTCTTGTTCTGTGTTTGCTGGTCTCACTTAAAGACTTCCTTTTGGGCTCCCTTAGAGAGATGAGTGGTGAATGCAAATAGGTGCAGAGAAAACAATTCACAGATCTCCATAAGCAGGGCTGCTTTGTAAAGGTAGATGCTACTAGAATTTTTTTCATCATTTAAAACCAGTACAAATGATTTTTTTTTTTTTTTTTTAAAAAGCAATGAGGTGGATCTGACAAACCAACAAAACCCAGGGAATTAATATTTAACAGAATGAGATGAACTGAAGCCTTCTACCACTTACTGTGTCATATATGAAATCATGGAACAGGGATATTACAAAGGATGCTGTAGCTCCTCCTGTATGCAATAGGATGCCATCATAATTCATGAAAGCAAAAGGTGCTTGGTTGTATTAATGGATTGGGCCACTACAGCCATTTCAATTTCTCAGGAACAATGTACTTGCTAAGCAGAGGGCCGTATGCATGCATGCTTTCTCCCTAGGATCTAAAAATTACTAAATATATTAGGAAAAATTGTCTTACTAAGAGTGGTGAAGCATTGGAATGGGCTACCTAGGAAAGTGGTGGAATCTCCATCTTTGGAGAGATTTAAAGCTCAGTAAGACATCCCAGCCAGGGTTTTAACTTAGTGAGTGGTCCTGCTTTTTTGGTAGGGAGTTGGACTAGATGACCTCATGAGGTCCCTTCTAACCCTATGAGTTGCTATCTATTCACAACTTGATTTAGAAAACATTTATTTCATTTATATACATGTGGTGGCAAGAAGAGTTTGTTTTCTAAATATACAATTTAAAAACCTGGCTTCATTTTCTGTTTGCCTTTATTTAAGGTACTGTAGTTTTTGTGTTCATGTACAGATGTTTGATTTCATTAACTACTGACAACTGACCTCTGTTAGCTGAGCATTTGTGTCTATAGGTCTCCTTTTCTAGGACCCTGAAATGCGTTTTATCACTGAAGTAGAGCATTATTACGATCTGGACCCTAAGGCAAAATTATAGGCATACATTCTGAGGGCACATTGCTAAAAAATACTTTCTCCAGGTCTTCACAGCTCAGGTTCCCTTGCCCCTTTCTGCAGCTCTATTATGAGTTCTTAGGAATGGGCGAAGTAGATACCATCTCACATGCTTCCTGTCATTTGAGCTACATTTCCTTTCCCATGCCCTCCCCCAAAAAACCCAAACCAGTGATTTCCCTTACACCCCCTTGAATTTCCCAACACCCCCCCCCCCAGTGGTCAGCTAGTAAGTGTTATACCAATTTAGTGAGCACCTCAATACCCCCCCACACACCACCACCTGCACCCTTCTATTTCAAGTCCTGGGGAGAACACTGAACCAACTTGCTCCCTTCTCTCTAACACTCACCCCCACCCACCTCTGGTGGTTTAAATCAACACTTCCATTTATGGGCAACTGATGGTTTACATAATGTAGGTGGTCCAGTTGTAAAAGTTTCATTGAACCCTCCACCTAATTGTGATGGTACAGAGCAAACAAGCTGACATGTACTCATGGAATCTGCTTAATCAGGATCACTTAAAGCGATCTAAGACATGACAATGGCTGCTGATTTAGAGGGATGGTAAATCTGCTTAACTGTGATTCTTTCAGGTGATTTACTCTGGCTTAGAGCCTTGTGCATCGCAATCTCATTACTGACTCTTGCCCAGTAACAGTTGAGACTCTTTATCTGTTACACATACAGAAAGTAAATTTTCTCTCTTCCTTGCCCTGAGTTGCTAGCTTGTTCATTTTATGCCAGATGCACATTCTGAACCACTCTGCTGGGAATCCTTACTGTTGACCCTGCTGTTGGTACTGTGCTAGGCCTTTGCTCTCATTGATGCATATATGAAGCTAGATTTGTCACTGAGCAGGGACTGCTGCAGGCCAGTTCACGCCCTCACACAGACCAGAATAAACTTCAGGAATGTCTTAACTCTTTCCCTGGTCATGGTGCCCATGGCATGTTCCCTAACATGCCTTGGGACATGTGGTGAGAGTGAAGGGGTACAGCTGTCTGAGCTGACTCTGTTGTTCTTGAGCCCATGATATTTAAGGGGACATTGCAGTTCCTTTGGGATGGTTTAACTGGTACTGAGACACCACAATGTGGAGAGAATTCCTCCGGTAGTGCCATCTGGTATTATGATGCTCTCTCTGCAGCTCCCTGGGTGGCAGCGATGTTTTACAAACAGGACTGTTGTTCAGTAGTTATGTTTAATAGAGACGTAAATGCAGTGTTTCACTGGGCTGATCTAAGTGGAATTGATTATTTTCATTGTATGTGACTTATCTGATGCCAGAGGAATGCTGACTACTGATATAAAAATAAAAATCTCATCTTTATTGTCCATGAATTCCTTTGTGGCATCTATCAGGGTCCATTATAATATCCTTTCCACTGAACTTACTTTGAAATAAACCAGTGTAGCTGTTCTCTTCTAATATCAAGGCCTCTGCTGTCACAAACACAGAACTTGTGTTCCAAGCAGGGGCGTTGCTGGCACTTGGCACACAGAGCACATGCCCTGAGTCCTGGCGCCAGTACCCCGAATCTCTTGCATGTCCACTGGCTCTCCCATCCTTGTCCCTGGCTGTGCAGCTGGGGCCACAGTGGCACCTCCTCCCAACCAGTGATCCAAGCTGGGCTGGCTGCAGAAGCCACTGCCTTGCCTGGCCCTGTCCATGGCCAGTAATCTGGGGCTGGGCTGGGCTGGCAGTGGCAGGAGCCTGGGGCCCTGACTTTGGATTGGGGGCAGGCCCCAGGCCCTGGGTCTTTTTTTGGGGCAATGATGCTCCTGGTTCCAAGAGTACAGTTTAGTCTTTCAAAGTTTGGAAGTCTTTATGCAGGCAAATCTATGAAAGTAAACGATTGAGGATTTAAGGGTAAACTCTAAAGCTTGTTTAGTCTGTCAATAATCTACAAACTAGACAGTGACAGAGGTCAGCTATTTTCAAAAAATATTATCAAAACACTTCAGTTAGAGTAAAACTTTTCTAATCTAATACCTTTCCTTAGCCTGATGATGTAATCTGATTAACATGAGTTGACTCTTGTGCCTCAGTGTGGCCTCATTGAAATCAGAGGAGATTGGTACTGGCATAGGCATCCAGCTGTGCAGATCAGCTTGCTAGTAAGGGCTTTATTTTGTTGAATGTCTGCTGTGCAAAATGTTTTCCAAAATAAAATGATTTTTTCAATGGAATTAAAAAAACTATTTAGAGAAGGGGGCAGGAGAGATTATGGCAGAGGATTCAGGAAGGTTATTACAGAAAAGAGCTGTGAGGAGAAAACTCAAAAGCCAACAGCACTGAGGCTGCGTGTTAGGAAAGAGGAAATATCAGTGCTGGACAAGCAGGAGTGGGGAGGTGCCTTGTAATATATATAAAAATACACTAAAATACTCCCAATGGCTGACCTCTCATTAGCAAATGGCCTGTGAAATTTCATTTTAAGAGATGAAGCAGTTTGAGTTTGGGACTCTGGACTGTGAGCCCATGTGTAATTCTAACTCTTAAAAACAGACAGTCCTTCGTTCAAGTTTGATGTTAAAATGCCTCATGGCTGTGGCCATGTATGCCAAGCTTCAGCCAGGAGCAAAGTTTTACAGCTGAATTATAAACCCTTGAGAGATGGGGTTTCTAATGGAAAAACTGACAGGCTCTTAACTACCAGTGCTAGCAGGCGCCGCTCTAATAAATGAGGCTGAGGGAGACATGATACAGGTCCACAAGTTAATTAATTGCAGGAGTAAAATAAAATATAGACGCAATGTCCCATGGAGAGCATGACTCAATGGAGCAAACTTGTAATAAAGCACAGAGAACGTCTATTTAGTAAAGAGCTGTGTGAAAGCGCTTGTAAAATAAATCATGGGCTAGTACTGTAGCTAGCAGAAATCGCTGCATATTCTTTTTATAATTAAAGGATTTTTTAAAAATTACAACTATAAAAAGCATTTTTGGCTGCACAAATCACTCTGTCTAATGGAACAAGAAGCAGTGAAATGCATACTACAGCTCTCTAAACAAACTCTTGATGTGCTTCTGGGAATGAGTGCAAAAAAGTTCTTATTTTAAAAAGTGACTATTTACTATCTGACTTTTTTTTTTAAACCAATAATTTCTTGACTAGCTCTTCCACAGATTTCTAACTTGTATTGCCATCCTGTCCAGGAGGCTGTATGTCAGCAGTAACAACTTTGTCACAGGGGTCAAAAGTCAATAAGTTAACTGCCTGTGTCCCATGTTCTTCAGTTGTAGAAGAGGTCGGCAGGCCAGATTTGAGGGGAACTGAACTACGTGGAAAGATTCCAGTGGACTTCAGCAGGCACTGGATCAGGCCCATATAGGCAATGCCAATACAAAAAATTGTTCAATACAGGAATAAATAAGATTTGCTATGTGGTGGTGTTCTACTGTTGTACAAGTTGTTAAGGGTAAAGGGATTGTGAGGTAGGAACAGACTAATACTGTCCATAACAGTACTTTATGGAACCACCTGTACACATCTTTGAATGGGACACAATCACTGCAGATGACAAATTTAAGATACAAACACCCACCCATTGCTGTGGAAGTCAGCTGTAGATTTTTGATATTATGAAATGGTGAATGCTGAGGGTCCTATATTCTCGTTGTTAAAAAAATATGTATAGCGCAAATAGCTAGATTAAAACAATAGTCACATTTTTGTTACTAACAGAAAAGTATTTTTAGAATCCGATATTTAAGGATAACATACTAATGGAATATAGCTGTTTTAGGCTGTCACACTTTTTTTTTCCTCTCCAAGAACACATGATAGCTTGTGTGTATTGCACAAGGGAAAATGTGGGGTTTATCTGAACACGTTTTTGTCTTAAAAAAACAGCAACCAGACAAATTATACATCCTGAGGGGGAAAGGATTGGACACTGTTTCTTAAACTCACATACTACAAATCTTCTGGACTGGTATTTTTCCATTTTATTTTGTCTAGCTTGTGGTGTTAGTGATCCATTCAGTCTCAAGCAGTTCAGCTGTGTGAAAGGGAAATACTACATACATCATCTCAAAGACCTAGCATAGGAGTCCCTGATGCTTTTCTCACATCATCAATGCCGAACACATCTTTTAAAATTACTACACAGGGCAATCCATTGTCTTCATACTTTAAGGAGGGTACAAATTAATTGCTGCTGTTTGGGGGATGAGGGGAGTGTATGTAACATATTCCTTTGCCTTCAGTGAAATATATTGTTTTCTTGGCTGTAGTAATAATAAAGGTTTATGGTTTGGGTTTTTTTTGTTACGTTTTTGATTTGCAGCCAAGTCACAGTGGATGGTTTGTGGAACTTTTGTACACATGCTCCCTCAAGTACTACTGTTTGCTTCATATTCAGAACAACAATAAAGGATATTTATAATCTATTATTCAATCCTAATTTTTGAAATTCACCTACTTACATAGCCAGGAACTCTATTTATAAAGTACATGATTTTTAAAAGAATTATTTCTCTCTCTCCTGGGACCTTTTAAGATTAGATTTGTGATGCTTTAATTGGCTGAATAACATTGCTTTATTTCTAGGAGTACTGTACTTCAGTGCCCATGTATAGCTGTAGATTGTCTGTCTGTCTGGATAAATTTTAACTGTGAATTCATAAAGCCAAGATTTATACTGATTGTTTCATATTAGCCACCACATCAAAAATCACAAACCCTACTTGTACAAGTTGTTTCTTTATTCATTATCTCTGCATACCCAAAATATCCCTCATAACCACCATGTATCTTGCAGTTACATAACAGCTGGGAAACTATTAATAGCAGCCTAGCTTTCATAGTCATAACCTTAGCCTATGCTAAAGAACTGGTATTTTTATTTTGTAATAGCAGACTAGTGCACACACTACTTCTAAAATAGAGATCTTGAAAACTGCTTTATGTGTAGACTGTAAACTTTACACATCAGCCACATGCATTAAAAAGAGGTGCAGCACTAGACATTCTACACCCAGAAAACCTATTTCAAACTTTGATATTCAAAATATGAGATCAGGAGCCTTTGTTAGAAATTGATATAGCACAGGAAGGAGCACTAGCTAAGCTTTCCCACCATAGTTCTGTCATTGGGGTCCTGCATTAATTCAACCCTGTTGCTTTCTTTAATTGGATCACTTAAGAAGAGCTATTGAACAAAATAGGGTAAGGATTTTTGGTACAGATGTTCAGTGAAATGGGCATAACCACCAAAAAATCACAGGAATTTGTTTCATAAGAATGGATTTGACTCCAGAAATCAAAGACTTTGCATATAAAAGGTAACCTATTGAATATAAATAAAATTTTGCCTGTTCAGCTCCTTATCTATAGCTCGAAAGTCCCCCCTGTGGACAAATTGGTGTTGTGCAAGGGTGGAGAACATAGATGGAAACATTATGTTCATCTAGTCTGACCTCCTGCACATCACAGGGCACAGATGCTAACCAACCTGTAATTACTCCTGTAAAAGTTATAACTGTGTAGGTGAAGTCCTGAAACAATAGTTTAAAGGCTTGTAAGTTTCACAGAGAATCTACCAGCAGATGATGCATGCCCATGCTGCAGAGGAAGGTGAAAAAACGTTAGGGCCTCTGCACATCTACCCTGGGGGAAATTCCTTCCTGACCCCAGATATGGTGATCAGATAAATGCCGAGCATGTGGGCAAGACTTACCGAAAGACACCTAGAAAGAATTCTCTATAGTAATTCATTACCCACAGAGGCATATTATCACAGGGCTCAACTGGGCCTGTGCCCAGGGCCCCACTATGATTTAGGGACCCCTCTGTCCTGCTGGCACTTTGGGGGTGGGTGGCGGAGCAAGGCAGCCTGGCCCAGAGGCTGGGCTTCACGGTCTTACCCTGCCCTGCCCCTGGGCTGACTGGTACACTCCAAAGGGCAGGGTAGGCTAGCCCAAATGCCAGGCTCTGTGTTTCTGTCCCACCCCTGGAAGGCTACTCCGCTCCAAGGGGTGGGATAGCCCAGCTGTGGCCTGGCTGGTCAGCCGATGGGGGTGGTGGGCCAACTGCCAAGAAACCATACTGCATATGCTGTTTGGCCCCCACAACACCTGGGGCTGCCTGGTCAGGCTGTGGCCAGGCTCTGGCCCCAGCCACCCACCCCAGCACTGGCCTGTTTGCACCAGCCTCTAGGCTAGCAGAGGAAGAAGAACCAGACAGGGGAAGGGGGAACCAGTATCGGAGGCCCAGGAACCCTATAGCCTCTGATCCGCCACTGAGAACTCACCTCATCTAATAAATGAGTGCAGGACATTGGGTATATTTATTGCTAGTAGACAAGGATAAGTTAAGTGCCAGCTGTGTGTGTGTAGTTCATGCGCTTCATCTATGTAGTGTTATGATTGGGCCCCTGACTCTCACTGCCAGGAAAGGGTTAAGGGGGTCCTTGGAAAGGCAACGAATAGGAAGAAGCTGTGTAGCAGCCAATGAGGGCCCAGGAAGCCAGTATATAAGAAGCAACAGAGCTGAGCAAGGATGATGCATCTGAGGAACTCAAAGGGAGAAGGCTGGAAGTACCCCGGACAGAGTAGTGGCTGGTTTCTGGAGATCATCAGAGCCAAAGGCCCTGAAGCAAGGATGAAGAAGGTACTGGGGTTTCAAGGAAGCAGCTGAGGGAAAGCTACAGAGAAACTGGGGGAGATGCTGTGAAAAGCAGCTGTATGTAGTGTCCCTGATCTGGAATCTTCCCAACTCCTGATTCTCACAGCACAGCTGGTAGGACTACAATGGTCACCATGGAAAGGGAGTTAGAGTGGATTGCAGAATCCACCAGAAGGTGGAGAGCATCAACAGTGACTTGAACAGAGGACCAAGTCATGAGAGCAGGGGTTGAGCAGAGACCAGCACGAAACGCCCCAGAAAGAAGCATCTGCCTGGTTGAGGACTGATTCACCTGATAAACAGCAGGATGTGCCAAGGCTGGGTAGTTGCACCATATTGCAAGCATCTTGTTCTTTGTGATTTCCCTGGGTCTCAGTATTCAGCAAGGAGAAGTGGAAGCTATGGATGGGAAATCTACTGCTCCATGGTCTCTTCAGTTGTCTCATTTTGTGAGGAAAGTAATTGTCTGTGGGTTCTATGTATAAACAATTTCACCCATTGAAGTGAAGTTGTCCCTTCAGAGTCTTCAGTTTGCAGGAATTATTTCTTTGCCTATTCCTCTCAAGGGACTAGTTCAGCTCGTGTGGCCATGGTTTAGATTTTTAGCTTTGATGAATATGGTTTGTGGGTCATAGTGTAATAGAAGATGACGTCACCCAAAGTACTGTTTATACCAAAATTATTTTGGAAATGCAGATTGTGTGACATTGAGACCCATTTTGGATAGTTCTGGAAAAAAAAAAGTCTTAATAGTGCTGTAGGAGAAAGTAAAAGGTTAAAATAGGAAAAATGAGTATATGTGTATAGGCGTTGTCTCAAGGCCTGATGAAGTAATCCAACAGTGGGCTTGAATGGAATGTACAGCGAGCCTGAACTGAAGGTACAGACTTGAAACAAATTGTGAAGTTCAGCTTCACTGGAACTGTCAATTGTAATAAGTATGAAAAATGGTTAAGTATCTGAAAGGTACTGAGACAGTCTAACGCCAACAAATAATGCCAAAGAGATAGGGAAGAATTATATAAGTACAGTTTTGGTCAAACTATGACACCTTGATGGATAGAGGTGTCCAATGATGGATAGACCTATCAAAATGATGGGTGGCATCAAGAAACGGGTATGTGGACCAATCAAGGTAAATTTGGATTCCAAAAGGGGTCAAGTCTGTAGGTCCGCCTAGGGTATAAGAACAGGAGCCCTGGAGCCTAAACTTCATGCAGCGGAGAGGGTGACAGTGATGCCTGCTGTCAGTTGAGCTGTTCCATTGCACTGAAAGCACCAATGCTGCTGACATATCTGTTGATATGAATTGTTTGCCATAGTGCTATGTTGCAATAAAGCCTAGCCTGGCACCTTCATTTCTATAAAGATCCATGGTCATGTTGATTTTCTTGATCATGAGTGTTGTCTCAGTTTACCTCTTGCACAAACGGTATACCTAGGCTCCAAATCACTGAGCGAACTGAGTTCTTACTTGAGATTTGAGCCAAAGGTAACCCAAAGCATTAACCAAAGGAACAACTTGGCTTAGGATCACCAGGCTAACTCAGTCCCTGCTTAAGAACCAAGCCAGGCTCCAAATCACTGAACCAGCTAAGTTCTCACTAGAGATTTGAGCCAGGGGTAATCCTGAGAGGGCATGCCTTCAGAGACTCATGCATGCATTCACCTGGGCGCAAAACAACACTGATAAGAACATGTCTTGCCTGAGGTACCTGATCGTATTTCACCTGGCATACCACAAGTTCCAGCCATGGGAATATTTGTCAGTTTAGAAGTACTGTAGTTTACAGCTGTTCTACTAGGGGTAATTTTTTTTTTTTTTAATCTGCCTTATTTGTCTTCCAGCCTGATACTATGTCTCTTCTTCTTTCCTGTTGGCATGTAAATGTCGCTTGCATGGTTAGGCTATTATCTGGAAAAAAGTTTTATATGATGGTTTACTGGAAAAAAGATATACCTGTACCTTCAATTCAATAAACGTGGTAGGGGTCTCTTGCTACCAGCATATTTTTTATGAAGTTTTACATGAGTATAATTCTAATAGTGCAGAGGTAAAGTTTTCTGAACTGATTATACAAATGGTTTATGGCAGAAATTGTAAGCAGGAAATTAAATAAATAATTCACTTACTATTTTTTATTTGTCCAAAAATTGCCCAGGTCTACACAACACAGTTATGACAATTTTGTGGAGACAATGTAGCTAATAAACCAAATGAATTCTGAATAGCATCTTTTTAAAAGTGGAATAACTAAAGAGGCAGAACGAATTCCTTGGGGAAAGGATAAGCTAATTCATTAACAAGCCTGGTAGCGTGTAGACCAATAAATGACTGAGAAACGCAAAAAAGAAAAACAAGAGTGCTTTGGCATCTTAAAGACTAACAAATTTCTTTGATCATAAGCTTTCGTGGGCTCCAAACCACTTCATCAGATGCATCCCATGAAGTGGGCTGGAGCCTATGGAAGCTTATGCCCAAAGAAATTTGTTAGTCTTTAAGGTGTCTTGTTGGATTCTTGTTGTTTTTGCTGTACACAGACTAACATGGCTATCCCTCTGGAAATTTTCACAAAAAAGAATAATTTCAATGCCATACAAATTTAGATATGGACTTAGCTAGCGTATTCATAGCTGATACGTAATTAAAGTTTAGGGACAGATATGGATGGAAATTGCTCCTCTTTGAACCATTCAGGCAAATATTTAATGTAACATTGAGACATTTAACATAGAAATGTTTAGGGAAGCAATTCTTAATATTTAATATTATCTTAACCATTCTGAAAATGAAGAGGTCTGACTGCACACAAATAAGAGGAGTTTCATTGGATCAGGTACCAAAACAAATCCAAAGGAAACTATCCAAAGCGCAGAGTTGTAATAGAAATTATGGCCCAAATTATACCCAAAGGAAGACTGTAAAGATTATTGAATTAATGTTTTTAAAGAACTTTGTTTTACATCTTCAATGTATAGTCTAGATAACATCTTCAATGTTCTATCTAGCTTAGGATAACTGTTAATAACAACAATAATAATAATAATGAGAAATGCCAAAATTCCTTATTGAATAGGGGAACAAAGAAAGCCTTCCATTTTCTCTAATAGCTTACCAGTATGTCTTTGATTCTTATTGCGTGCAGGTCATTGCTTTAGAAAATGGACTAGTTGCCTGGAGAGGAGGGTCTGGATAGTGGTATTTTTTATGAAGGATATTATCCTTTTCAGAATGTCTTTTGACTCATCCATGGCAGTATTATTTTTTTCCTCTGTAGTCTATCCCAAGATGTTGTTTAAAATAAGTGTTCTCCTGTGGAGACATTTCTCTCTCTAATCATCTTTCCATTGTATGTTTGATGAGCATGTGACTTGTTTGCTCATGGTTAATCTTCAGTCCTACTTTGTCTATTAACTCCACTGCACCATATATTGTCTGTGATTTAAGATGCTTTTATTTCAAGTTTAAGCACTTTAGAAGCCTTCCTCTTACATGACATAGGATTCTTTTATACCTGCTGTTACCTAAGTTCATTGGTCTTCCTTGTTTTGTGTGGTGGTTTTTTAACATAACTGTGTAATAGAGTACTAATTTTCAGGGTTAGCTCTCAAGAGCTGAATTATATCTTTATGAAGAATATTTCACTTTCTACAATTAGTATAGAATCCTTTCTCATCACGGAATGAGAAACGGTTTTGATGAATGCCATACAGAGTGGTAACATCATGTTTGTCTTCAAAGCTCACTGATTATGGACCAGTAGCTTTCTGCATAATACCATGATGAAAAGAAGCTTTTCTGTTCTCTATGTGAAGAAATCCAGTAACACTGACCTAATTATTTTGCACTTAAATGAATGATTATGAATGCAGACAGGGAACTAATAGCCTTAGAATTCAGAATTCCATTGCTGTCTTTATTCAAAGCAAACAAGATGATGATCCAATTCACCAAGACTTTCTTCTCTTCACTGTGAGGTGGTTTTTAAGCAGGTCACATAACCATTTTTTTGTTTAGCTTCTTTCTAAATGTTTAGCTACTGTTCTCACTCCCATTTTTATCTGCTATATATATATTATGATCATATTTTTTTCTTTTATTTTAGGCTTTTTCTTAATAAAATGAATGAGAAGTGATCTAGTGAAATAGAGAATGGGTTGATTCATTTGTTTTACCATTTCTTAGTGTGAGATCTCTCACTTCCAAAATTCCTCTCTTTTCTTCACAGCAATTAGCCAAGGTTCATTCTACCAGACTTCTGTTAATTACACTTCTCTTTGGTCTGCTGAGTCACAGACTACTCAAACCAGTCACAATAAACCTGTGCCAGTGGTTCTGTCATGTACTGAAGGCGATGTCACTGAAACTAGATTATTTTTAGAGTGATTTAATTCTATAGGGCCAAAGGACTCTGAAGGAGTCACATCCAGATGTTGGACTGAACCATACCTGTCATACCTATTCCTGAGTTCAGCTAGAAAGAGACTCTTCCAGTAACCAGTGGCCTTTCACCTACGATTGATAAGATCCTAGAGACTTCGGCTGACATAATTAGATCTCTGTGGCTAATTCTGAAAGTAGACTTGCTAGTCAAGGAATGCTGTTAAGCAGTGGAGCACTGGCTCAAAACAAAGGTTCCAATTAGGATTCTGGGCAAATGTTATTTTTAAATTGAATTGTTATATATTTCTCACTTGGGCACCAAAAGAAGTACCTTTCATTGAACCTTGATGATAGAAAGCTTTCATTTGCAGTAAGGCTCAGGGGGAGGCAATCAGCCATATTGGGAATGGGACTTCTGCATCTTTGGGCAGGTCTACACTACTTGTTACACTGATCTAACTTATGTCATTTAGGAGTGTGAAAGACACCACCCACCTGAGGAACTCAAGTTGCAGTGACCTATGTACTGTCCATGCTGGCCTTATTTTGGCAGGAGATGTTTTCCTGAAGTCATAACTTCTGCCTCTTGTGGCAGTGAAGTAGTTATGCAGTCCCATTGGCAAAGAGCATCTTCACCAGACATCCTGTAGCAATGCAGCTTGTACCGATGTAGCTGCAGTGATGTGGAGCTTCTACTGTAGATCTTCCCTCAGAGTTTTGTATCAGTGATGCACTGTGCAACTTGTAACTATGGTGCTGAGGTGTTGTTAAAGATGTTTCCATGATTGTGTGTCCTCTTCTGAATAGACTAACCTGCCAAGGAGCCACAATATGTGAGTTTTTGCATTTGTGTGGTCTGAAATCCATGGGTACGTTTGGCTGGATCATACCTTCTAAGACCTCTTGTATGATTCACTGCCAAAGTCAAACAGAAAGACCATCTGTATGAACTTAGGGATTTAAATACTTTTCTTTTAAATGTTTACTGCTAGAATATGAAGGATTTTACACCCACTAGGGCTATGAAGTTTTGGATAGTTATAGAGCAGGACCACAGTTAATTACAGCCCATAAACAGGATATTGAGCTTCCCTGTAGTGTATCTCACTGTTTTTCATATCTCTGGCTATGCTGTCATGATATTAAAATGTGAGCCTTCTGTAACTGACATTTCTGATGCACATAATTGGAAGAGGTTACTTTTGTGACACTTTGAGGAATGATGTATGTATTCACTTATGAATTCCACTTGGTTTTTGCAAATACAATTTGTAATTATAACCATCATTGTGGATTAGATCACTTTGTAGCGGGAACTGGACACGTAATGGAAGCATTGCTCTAGCACAGCTTTCTAGACAATTAAGGATTATTAACATGGAAAGACTGCCCTACTTGGGATTTTGCAAGCAGGGACTTTTTCCTTAGAATGGGCAGTCCTCACAAATGTAGGGCTAAAGATAATTTTATACCATAGATTGCTTCCAACAAGAATTTCTATCTAGAATAATGCCTATTATTCACTGATAATGCCATGCTCATTCATTTGCTTTCTCTTTAACATCATAACCAAAGTGTAATGTGACCCCATATTGTAACTAAATCCCCATTTTGAAATATTTCATTTTGTATTGCCCAGACTAAGTTTTGCTGAAACTTAATTTGGCTGGGGAACTTAGTTTGGATGTGTGAATGAGGGTTGTGTGTGATGGGATCAGTCTCCGACTCCAGCCTGTCCTGTTGACAAACTGCTGGCAGTACCTTAATTATTGAGTAACAATGCAGACAAAGCCTGCAAAAGCAAGAAAAATCCACCCTAGAAAGTAAGGGACAAAAAAGCCCCATTAAGAACAAGATCAAAGTCACATCTACTACTGACTGATGACTCATGGTTATACAGTACCCTGAGGCAGTGTGACACAGCAAGATCTGGGGACTGAGAGACATGAAAGATGGGTGAGACTGTGCAGCTTTAGGTAATGTTCTGCGCAGCATCCAAGAGCATCGGTGCACAGCTGTATGCCCAACAGAGACACCTGCTCTTCCTAATGCCTGGCTTCTGTGGCCAGGTGACCACCATGAGCTGTGAACAGCAGCCAGAAACCTAAGCAACAATCAGGAGTAGTAACTATACAAGACCAACAGCAGAACGTGTGTGTGTGGGTGTACAAGATATTAGCCATCAACATAACTGTGTTTTTCTCATAATAAATGTGGCATATTGCCTTGTCTCCCTGAATAAGTTCCTGGTAGTTTTTTTCATATTCTAAGTACAACACAAAACCCTGAAGGGATAGGGCTGGAATCACCAAAAGGTGGCAAAGACTCTTTTAAAAAGGTAGTGTCTTCTACCCAGTGAAACTATTCCCTAACCAGAAGCCCAGAAGGAGTGGAGTCAGGAGAGACTTTGCCTTCCCTAAGCATTTGGACCAAATCCAGGGACTCACAAAACAATGAAACCAAGCACAGGGGTGCTGTCAAGAGTTCATTTCCTGTGGGTCTGTAACGCTCTTGTGCTTCTGAAGAGTAAAGTGTGTGTGTTAAAGTCCTTTGCTAAGTTTGCCTCTCCTTTATCTTATTACCATGCAGTGCTTGAAAACAGAGGTCACATAGTCAGGTGGCCTCCGAAGGGAATGTGTCTCAGTAAGGCGGCAGGAGGTGAGCATTGGGAGGGCTGAGGGGTGAATTCCAGGGTCTAGGTGACCAGTTTTCAAGGACCAGCTCCTAACATGGCTGTTAGACACATTGTTCACACATGAAGAATGTGTCTGATCCAGATCTAGGAACAGTGATCAGTCACTCTCTAGACTAGGTAGTTTAGCAGCAAGTGGGATGCAATGATTGAATCTCATTACAACAGAGTAGTGTCTGTTCAGAGAGTGGGGCTGGGCTAGGTTGTGATAATAGCTAAGAAAGCAAGATTGATGTTTATCTCTCATACTTTATCCAAACTTCTACAAGTGCATCCTTCAGAACCTGACGGTGGCAAAAATGTCAAAGGAGGCCTCTTAGGTTTCTCCCTCAATATTTCATCAACCGGCACTACCAGAAAGAGTGACCCTATTAAGCTGAGTAAGCCATTTTATGAGAAACGCTTGTAGACATTTAAATTAATGGAATAAATCTGTTAGTGCATATCGAATAAATTCAGAGGATTTTGACATACATGAAAACACTGGCATGGTAGAAACATCTGTCTTCTCTAAAAATTACTAACTACATTTAATATTTTTTAAAAATTAAATGTCTTGCATGAAACATATTCTGTGGTATAATATCTTTGTTTCCACAAGGTTTTGCAAAAATATTGCTAATATTCTTATTTAGCAGCATTTGGCATTGAGTGTATGATTTGAGAAAACAAAGAAAAGCTGCCTTCTGTGTTTACACCACTGTCCAGAACCAACAATGTTAAACATTATTTTCTTCACCATCACGGTTTTTCTCTGTTACCCTTAAATGTTACTTTCTCCCCCAGGTTTCATGAGCAGTGTAATGCTGGGTTCCCATTGATGATAGACTTTCCGGTTTAGTTAAAGATGGACGAAGAAGGTAGTGCTTAGCTCCAAATCAGGTTTAGTTTAATTCTGGGTTTGAAGCTGAAATCATGTAAGCAGTTCTCTTGAGATTCCAATGGAAAATTAAAAGCTTGTAAGATCTGCTCTTAAGAGAGGTGTAGTTTTTTTTGTTTTTGTTTTGTGAATTTTTTTTTCTTGGTTCTTTGGTTTTTTTAATTACCCTGAGAGACTCTGGTTACATCTAAGTGATGAAATTGGCTCCTTCCAATTTTATCTCTCGCCTGGAACCAAATTGCAGAATTGTATTCTGATCCAGTCCCTGTGACATTAGAAAGGATTCTGCTTTGAGGTTCTAGTTTTTACACACCTCTTGGCTTAATTTAATGGTCTTTTAAGTTAAGGTTTTTGTTCTCTTATTCCTTTGTTAAAATGAAATGACAGTAAGAGGACTTGAATAGCACAAGCTATTATGTAATAGAAAGATTGCACTTAATTGTCTTGCCAACCCCGCTGAAAAGTGTATCTAAATGAACTTTGTTTTTAATCTTTTGAGTACTTAGTGAATTACTTGAGGAAATATTGTAATGTTGAAAATATGTAAGACAGTCTCAGCCTCTTGCTGCTGAATTAAATTAAAGGACAAGTTTGGTTAACCTCAGAATGGTTTATTACAGCATAGATCAGTTTACCTGTGATCAGTTTACCCAAAAATTCGTTTAACACATGCTAACATCATGTCACCCAAAGCTACCAGCTTAACATGTGGAACTCCTTAACATGCATTATCTAAAACTGCAGTGTAGAACTAAATATATGCTCACTTACTGACCTAAAATTGGAAGTAGGCCTAAATACAGAAATGTGCTGTATGGCTTATCAGTGCTTCCTTTTCCTTTTCATCATCATGTTGATAAGACGTATCACACTTAATCACATTGTCACACAACATATATATTTTTATTAGCTTTAAGTAAGTTCAATAGATGCTTTAGTACAGTAAGTGCAATAGATATTTTACTATACCAGCGTGGCCAAACTTATGGAACTCAAGAGCCACACAAGTTGATTATTAAACCTACAAGAGCTTCACTGACGCATATAGCCATATACTTTTACCTACTAAATTGATTTGCTGATGTTCTTTGGCGAGCCACACTTTTTCGTTCAAGAGCCACATGCAGCTCTCAAGCCTCAGTTTGGCCATGCCTGCACAGACCATAGTTCATAATGGCAGGAGACAAGCATCAGCATTTGTACACCACTGAAGAAAGATTTGCAGCTATAGATCAAGTACATAATGGCGAAACCCAAGCCGAAATTTCTAGAGATCTTGGGACTGCTGAATCAGCTCCATGAGGTTGGATAAAACACAAAACAAAGTTGTGCAGTTTTGTACAAAACGTAGATTCTCAAGTCAGCCTGGAGCAAAAACGCATGCATTATTCAGCAAAGCCTGATGTAGACAAAGCATTGAACACATGCTTTGCCCAAGAGAGCTAAGGGAATGCCACTAAGTGGCCCATTTCTCCAAGCCCAGGCAACTAAATTTTGAACTTTAATGGATGATGAAACATACCAAGCCAGCAAAGGGTTCATAAGGTGGCTTAAAAGTTGCCATGGTATTTCCCAGGTTAGCATTTCTGGAAAAAGCCGATCAGCCAAAGAAACTGCTGCCAATGAGTTTCCTGCCAAATTAAAAACTATAATAGAAACTGAAAATTATAAGAAAGGGCTTTATTTGCAAAGCTTTTACCATACAAAACTTTAGCTTTGAAATATGAGATCCCCAAAACAGCAGGCTTTAAAAAAAACAAAAGACAGGATCACCCTTCTGTTTTGTATGAACAAGATGGGCAGTCACAAGTTCATACTGCTTCTTGTTGGTTGGTTCAACAATCCTCAGTGCATTAAGCACCTTAACAAAGCCAAACTGCCTGTCATATATGTCAGTAGTAAAAGTGCTTGGATGACTAGGAGCCTTTTTGAAGAATGGTTCCACAACTGTTTGTTCCACCTGTTTGTAAACATCTCTGCAAGAAAAAAACCTTGAACCTCATGCACTGTTGCTACTTGACAATTGTTCGACCCATCCACCTCCTGCAATTATTGGTACCAAAAGATGGGCAAATCCTTTGCTATATGTGCCATTCAACACAACATCAAAAAATCTAGCCCTTGGACAAGGGCATTATTCAAAATTTTAGAAGTAATTATTGAAGTAAGTTGGTCTCAGAAATGATTTCATGCAAGTTGTCTAGCATTTCCAAATTCCTAAAAGAATTAAACATAAAAGAAATAATTTATTTGGTGAAAAAAGCTTGGGATGGCATAAAACAAAAATCTATTGAAAATTGCTGGATGAGGGCTCTTGGGCTGGCCTTTTCCATCAACAGTTCTGCCTCTGAAAACCCAAACCATAGTGATTCAGAATCAAAGTTTGAAGGGTTTACAGAAGAAGACATCCTGCTAACAAAAACCAAAAGGAAAGAAGACAAAGGTAAATTTCTTTTTCAATTAATTAAAGACTTTGAAGTAGACACATTGCCTGAATTCATAAGAGTGGCTAGAACTAGATAAAAAGGGCTCAAGTACAGAAGATCTGACAGAAGAAGAAATAATTACAGGTTGTGAGGCTGGGTGGGACCACAAAAGTAATGAGGAACGGTTACAGGAAAAAGGAGTAGATGACAACGACAAGAATTGTGTTGAAAAAGCCAAAATTTCCCAGTCAGAAGTGCTAAATGCTGCCAAAACTCTTGCATGCTATATGGAGGAGTAAGACACGGAAAATATCCAAATTTTACACCTATGTGGGATGATCAATTTTGTGAAGAAAAAGAAGCCAAGCCTGGGAAACAGCAGAAAATAACGCCATACTTAATAAAACCTGCATCCCAGAAAATGAACCTGTGGACTACATAAACTTTTTAGATTACAAACTCTGTGGACGTGATGTGGAATTGTGTAATATGTTATCTATGGTAATAAATATTTGAAATGGATTCCACTGTGCTTATTATTTTCATGCATTGATATGTATTTATTTCCATCAATGTTTTCATGATTAAATAAACATTAATTCTTAAGTTTATTTAAATAATTTTATGTTTCAGTGATTTTTGTGTATTTTTGCATTTTTTGTGTTTTAAAAATCAGATTATGAATTAACATTTATATTTTTAATTTTACTAAATAAAATCAAGTTATGGCAGCTGGGTAGCCACCATTAAGGTAGGCCTACTGCACTGTACATGGATTTATGTCAAAGATATTTTAGGACATTTCACCATGGTCCCATTTACATGCGGTCTCTTTTACATGAGGTCCTGATGGCTTGTCTCCTGACATATGCACGTTAACCAATCTACTATAATAAACTAGTGTGAACTCAGTTACTTTTAACCCACATGTAATAATTCATGTGGGGTAAATGACATTAGTGAAAGAATGTTTGAGATGCTGAATCTAGGAATTAAAATGATGGGGTTGACACAGGTGATTGTATAAGAGATCCTTCAGGTGCCAAGCATAAAGGATGGAAGGAAAAGACGTGTGAGTTTTAGATTCTTGGAGCCTATTGATAGTAGTTGGCTCTGACTTATGTAGAAGAGGTACCTGTCTATGTTCAGAACTGAAGAGCTTTTAGGTGGGCCTTAAACTATCCTCTTTACTCAGGTCATCTGGCTGGCAATTTCAGAATAAAAAACAAGGCAGCAAATTGGAACAGCTGTTCTGAGACAAGGAATGAAGAAAAAGATGACTATGAAAATATCTGTATACAAATGGAAGGAACATGCCTAATAGGTTTATTGGTGAAAATCAATGTGTGTGTCCTTTTATATCCTTTTCCAATTAAAACGTACTTTTACATTTCTACATTAAATGAAATTATAAGAATACAAGAAGATGGAGTAACTTTGAAATACTAGAATTTTCCAACACTTTCATGCCACAGGAGATAGGTACCTTAGATATAACATTGATTGCATTGACCATGAAATGTATCTAGAAATTTGGAACTCTTTTAAACTTTGAGGGTAGGTAAATTTTTCCACAAGCAGCCTTATTTCTGGCACTTCCTAAGTGATTGAGTTATAAGCTGAAAGATGCTTAACATTATTGTGTGTGTATTGGCTATCAACTCTAACATGCAGATTTCTCCCATAAAATATTAATATTTCTTTGCCCAGTGTTGTCTAGGTTAATTTCAATTGTTTTCTGAAAAAAAAATATTCTCTGTGATTAGTGAGCCAATTCTAGCTTTAAAAGCTTCATCCTCTTTCCTTTAATGGGCATCATAGGCATTTAGTCTGTCGTTACAGGGTAGATTCTCTTATTCATTTACCCTGTAATGACTGCTTAAGTGATCTCATTGACTTCAGTAGAACTAATGAGAATAAGGTTACCCCCTCCTCACCCCACCCAGTGTGACTGTAGAATATGTTTTATCCTAACCAAGCCACAGCAGAATCAAATTTAATTTCCATCTCAACACTGCATTTTTTTTAATGCATGAAAAGTGCATTTCATTTAAATACTTGAAACATGGCTGTATCAACTGGTGGGGGTATAGTGCAGGGGCAGAGCATTTGATTGCAGATCAAGAGGTTCCCTGGTTCAAGTCTAGCTGCCCCCTTCTGCATTTTATGCATAATCAGGAGAAATACCTATTAAATACTTACTTATGTTTAGGGATGGGCCAGTGGTGCAATGGATAATGTGTCTGATTATGGATCAGAAGATTGTAGGTTCAACTTCGGCCTGGCTCAGAATGATGATTTTTAGCCCTGCAAATGGAATAGTGGCTAGCACATCTGCTTAATATGCAGCCAGTCTTAAGCTCAAGCCCTAGAGAGGTGGATTCAATGATCTCCTGAGGTCCCTTCCAGCCCTATGATTCTATTCTTTTTTTTTATTCTATGTGTCTCAGGAGTAATGATCTTGGTTCTTCTACTTTGGTGTGCCATTGGGGAACACAGATTTGCTGATGTTTCAGGCACATCTGCTATTATTCCTTTTTCCTCAGAATAATTTAAATGAGATCTCAAATACTCAGAACAAAGCAGCACGTCTGTGACTGTTAATGTTGAAAGTCACTTTATGTTTTAAGGAATCCTATGGCACTTAAAGATTAACTTTTTGCTCATGCAATAAATAAATTTATTAGTCTTTAAGTGCCACGGGACTCTGTTTGTTTTACCAAACTAGACTAACAGGGCTGCCCCTTTGGAATGTAATGTTTAATTTCAGAAAGGCCATCCCTGTTGTCTCTTTTCTAATGCTTCTTCCTGCTGGGCCTTTTACAGAACATAATTAGCCACAGTGTAGTCACTACTCCTGCACAGAAGAGGAAGAACAGACATATAAATTTGCTGATAAATTACAAAATTGTAGTGAGTGTGTTTTTGGAAGGCATTGTCCTTTTAGTCTTTCCATTAGGAAACAAATACAACTTTATAACAGAAGTCAGTTCCAATGTAGTTCAGTTTAATTTGGTTCTGAAATTAATTGAACTTATATGAATGTAGCCTGTCGCAAAAAGTTTTTCCCAAATTCTCTTTCGGATTTATGCTTTCCACAAAGACTGCTTCATATAAGGCTTTATTAATCCCGTTCACAAGGAGATTGTTCACTGATGGTATGTCCATATTGCAATTAGAGATCTGCACCTGACCCACATCTGCTGGATCAGGTTTGCAGGACTTGGGCTAAGGGAGTGTGTAATTGTTGTGTAAAAATTTAGGCACAGGCTGCAGCCTTTGGGACTCTCCCACTTCGCAGCAGAGTGACTAAGCAGAGCCATAACTATGGTGGGGCCAACAGCACAAAGCCCCAGATGGCGTGGAGCAGCTGAATAAAGCAGCTTTCGCAGTGCAGGCTCCAAGCACTACTAATGGCAAGGGGCATGTTCCAATCAGAATGTGCCCCAGGTGGCAAAAGTCTGTGTTATGGCCTTGACTTTAAGTATAGTCCATTGAGAAGGATCATTGGTATTCTAGGATATCAGAAAGTACAATAAGCAAAGTAAAGGATCAGCATGTAAAATTTAGAAATGATAAGTCACAAATTCACATGGATTTTCCAAATCTGCAATATATAAAGAAAAATACTCAGCCATCCCCCAGCATCAGGCCCTTGGATTGTAGTCCTCAATGGAAAAACTATACTGTCAACAGCTGTTTGTTTTTTACATCAGGTCTATAATAAAACCTAATTCAGTTATGCAAAAAACTTACGTAGACAGTAATGTCTGAGCATTCATCTATATAGTCTCATAGAATATCATGTCATGTTATAGATTCAGAAGACAGATGACAATCACAGAGAAATAAAGATTTAAAAATTAAAACCAAACAAGCAGCAAAATCTTTTGGTGTTTTCGTTGAGAGTTCCTTTTCTTATTTTTGTGGCTATTAACATTTGGTAAGGATTATATAAGTAAGTAACTTTTCGTCTCCAATAAGTAAGCAAACTTAGTTAAGTCAAAGACAAATAAATATTTTAACCCTCTGTTTTTGTTAGTTGTACTGCATTATTATTTCATTGGAATGTCTATTTCAATAAGAACAACTTTGTGTATGCTTATCTTAGGAGCAGGTTAAGATCTTAATGTGATGCTATAATGGCAAATGGCATCAATAATGAAGAAAGTATTTGCTATTCTTTCAGCTGCACAGAAAAGCAGTGTACTACAGGATAGCTTTGCAAAGAGAAGCATGAGTGACAGCTTACCTACAATTCTTCAATATATATGTAGAGGCCCATTAAAACAAAAACATTGCTGCTCTATTTTGAATAACTCTCTACCATATCTAACCTTGTTTGAATTCTTTTCCAACTCGAATGGTGACTAGCTCTGTCAATTATTTTTCCTGCATTATTTTGAATGTCAAAAGGAATTAAAGAAAACGCCATTTATTTTTAAAAGAAAGTCAAAAAAAGTAAGGTTTCTTTTGTTCTCTCTCTCATGGAGAGAGCATAATATTTTTTTGTTCCTCCCCACATCTTCTGCACAAGTGATGGGCACAACAGAGTCCTTGGATTCAGGAGTCCATGGGGGTAGGAAGTGGAAGTAGGATGACCAGATGTTCTGATTTTTATAGGGAGAGTGGTGATATTCAAAGCTTCCCCCCCCCCCGTATATATATATATACCTATTAGCCTGCAGCCCCATCCTTATTTTTCACACTTGCTATCTGGTCATCCTAAGTGGAACTGGTGGTGTGGCCCTAAATACAGCAACTTCTGCACCTGCCATTATTTTAACAGAGTTGCAAAGTTTTCAGTTCTGTGATATTCATGGTGTATTGTATAAAAAATTCAGCTCTTGGGATCATGTACATAGATATGTGAAATAAAAAAGGAGTTTGGTGGTACTTTTAGACTATGTCCACACTGGCAATTTAGGCTGAATTAAGGAGGCTTAATTCAAAATAAATTAATCCCTGTCTACACTAGACTTTCATTAAGTCAATTTAAGAAATTCCTTAAGTTGACTTAATGAAAGCTTAATTCAAATTAATAAGAACTGCCTGTTAGTTTGAACTAAGCCTTAATTTGACTTCTTAGTTTGGACTAAGGATGGAATGGACCTGGATTAATCCTGAATTTGACTTTATTAAGATTGAGTTAAGGGCAGTTAAATTGAATTAACAAAGTGGACTAAGTCAACTTAAAATTAATTTAGTTCACTTTATTAATTTGACTTAATAAGGTTCAGTTTAATTCAAATTAAAGTCAAACTTATTAGTTCAAATTAACAAATTTGACCTAACTTTTTCTGGTGTAGACATAACTGTTAAGACTAACTCATTTATTTATCACATGAGCTTTCGTGGAAGATAATCCCACTTCATCTGACATGGGAAATTTACTGAATGGGACTGAATAAATGTGTAATAAGCAGGGCGGTGTGAGGAGGGGAAAGAAAGCAAAATTTCTTGTTTCAAAGAGAAACTGCAAATTTGGAATTCATATGCAGATTTGAAACCATCAGCTTAGGGCTGAATAGAGACCATGGTTCTTTCCCCCCCCCCATTACAACAAATAATTTTGCTTCCCCCCCCCCACCTCCCTCCTTTATGCTGTTTTCCAGTGTTTGAATCTAAACAACTGCTTTGATTTGCTGTAATTAGTCTGTCCTGATCCTATGACTTACACTCCCCTGCATTTATTTTCCTTCCATTCAGTAAGGTTCCCCGATCTTCGGGCATCTTAGGAAGTGCAAACTACAGCCACAATGCCGCTCAGAGCTCCCCTGCAGGGAGCATACTCCACATTTCACGCAATTCTGAGTTGTGGCTTATTGTCACAATGGTATAGGAGAGGGCTTGCTTTAAGATCCTACACTGTTGGATTTTAAATAATGGTTGCCTTGCAGTTTGTGCCACCTTCTGAGTACAAAGCAGGGGCAATCTGGTCCTGTTCGTGGCATGAAAAATAGAACAGTGGCACAATGAGAAGAACTGCTTTGAACAAAAGCAGGCTATGATCCTTCCATCATGTCTCATACGTCTGTCATACCCTCACTGATGCATTTATTCATCTAAAATATTTGTATTGATTTAAGTTATGGTTATGGACAGTTGGTTTTAGTGGTACAGGTAAGAGTTCACAACAGATACAAACAGGGCATTTATTTGGAAATATGCTCAGATTTATGCTGCACCTCTTTCTTTTTGAAATTTCAATGTTTAATGGGAGCTTTACATTAAGTGGTTATTGAACCAGCAAAATTTTACAAGTATAATTAAAATGCAGAAATTTATAGCAATAATATCACTGTGTGCTGTCAGCAAGGACCTGCAATATTTAATGATACAAACAGTTTCATAAATAATTTTATGGTACTTTAGCATACAGCAGATGACCATATAAATAAAATAGACTTTGGAATAAATGCTTTGGTGAGTTACTTAGCTAGATAGTAAAAGCAGAAATAACTGCAATAAACACTATGGTTTAGCAATATAAAACCGCATAAAATTCAGAACATGGCCTTGACCTCTGCTCTTAGGCTTTTTCTAGCAGAGATTTGACACCTTTACTCAACACAGATTTTGAAATGACCTATAGCTCTAGAGGCCTTTGAATAGAGGACCTCCAGGCTGAGTGCAGAAGTCTGAAACAATAATGAGCTCCCTATGAGGTTGGTGGCAGAAATGTATCTGTCATTGTGACATGCTGCAAGAAATCTATGGGAAATGTTGGTCACAATAACAAGAAATAGACTTGTGGAGATTTAAGATATCCAAAAGCAGATAAACCAAAAGATTGATTAATAAGCTATCTGACAACGGGGAAATCCAAAAAGAGGGAAAAGACACTAATGTTAAGCTAGACGATAGCTCATTACTGGTTTTGGGTCTTATTTTATTTTGTTCCATACATGTTCTGTTGCTAAAGGGCTTCCTGAGTTTGAATGCAGCCGATTTCCCATAAATGTTTAAAGGATTAGCCATTATATTAGCTTATTTTTACAATTTAAATATTTCTTCTAATGAATCTTATCCTGAGTTTTAAGATTTCTTCTGAGCAGGGCTGTGAGCAGCAAGATGTGGGCGCCAAGTAATCAGAAGGAAGAAGGCTGTTAGGCTATGTCTACACTGGAAAATTAGCCTGGACTAAGGAGGCTTAGTTTGGACTAATTTAGCCCATGGCTACAGAAGGCTTTCCCTAGCCTGAACTAAGAAACTTCTTAGTTTGCACTAAGGAAAAGCTTAGTTTGAACTAGTTGGTACCCCTGGTTAGTTCAGATATCTGCACTTAGTTTGAACTTTAGTTCAAACTAGGTAAGGGCAAGACCCAAATTAAAACTGGATGTTTTCCTAAAAAATAAATTCTAGAAATTATTCTGGAAAAAGTCTATGGTATATCAGAAAGAGTCCCCTCTGGACATGAAATCTTTAAATTTGTAAGTTTATATATAAACATTTGTGATATTTCATTGCTAATAGTTAAATAGAAGAGAGTATACAGGGTGAATCTGCAGCAATACGACCACAAATTAAGCAATCCAACAAGTGACAGCCAACCATGCAGGCAACAGCTGGGGCTCTTGGAGCTCCTCATGCTCTTTTGATTCATCTAATATGAATTGTGATGGAACAGCAGATGAACACAGGGGACACTGGAAAAACTACAATGCCTCATTCAGTTTAGAGGACTGGCCTCAGCTTGGATTTCATCAAGATCATGTTAACAGAAGATCTAAAGCATGCAATGCCTTGAACCATCCTAGTGTGGCTGCTCCCGTATTAGACTTGGAGAGTGGCTTGTGAAGATATCCACAAAAAATTATCAGAATAATGCCAGCCTTCTAGATGAGTCTTCTAATACAGTCCGTCCTCAATTTCCCAGACCCCGCTTTCCTGGACTTCGGACGATTCAGACGAATCTTCTGAAGTCTGGGGCCCTGGCTGTGCCGCTCGGGTGGCCAGGGAAGGGGGCCCTAACCACCCCCCCTTCCAGCTCCTGGGAAGAGGGGCCTGGGGGCTGGAGGCTGCTCTGCCCTCCTGGCTTCACCACAGCGGGCAGAGCAGCCAGACAGCTGACCCCCAGCTGGCCGTGCCTCTCCGGGGGAGGAAGGGGCCGGCACTGAGCTGGTGGGGGGAGGAGGCTTTCAATTTCCCAGACATTTGGGAAATCCAGATGCCTCCTCCCCCCCTTTGGTCCGGAAAATCGAGGACCAACTGTATGCTCATAATACCCATTTAACAAGAGACAAAGGAGAATCAGTGTGAACAGTCAGAGGGTCATGGAAGAAATTTATTGGACGTAGGGTCTCAGAAGTGATTTTAGGGTAATAGCTGTTCTGGTGAAGTAATGGAGTGAGGGGTTGCTGCTAGCTTGTGGGTAGAGGAAGGCATGAGCAATTAATACTGGGACATAAAACAGTACACCAGCACAGGAGGTAGATCTACACCTCAGGGAAATTCTGCACACAGAGTTTATGAAGTCAGATGCCCAGTGCCACAGATAAGCTGGAAAGTGAGCCACAGTGTAGTGTTAGTTGGACTAGAATGCATGATTAATTCAAACTAAAAAGTCCTTGGTTAGTTTGAACTAACCCATGGTTAGTTTGGACTAACCTTGAACTTCTGAGTTCAGACTAGCAATTCCGAATTAATTTGGGCAGATGTAGACATAGCTTTACATACACACAAAGCTGTTCACCACTCAGATGTTTTGCCCAAGATTGTTATTATCATTGCACTTACTCAGACATAGTTACTGTGTGTTCATTGTCCCAAGGTGTAGCACAAAGGCTATACAATCATGTATTGGGAACTAAGTCTCTTTGGATTGATAAATGAGAGGTCATGGACAGCTGGCTGGTTGAACTGCCACATTACTTTTGACATGATTATTAACCAATACCTCATCTCCTGTTCTAGAATATCCCCTCACTACATTGTGGTTCACTTTCCAGCTTATCTGTGGCACTGGGCATGTGACTTCACAAATTGTGTGTGCAGAATTTCCCTGAGCTGTAGATCTACCTCCTGCACTGGTGTGCTTTTTTATGTTGCAGTATTAATTGCTCATGCCTTCCTTGCTGTTGTGGTGACTTTGCTGAAGACTTCTGGCAGACCAAAGAAGCGTGATGATCCCCAACCTGATGTTACTCATTTCCTTCTTTAAAATTATCCCATTCTGATAATCCATAAACAGAAAGAATGAACTTTCTTTGAACAAATGTCTTTGTTTTACTTTGACAGAGTTGGGGAATGATTCATAATGAATAATTTATTTGATGAATTTTATCTTTTTCTGTTTGCAGATTAACCTAAATCATATTGTGACATTCTTGAATTTCTTCATTATTCAAAATTAATTATGAACTACTTATAAAAAAAACCGTGAGTCTTCTGAATATTGCAAATAGTTCTTTTTTACAGAGAATCATAATCAATACTTTTTTGTTGTGTAAGTAATGCAATATTCCCTCTTTACTGAGAAGAATTGCATTTATAACCAACAAAGCACAAATTGCCAGTTTCAGACCTTACCACATACTCTGCAATTCACTTTTGGCAAAAATTTAAACTCTTTATCTTAAAATCACATTTTATTTGAGTATCAATGCTAGAAAAGATTGAGGACTCAACCATTCATAAAGAGGCAAACATGACAGCCTTGTGAAAATGGTTGGCTTAGTTTCACTTTTTAATTTGAATCAATATTTGCTGACAATTTTTTTACAGTTGTTCACTGTGCTATTCACAACATTGTCTGAATTTGGTGTGCTCTGAGAATTTACTTCTCAGGGCAGCAGCCCTATAAAATGTAATTTTTTTTTTAACTTTTTCAGTTGTGTTGTGAACTTTGGTCTGATATAAATGCTGCCAAAATCCTGATAATTCTTTTTTTAATTGAGCTGTTTCTATTTGCCATAGCTTCTAATTTAATAAAAAAAGTCCTGAAATAAATCTATTTTTGTGTGTGCATGTGAAAGAGGTGACTATTTTGGGAATATTCAAATAGATTGATAAGAAACATTCAGAAGTGTTGCAAAAATAGTATTGTGATTCTTTGAGTTGCTTTGAAGAACCATCTAGTCTTGCTATCCAAAATGACTTAAACTAGTTCATTTATTCTAAAAATTATTAATAAATTATTCTAAATTTAGTTTTTTCTATTTCTAAAATTGACTCATTTCAACCATCTCAAATGCAGACATTAAGTTTTTTTTTTTAACTGTAATTTGGTGTTAGAAATGTCTTCTCTTTCTTGATGTTTTAGATTAGGATACTTAATGAAGTAATGAAGCAGAGAAGGAAAAGTTCACTGAATACCTTTGTATCTTCCCATAAGTGTCTTGCATTATCTGTTTGTTTTTTAGAATATAAACTCTTCAGACCAGGGACTGCTTTTATTTACATCTAGAACAGAACCTGTGATTAACAAATATTAATAGTTAAATGCACTATTAAGTTCCTTCATTCCTCTGTCATTCCATCTGTGAGGCAGCACGCCCTTACCTTATCAAGGAGGAAACTAACAAGCTCTTCTGGGCTCAGTCAATTCTAATCAGACACAGCTGGAAAGCTTGTTGTTCCTGGAGGGACTTTCCATAAGGAGAGGTGGTAACTAAGGAAAGATGGATGTACTTTGAATTCAGTTAGCTTATAGGATTACAATCAGTGAAGAGGTAAAGAGTTGTGGACCCTTCTGTCCTTGAGAGTACCTGAACCAGGTATGAAACAGTTATTAACCACCCCACAGGGTGGAAAGGTTTTAAGGAAGGACTGTAAGCTTCATCAGACATTTAAAATTCTATAGACAAGCTGGGCCACGGGGTGACCAAGAGTCCACCCAAAAAACTGAATGCTTTTTGTTTTGTTTTGTTCATTATAGATACTTCCTGTCAATGGGGAGAAGGGAAAGAGAAACTTCTGGTTGTGATTTTGTTTGGAGCAGGGGGAGGAGTCTGAGAGCTAGAGAAGGGAAGCAACCCAAATGGCAGTCTGATAAGGGCTTGAGCCCTTTTCCTCCCTCACATAGTCAATAAGATGTTTGCAGTAGATTTGATTGTAGTCTTGATCTCTGAGGGCTATTGAGCCAGATTCTTTGCTTAACCCTGGCCTGAATTAGAGAAGCCTGGGGCTGCTCAAAACTGGAGAGCTGGGTTTAGTTTCTCAATGAGTTGTAAACCAGTTAAGAATTGATGGAATGCATTGCACACCTAGGTGCCCCTCCACTGGGGCTGGTAGGGAGGGAGGGGTAGGAGCTGGGTCCATTGTCTGCCAGCAATACCCATGGGATTGGATCCTTAGCAAGAAAATGGGTTCAGCTTCCTTATGCTCTCTAAATGGTACATGGAAAGTAGACAGGTTCTATGAAGTTGGCCCATTGTTTTAAAATTTTGCATTTCATGACCAGAGCTCTCAATTGTCACTGTTGATGAGTGAGTGCAACTTTGCAGGGTCAGAACTGGAACTAGATCTGAGAACGAGAGGGACTGCAGGGTTGCATAGAGCTATGTTTCAACACTCCTAACTCTTTCCATACAAAGAGGAAAAAAATAGGGAAACTTTCCCTGTGAAAACCTCTTTAAGCTAAGGTAAAGTTGCTAGCAACCAACCATAGAAAACAAGGGATCTGGCAATTTAGTCACTCATCCATCCATCTGCACTCTACTCATCGGTTCCCTGGCTCAGTTGCAGCTGTGTCCCTTCCACCAGTCCAGTAAAACAAACAAGGAGGCCTGTGGCAGTTTAAAGACTAACAAATATATTTATTGCATGAGCGTTCATGGGAGAAAAATCCCAGTTTCACCTTCATTCTGAACCACCAGCTGACAGCTTAAACACCAATTATGTGTATAACCAAATACCATGTACCAACTACCACTGCTGAAAAACCAAATAACTTTAATATTTTAAAAATATTGCTAACAATACCAACCGTCCTTTGACACAACTCATCCAACATCTTAACAGGAAAAACAAGATGTCACAGTAGCCTTTTGTTATCTGGTTTACATTGTGTGTAAGAGACTGTCAACTACAGTACTCGTTGCACATGAATTATCAAAGTCAGCACTGTATTGTGCATGAAAACACTTGAATGTGTAACCGGTAAATGAGGAGAGTCTGCAAGGATGTGTGTGTGTTGGTTGCTTAGGATAAGGGTGTAGGGTATCATAGATTGGAAGGGACCTCATGAGATCCTCTAGTCCAACTTACTGCTAAAAGCATGTATAGATGCTAGAAAGTGGAATTTATCTCTGGTGCAAAAAATTGGAGGGGAGGGAGAAGGGTTGTAATTTTTTTCTTGAATTGGGATTATAAAAGAGGTTTAGTTTGTTTTTTAAAACCAATGCTTCACTTGCGAGGAAAAATTCTGAAAAACTCTGTTTTGGAAGGACTGAAATGAAATTTCGCAATTTGCTCCCTGTTGCACTACTCCTCAGATGGCTGCCTCCTGGAACTGCCTCGATTTCCAGGCAGGCAGATCCTGGGGAGCAGATTAATGTGGGGAAGATACTGCTCAGGCTATTGTCTCCTGGGGTTGCCTGATCTCCAGAAAGCTAGAGATTTTAGTGGAGATGTGGAGTGAAATGCTTTCTCTATTCAAGGCTATGAGACTTGTGCTGTTGACTTTGGTGGAACCAGGATTTCACATATGGGGTGCAGCCAATGGAAGAGAGGTGGCTGAGGTTTAGAAAGGAAATGGACTTGAGTTACATATGTCCTTCATCTATTCCTTTTTTAGAATTTGTGTTGGGAGGATATCCAGTTCAACTCTCTTAGCTCAAAGATAACAAAGTAATCTCTGGGAATTCTGTACAAAACCATGCTGAATATTAATAAATAGCATTATGTGAGTCTGCAACCACCCCATGATAAGCCTGTCTCTGTATCATGTATTGCATCATGCAGCTAGTTACAGAAGATATATTCTAATATGTGGTTCATGGTTTTTTAATATGCTTTGTTTCTTTAACAAACAGTATACCAAAAGGATGTTCTTCTAGTGCACATTTGTTTTTAGTCATGTCATTGATGCACATGCTTGTTGTAGCTCTGGTAACTGCACTGTCAGGTTTGCTTCATTTTGACAGCTGTATGTATAAGCATGGTGGTTTGATCCCTGGAAGGATTAACTACTGGCATAAAAAAATGGCTGAGGTAGGGTAGCCTTGAGGCTTATGTGTTGAAAGTTACATGCAGCTGCAGTCAGCTTATTAGCATGATTTCTACTGCTTTTTGGCTCTTGGGTGAGCAGCAGTGACTCTAGTTTGGATGTGGGACCAAGGTCAAGGAAGAACATAAATTTTTAATGGACAGAAGATTACAAATCATGTGAATGTAACATGGCATAAGACCCAGAGTCAAAGCATCTGCTTTTTATCTTTTAATGGTTATCTACTGTGGATACAAGATTGTTTCTTTTACCTCTAAAAAGACTTCTTGAGTCCAAACACCTTGTAAGTGGACTGAAAGGCTGTTTAGTCTCACTATCACATCTATAAATCTCTCTCTATCCTTTACTGAAATGCTGCATTACTCCTTAAAAGGAAAATATCGTACCCCTTCACTCTGTTCACACATGTCCTTCTTTGGACATGGAGGACCCTGAACACAGTGGGACTAGCATATTCTGCTGCACAGAAGGGAGACAGGATTTGAGGGAGATCCACAACCCCTGCACCCCATAGTACTTTCTAGGGATGGTCTTGGAACCCTCAGGCACTGGGCAGGTCTGAGTAGTAGGGACTGCTCCCTTCCACTGGAAGTGAGGCACAGCATCTATCAGGGCTGCTGCAATTCTGAGGCTACAGTACTAGCAGGGGTTAAAGTATAATTTGGTGGGCCCCTTTTCTGTGTTGTCTGGACTCCTTTCCCATATCATCCAAGCCCCCTTCCTGCATGTGTGGGCCCCCTTCATGCATGTGTGGGTCCCAGCCCAGATAGGTATTTGCAACCACTTCTCAATACCACATGCATTGGTTTTCGAGCCACTCCATCTACACACCCACCCACACCCATGCCGCCCCAGACACACACACCCTGCCTCACACAACCCCCAGTAGCATTCCTTGTCCCCCAGCACCTCCCTGGAGCCATGGTTCATCTCCCCTCATGGCCCCCCATCCGCAGCTGAGGCCAGACACTGGCACCCACAGTAGGCTACTTCTACAGCCTGGCTCCAGCCCCCTGCCCCCCGAGAGCCCCAGGTCCCTGCAGCCTGCACAACAGCCACCTCCCGCAGCCCTGTGGCTCTGTCCGGTTCTCCTGCTTTGCTGGTGGGGGGGTGGGGAGTGTTGTGAGATGGGCAGGCAGTATGCCTTGGGCTTGGCACAGCTTGGGGCTAGACCCAGAGCATAGCTTGGCGACACGGTTCGGGCAGCGTGGCATGCCACAGCCAAGCAACTTGGGGACTAACGTGGGCTCAGCATGGCTCAGACACAGGCAGCCTGGGGCTCGGTGTAGTTCACACCCAGCCTGGCCCAGGGTCGGCCCAGCCAGATCCGTCATGACTCTGCTCTGGTCCAGCTTGGTGCAGCAATGCCCCTCCTGGCAGGGTGTTTGTGGCCATTTTTTTCCTTCCAGAGACCCAGCCTGTTACTCACCTGGGCCTAGTAATTCGGGCACCACCATGCCTGGCCCCTCACCAACTCTGTGATGTGGCTGGTGGCTGCCGCTGAGGCTCCTTTGCTGGCAGAGTAGCCGAGGCTGGCAGCCAACTGGTGCTCAGCTGGTTTCCATGGTGCAGTCAATCACAAGGCAGGCCGTCTTGTCTCGTTTTGCCAGCTCCAGAGTGGGTTAAAGTAAAGGTGAATGCACTGGAATGCTGCGTTTGTGTGCGTTTTATTTTAGGGGACCCTGGAACGCTGGGCCCCCTAAAAATAGTGGGCCCTGGAAAGCAGCGTTCTGGCTCCATTTTCTATTTTAGGGGCCCCAGAATGCTGTTCCCTAGAAATGGTGGGTGCCAAAATGGCATTCCAGTGTGTTCCCCCTTACTTTAACCCTTAGTAAAGGAATCCTTCCCCTTTTCTGTGCCCCTGTAGAACTCATTATACAGCCCAGTTACCTGGGCCTTAAGCAGTACTTTCGAACAAATCCCATCTGGAACAAGGATATGTTTTGGGGAGTGTTTCCCTATTTTGCATCGTCAGAAAATAACCAGTAATGTAATCTTTGTGGTAATGTCCCTTTCTGCATGAATACTAATAAAGCCCTGAACTTACAATGCAGACCTCAAAACAGGAAAAATGCAGTGTTTTCCAAAAAAATACATACCAGCTCTTGTCAACTGCTTTTTTAAACCTAGAAATGATTTTTTTTTTATTTTATTCTTCTGCAGTACTTCATTTTTATAAATATCTCAGGGCCCCAATTCTAGGGCTCTCAAATATTTTCTCCAAAGTATGATAAAGTGAGGTCTCTCGAGTAAAACTTTATTTTTTTGGGTATATCATACATCAATAATTGCATTTTTCAGAATGAATGGCACAGGAGGGAACAAATATGTGATGTTTGGCCACTCTGCTAATTCAAACATAGCATTTTGCAGTGCTAAGCAACTGCAACACCCTTCAAAGTTGAGAGGGTTTCAGGTGCTCAATGCATCTTGGGATCAGGCCATCACTTCTATTCAAGTCAATAAGAATTTTATTGCTAGTGCCAGTGGGAACAGAAACAACCTGAAATTTGCTAATTTATATTGGATCCTCTGACCTATTGTGTGAACAAAAATGATCCTTCAGTCTTGTACCTGTGAACTGGCTTGTATTTTAATCCATCAATTATGTTTTTTTAAAAATGTTATTGACCCTGAACATATCAAGAAAACATGCTACTTAAAGTTTCCATTAAATTTTAATGGAAAATTTCAGTGATTATTATGCAATGATAGGCTAGAGATAAAGTCATTCTGAAGGTGATGTCTGTTAATCTCAGGTTCTGGCTGTATGGTGAGAATTTGGATTATCTAAGGGAAGCTTTATACTTCCAGTTTCTGATCCTCTAGAGTGAAGGGTGGTGGGAGATGCACTCTCTGTTTTATCATTACTGGATTAAAACGTTAGAAAGGAATGTGGGCTAAGAGTCATGGGAATTTTGACACACAAAGTTTAGACTGCAAGGCAAAACAAAAGCATAATTTTCCATGGATGCTGGATTAATCTTTTCATATAGAATGTGAAGTGTTTTCTAATGTAATCTGCTGCAAAAACACTGGATAGGCAGTAGAGATGTGCCAAAGGTTTCTCTGTTAAGTCAAATATCAGTGAATAGCACATTTGCTGGTTCATGAGCTTTTTCACAAATGTTTAGTTTTCATCCCACACTCATAAAAGACCAAAAAAAAAAAACTTCTATTGATGAACTTCTATTACTAATGTGGAATAAAAAGAATGAAAAGACTTCAAAGAAGAAAAGCTGTGGCTCATGTCCTGTGATCTTATGTATCTGTATTCAGGGCAAGATTTGAGAGCACCAAATATGGCTTCAGTCCTTGATCTAGGGCATACTTTAGGGCAGCCTGAAGGCCACTTTAATTTATACCTCATGGCGTGTGTTCTTAAAAAGTCATTTTGACAGTCAGGGATCAGCTATCATTGGGTACCCCTCACATCTGTCATCATTCACAGTCACATCTCTATGCAAGGGAAATGTATGGGTTTAGTGTAGGACTTAGTACCTAGGAAAATCTCTATTGATAAATCAGCTTTACATCTTCATTGTATTGCCAGAGTGGTGCACAGTATCCAGAAATGAACCAGATAATCCAGTCCATCATGGGCACTGATTTTATACTTACTTACATGACCAAAGTTTGGCTTCTCTTCTATTCAGGCCCAGATTTAGTGAGAAACAAAGCTTCCAAATAAGAAAGTACAATTCACCAAAAATTACTTTGTTCATTTATCTTGGCAGTTTTCATATAACTAGGTAAACTAGCTACACACATTTCAGAGTATATACCAGTGCTTCCCAGCCCCTGACCTGCAGGCCAAATTGGCCCACAAGGCCTTTTAAAACAGCCCATGCTCCCCTTCTGCTGGTTGGGAGGCAGGCTGCAGCTGCAAGCCCCATCCCAGCTTCCAGTGCACAGCTGGTAGGTGGCCTACAGCCAATGGCGGTGTATATTGTGGGGCGGGAGATGAGGCTTCAGGGATGATGTCCCCACCGAGACAAGCAGAGTGAGGCTGCCTCAGCTGGGCTGAAACTGTGTGTGTGTGTGTGTGTGGGGGGGGGGTGATGCAGTATACCAGGTCAAGTTAGCTGGCTTGTCATAACAGGTAGGAAATGGTGATGCAGGAGGCATGGGGGTTGCCTCTCAGCAGCTCCATTCCCATGTGCCATGAAGGGCCACCTCAGTTTCTCTCAAGGGTGGGCGGAGAATCCATCCCATGGAGTTTGAGGTGCCAGGCTGTGGGGCTAGGGCTAGTTGGTGCCAGAGGGTGTTGCCAGGCGTGGTCTGACAGCTCACAGGGATGAAGGGCACATTGAGGGGTGTTCCTCCATGCCGCCTCCTGATATCATGAAAGGCTGTCCCATGCCTCCCCCTGAAGCTGTCCCATCAGAGCCAGTGCTGGGCTGCAGAGGGAGAGGTGGGCCCTGCACACTGGGTAGCTGCTGGGGGTTAAGGGAAGGGACTAGTGGAGTCAGCCTACAAGTGAACCCTCTCAAACTATTGCCTCCCCCGTGTAGATACAGACTCCACTGGGGCAGGGAGGGGCAGTACTGGAACGCGTCCTGTCCTGCACAGGGAGCATGAGGTTAACAGGATGCAAATGTAGGCTTGCCCTCCAGGCACCAAAGATCCTCAGTTTGTCACTGGTTTCCTGGCTCCAAGCTGAGGTGTGGGAGGTTGCCCTTTGGGTCCTGGAATCCTGGCTTTGAGATGGGACACCGGCAGCTGCCACCTAACTGTGAGCTCTGCTCTTGGAGTACCGGAGGCTGCTGCTGGGATGGGAGTCTGGGACATGGGCAAGCCACAGCCAATTGCTGCCCAGCTTCAAGCCTGGTTTATAGGGTAGGGAAGCTGCTGCTGGGCTCCCAGCCAGTGTGTGGGCTGCTGCCCAACTCCAAGATAGGAGATTAGGTGGGTGGGACAGTGGCAGCTGCTACATAGCTTCTCCTTACTTAGGGCAATGGGAAGCATAGATCCCTGATGGAGCCAGAGGGAAGAGAGCACTGACCTTCTGTTGCCCTGGCTGTAGAAGGTAGGCGCTGGCTAGGGCTCCTGGTAGAGCACAGGGCAGGGGCATTGCTGCCCCCCAAAAATAGGCAGGGCTTGGTCAGGGCCTGCTCCCCAGCAGTACTGCTGGCCCTGGGCCAATGTGGTCCCTTGTTCACCAGATCTGGTTCCTGCCATTGCCAGCCAGTCCTGCTGACTCAGGGCAGGGCTGGGCCAGAGACCCGCAGGGCTCATGCCCCATGTGCCAAGCAGCAGTGATGACCCTGGTGCAGAGTTACCTTCCTTGCTGAGCTCCTTGCCACTGGCTGCAGCCAGTGGGAGGTGGAGAGGGCTGCTGACAGGGAATGGTGATCCTTCAGGATTATAGAAAGTCATATTTGTGGCTCTGAGACCAAAAAGGTTGAGACTCATTGGTATACACACTTCATTCTATATAAGATACTGATACGACCTGTGGCTAATTTATAAATGTTTGACCTCCTTCTGGATAGCAATGTTAGTCTGCTAAACTAAAGACTCTGTATTTTTGAACCAGTGCTGTTGCTTGTATTGCTGTAACCTTTGCAAAGTCTCAGGTTGACTGAGCCTAATGAAATTAAACACAAAGCTGTGCTTGTCCCTTGCGGGGAAAATAGCATGCAGTAATCCAGTAATGCATAAGGCAAAAGGATATGTATGTTAAAAACACTCATTTTCAAAATGAATTGTTGGAAAAGTCTTACACCCACTGATGAATCTTAATCTTACCATTTCTTGAATATGAAAAAGTATAACTTGCTTGCAACTAAAATTCTGCTTTCCATTTGCTTTTCAAAGCTTGCAGCTTTTGTCTGCAAAATTATGGAAGCTGAATGCTGAATTATAGTTCTCATGCCTCTTTCATTAAGTGCAATTTCTAGATCCAAATGTATTGCACTCCATTACAAATCTATCATTTCCTGCTTATTTTTTATTACTGTGAACTAGCTCAAGCTGAATCATGATGCTGAGAAAACATTTATTCTGGGAGAGGAAAGTAATCAATAGCTTATAATGTCCAGTTTACTCCTTATCTTCTTTTCAGTGCTCTGTTTTGGATCTTTGTTGGTATTTCCAATGTTGATGGTTTTAAGAGCTAGATTAGTGTGTATTATCTGTTTTAATATGGAAGCTACTTTCATTATCACTTAAAAAAAATCCCTGCCCTAGCTGAGTGAAAACTAGTGTATCGAGTTAGGCAATAACTAGCTTGGCAAGACTTTCAATGGGACTGCCATTGTAATTATAATGCATGTACATACAAGTACAGTTTTTACAAATCTAGACAGCATTTCAACAGGCTTTGGTTATTCCCCTTAGCTTCTCTTTTACTTGTCCCCTATGAAGGCAGACACCTCAAGCAGAATGTCACTATCATCACTTCTGCTTTTGTTGCTGCCTTTGTAGCAGACACTCTTGATTATTTCCAATGTTTGTAAAGAGCTTAATCAGCCTTCTTGTGCAGCAGCTGGGCTCCTGCAGTTATATTTTAAGACTACTGAGCAGCTGATATCTGGACATCATTGCATCTTGGTTTCAGTCAAAACTTCTGACTGGCAGATCTGTGTGTGCACAAATCTTTGTCTGTAGGTGGCAGTGGGCATACACTGTGGAACAGCATTCCCAGCATGGGGTCATGATGAGAAACTACTTGCAGATTCATATTTTCAATGCCTTTTCCTTTTCCTGGTATTTTTATTTTTTTTAATGAAATTCTGTAGAGTTTTAAAGATTGAATCTCTTTGCAAGCATTGTTGACCTTTTAGCAGCAAAACCTCTACAGATTTCTTCTCATTCCAAATGCTGATTCTTTATATTCATTTTTAAACTAGTATTCACTCAGCTAAGGCAGGCATATATTTTATAGCCTTTTCTGGAAAATGATTATGAAAGTAACTTTCATATTAAAACAGACAAAATATGCTAATTTTTCAGTGTGCTTCCTTGAAGCATTTCTTTTCCTGCCATTCAGAGACAATTTGAAATAAAATACTGTTTTTAGATGACTGTTTTAAAGATATCTTTTAATACCATGAGGTTTTCTACTCCTCTCTGGGATCTGTAACCCTTAAAAAGAAAGTGTGAAGAGACAGCAGGATTGCTTATTTTTGGATCCCCAATTGTGGGAGTATCTTTCATGTATGAGCGAGGAAAGACCGATGTTTGTGATGGAGGAGAGCGTGTACTCAGGGAGCGCAAGACCTGTAGGGCTGGGGAAAGGAAAGAAAGTTGCTGGCATTATGTTGAAGGATGAATGAAGAGAGCTGGAAATATTGTAAGTGTGTGGGAGAGAGAGGAAGGATGGTGATAGAGGAGAAGCAATGAGTCTGAAGAGTGTTTGAATAAGCTGTTCCAAGTCCTAAAATTTTGTTATGAGGTAATGAGATTCTATCATCATGGAACATCCAACATTCATTTTGACATCACCTGAAGATCTAGCACTGATCCTTTGATTTTTCACTTTCTGTCAGTTTCCCATGAATTAAAAAATATGAATAATTGGACATACCCAAATAATAACAAGTAGTATACCAGACATACAATACAATACAAACAAAGGGGGAGACAAAGTGTGGTTCAGTGGTTAAATCACTATCCTCTGCAGTGAGGCTCTTGTTTCAGTTCCTGCTCTACCACAGACTTCTTGTGTGACTTTGGGCTTGTCAATTAGTCTCTCTCTGCCTCTGTTCCCATCTGTAAAACGGTGATAAGAGTGCTCCCTGCCTTACAGAAGTGGTCTTAGGACAAAGATTGTGCAGTCCTCAGTGCTGCAGTTATGAAGGCCATACAGACAGACAAAAATCTCAATAGAAACCCAGATGGGATATGAAGAACAATATCAGGAATTCATACATTCAATTAAAATTAATAGGGAAAAATCAGCCCAAATCTAACAAGTATATGTAGAAGAAATGTGTATAGAAATGTCTCAAGTTTCAGGCTTAAAGCTTGCAGCATTTTTAAGATACAACAAGCTTATGAGCATGAAAGGAAATGTCTTTAAATTTAACAGAAGTAAAAGCAGCACACTCAATAACTCCAAAATTTGTAGGGTGCAGAAAAGCAACTGAATAGCATAGACTCCCAGTGAAATTCTGAAATTTACTATTGAGGTAAATAGAACCCAAATTTCATTATTCATTTTTCATTCTTACTATTTAGTACTGTAGATATCAATTCTTTATCCAATGAATATGTCATATATATGTACTCTTAATTTTAAATAAATTGAATTAAAGCAATATAAAGAAACGCTCTTGAATGAAAATTATAGCCATTTTCTGAGCTCTCAGCTAAGCAGGAGAATAAGGTAAGTACTTGACGCTTATAATCTCTCACCTTTACTATTTAAGTTATTTAGGCTCTAAATCTTCATGATACCTAATGAACTTTAAGTTTACTCCATGGCAGGAGCACCTCTCCCCCGGGAAAAGACCTGGGGCCTGGGCCCCACCTCCTGAGTCCGATTTAGCACCCTAGGCCTGACCTGGTCTCAGGGCTCAGCTGCCAGCCTGGCCCCAAATCCCCGGCGAGGGATGGGGCTGGCTGAGACAGAAGCTACCACGGGCAGCCTGGCCCAGATCGTTGGCCAGGAGAGGCAGGCACCACCACAGGCGGCTCAGCCACAATCCAGGGCTGGGCCACCCATGGTGGCACCAGCCTGTCCTGGCCAGGGATTTGGGAGAGGTAGGGGCTGTGCCAGGCACTAGGGGCACATGCCCTTTGTGCCAGGTACCAGTGACGCCCCTGCCCCATGGAAGTCCATTCTTGCTGAATCAAGGCCTTACACTTGAAATCTCGTACATAACTAACCTAGTCTTGGTAAAGATGTTTGACATCAGGTCAAATGAGCAAATCCTTATGTTCTTCAGAATGAAAGGTAGTTAGTATTGCTTTTGTTCTGCAGACATTTGAGACAATGCTAACACTTCAGGTGTACTAATGAGACCTGGTCAAAAATGTCATTGGTTCATTAAACCTGAAATGTTTCAAGAAAACAATCTGAGTGTGATGAATTTTTGTTGAATAATGGGCAGGATTCTCTGAGGTTTGGTGGGCCTTGACTCCCAGGGCAACAGACAGTGCCTCAGCATGATCACCACCCTTTAACTCACCTGGGTAACTAGAGGGACGAACCACTGAAGGACTAGATCGCAGAGGGCCTTGTCCCCTGATTGAGGGAAACATCCAATGCCCCAATTGGTTGAGGAGTTTATATAAACCAGGAGACAGGACAGAAAGCTGCAAAGTAACTAGAGGATTCCCTGGGCAGCTGCTACTATGGACCTCTCCTACTTCCTTGCCTCCTGTCTTCCTATTCCAGAATCCATCTATTCCCAGTTCCTGCTTTTGTGCCTTACTCCAGTTTGCTGCTCTTATGCCTCATCCCAACTCTGACCTTCAGTTTGGTACTTGGCCCTGCCTTTGACTCCAACCACAAAGCCTGACTTCTGCCTATGCCCTAGTCACTGTGCCAGAAAGTCCTACCTGCCAGGCAGGACCTGCTTTCTTGCTTCACTTGGCAGGCAGTGGGGGAGCCCAGGCTTCCAAGGACCACAGCTCTGTGGAAGACCTGCCATGTGGATTGCCCTCAGCTAGGGACCTCAGAGCTTACAGATACCCTGCTATGAAGCTTGGACAACCTGGGGTGTCTCTGTTCCTAATTCTTCTGCCATGGAGGTGGGAGCCTTAGAGACCTCTGGGCCAGCTGGCTCACTAGGGTGCCCAGCTCTTGGGGCAATTGGTTCCTCAGGCTCCAGAAATTGGTCATGGTTTGGTTTACAAGTTTGGTAGCTCTAGGGTTGCCAGGCTGGGAAAGTCTGCAAGACGAGGTTGCTCCAGAGAGACAGGTCTAGGCTCACCAGAAGCTCGTGAGCAAAACTGATATGAGTTTTGTCACTGGCACTGCTGCCCGTCACCAGATAGGAACATATATGGTTTTTGAAAACGCAATGTTTCTGAAATAAATTTTTTTTGGAATCTCCAGTTCATTGGAAATCTCAACATTTCTTTTGAATCAGAACTTCTGAGTTTTAGTAAGCTCTGATAAAGAGTAACTATTCTGTGGATACTGACAATGATTATTTGCAGCAGAAATCAAAAGTTAACAATATTTTTAAAAAATATTTTCACTGTTTTTGTACATTCTTTTAAATCCCTCATGTGCCAAACTTCAGCCTGGAGGTATTTTTTAAAATATAAATTTCTGGAAATAGAAAAGACCAAATGATCACTAGATATAATGCACTGAACTTGGATCTATGATACATTATACATATTTAATTACATAAGAATGGCCATAAAGGGTCAGACCAGTGATCTACCAAGCCTAGAATCCTATCTTCTGACAGTGGCCAAAGACAGATGTTTCAGAGGGAATGACTTGAACAGGTAATTATCAAGTGATCCATCCTGGTGACCATTCCTAGCCTCCTGGCAAACAGCAATTCCTGCCTATCCTAGCTAATAACCACTGATGGAACAATGCTTCATAAATTTAGTTCTTTTTTGAACCCCCCCCCATATAGTCTTGAACTTTACAACTTCCTCTGCCAAGGGATTCCACAGGTTGATGGTGCATTGTGTTAAGAAATACTCCATTTTGTTCATTTTAAACCTGATGCCTGTTAATTTCATTTGTTGATCCCTAGTTTTTGTGTTAGGAGGAGTAAATAATACTTGTCAAATTTTACAGACCTCTATCATGTCCTTCCTTTGCCATCTCTTTTCCAGACTGAAAGGTCCCAGTCTTATTAATTTCTCCTCATAATGGAAGCTTTTCGATACCCCTAATCCTTTTAGTTGCCCTTTTCTGTACCTTTTCCAATTCCAATTTATCTTTTTGAGATGAGATTAACAGATCTGCATGCAGTATTCAAGATCCGGGCATACCATGGATTAATAAAGAGGAAATACAATATTTTCTGTTCCGAAGGGGGAGCCATGTTAGTTTAATTCAGCTAAACAAGCAAGGAGTCCTGTGGCACTTAGACTAACAGATGTCTTTATCACATGAGCTTTCATGGGAGAAATCTTACTTTGTCAGATGCTTTGAAGATAGGGGATCTTACACTTCCCTGCGTTTATTTTCCTCCCATTCTGTAAGTCACATGATAATGACATACCATAATAGCAAATGTTTTCTGTCTTACTATCGACCCTCTTCCTAATTACTTCCAATATTTTGCTAGCTTTTTTTTTTTTTTTTACTGCTATGGACTTTTCAGAAAACTACCCACAATGACTCCAAGATCATCTTCTTGAGTGGTAATGGCTAATTTAGATTCCACCATTTTATATGTATAGTTGTGACTGTTTTCCTTTGTGCATTACTTTGTATTTATTAACACTAAATTTCATCTGCCATTTTGTTACCTTGTCACTCAGTTATGTGAGATCCCATTGTGACACTCTGCAATCTTGTTTGGGCTTACAAAATGAAGCTATGTATTTCCAAGAGTCAGAATCTTTTAGACTCATAAATCTTATGATGATTCTATGATAATGATAAAGATGAAGGTAGTGATTCATGATATAACCAGATAGGTCAAGTAAATTAAGGAAAGAAAGAAAAATGAAAATATGTCCAAGATTTCATGTGTGTTGAATGAGGTGGAGGGGAGCTGCAAATATTTGAAGAATTTCCAGTAGGCTGCAAAAGCTACATAGAAGATTATATAGTTATTAGATTCCAAATGTATTTATTCTTCATAGCTTCCTTTGACTTTTTGTGGTATGACCATTTAAGTAACACATTGTTTCTAGTATTCTCCCATTCCTCTACCTTGAGGGATAAGAAACAAGCTGAGCCAGTTAATTTCAATGTTATGAGTATTACATTGTATTCATTTTTGGAAGTATGATGCATTCAATTCATTGAATTAAAAACTTATGGCTCAATTCACAGACCTTGGGAATATAAAAATGATTGTTGTGTAATATGCTGAGGAGCTTGTGATTTGAATCTCAGGGATTAGCATTTGGTATTTTAAGAATCTTACACACTAAACATTTTCACAGAAAATTCACTTCAGCCATCCTTCATAGCCCATTATATATAGGCAGATATATCCCTGATTTGCTTAGCATAAAATTCCATTAAATATTAGTGTTTCAAAGTGGCATTTTTTGGAGATACTCTTACTGCATATTGATTAATTTACTGTGTATATGTACTCAGTACCAAATGTCATTTTGATTTAAAAAAAACACTTAAATGATACAAAATGATTACATCACACATTACATGGAGTAAAAAATGACAGTCCTCAAAATGTATTTAAAAAAGAAATTGAGTAGGTATGTCTAATGTGTTCCTGAAAGGATCAGTTCTTGGCTCTCAGCTATTTCACACTTCTATTAATGAGCTGGGAGACAGCATAAAATTATCACTGATAAAATTTGCACATGATACAAAGATTGGAATGGTAATTAATAAAGTGAGCAGGTCACTGATACAGAGTAGCCTGGATTGCTTGGTAAACTGGGAGCAAGCAAACTGTATGTGTTCTAATACTGCTAAAGGTAAATGTACGTATCTTGGAACACAGAACATAGGCCATACTTGTAATACCATTCTGGGAAGAAGTGACTCTAAGAAAAGACTTGGGGTGTCAGAATGAAAGTGTGGTGCTACAGCTGAGAGGGCTAATGTGATCTTTGTAAGCATAAATAGGGGAATCTTGAGTAGGAAGAGAAGTTATTTTAACTGACAGTAGTGTGACCGCTGCTGGAATACTGTGTCCAATTCTGGTGTCAGCAAGTCAAGAAGGATGTTGAAACCTGGAGAAGGTTCAGAGACGAGTCATGAGAAAGTTTAAAGGATTGGAACACGTCTTATAGGAGAGACTCGAAGAGCTCAATCTATTGAGCTTGATGAAGAGAAGGTTAAGGGATGACTTCACCACAGTCTATAGGCACCTACGTGGGCTATGTCCACCTTAGCAAATTAGTTTTAATTAAGAAGACTTAATTAAAACTAATTTGAACCCTGTCTATATTAGGCTTTACCTAGTTCTAACCAAAAAATCTTTTTAGTTTGAACTAAGCAAAGCTTAGTTCAAACTAGTTCATTTGGCTGGTTAGTTTGAACTAACTGCTTAGTTTGAACCAATTTGCATATTTATTTCCAACTAACCATGCTGCTTTAGTTTGAACTAAAAAGTCAGTTCCAAACTACAAAAAACCACACTTAGTTTGAACTAACTTTCGAACGACTTAGTGCAGACTAACCAAGTCCAAACTAAGATTTTAGGTGTAGACATAGCCATGGGGAACAAATATTTGGTAATGGGTTTTTCAGTCTAACAGAGAAACATACACTGTGACTGAATGACTGGAAGCTGAAGATAGATTTTAACTGGTGGACAATTTACCAGGGGTTGTGGTGGGTTCTTCTCACTTAAGATTTTTAAATCAAGTTTGGAAGATCAAAAGGAACTATTCTGGGGAAGTTTTGTGGTTTTGGGAGAAGTTTTGTAGTCAAAAATGACTTTACATCCAGACATGTGGAGAAAAAGTTTTGGTTTGTCAGTGGCTGCAGAATGAAAAACACCACTAAAGGAAGTATCATAAATAAACTGTGCTTAAATCTTATTTACATGATTAGCAGATTGGGCAATTTGACTATGATACCAGGAAACGAAAGTGGTATACCAGGCCTCAGATTCTAGGGTCCACTTCTGCTTCTGCTCTGGGAGATTATAGCAATTGACTATAGTACTGAATAGCCTTTTGGCAGATATTGTCATAACATGTATTTCTGTAGTAGTTTAAAATAAAATTGTCCAGGTGCCTAAGTGATTTAAGAGACAAAGTCACTTTGCAAAAGTAACTAGCAGTTACACATGAAGGTCCCACTGACTTTCAATGAAATTTAAGAGATGTCTATATGGCAGAAGGTAGATATAATTTACTGCATAGTAGACAGATACATGCTTGCTTAGCTTGAGCTAATGCCAGAAAATAGCAACGTGGCCACAAGAGCACAGGCAGTGGCTCGAGCTGGCCACCTGAATACAATCCTGCTTGACCTGCTGAGAACATATTTGGGCAGCTAGCCCAAACTGTTGCTTGTGTTGCCATGACTACTGCTATTTCTAGGCAATAGTTCAGGAGGAGCTAGCGTATGTATGCCTGCCACACTGAGAATTAGATTTCTCCATCTAGATTTACCCTTAGGCCTTTTTTTTGCTTTCAAAAATGAGAATGAGGCATTTTTGGAAGAGCAGGCATGTGTACTTGCTTTCTTGCTAGTTAAATCTGTTTCTTCTAAGTAATTGCTTAAATTCTTTGTTTACCAGTGAATAGAGTTTTCTTCAAATAAGTGTCATTTAAGTATTTATTTTAATTTGGCAAAAGGGACCTATAATTGATTCTTGTCTTTTATTTAATTTATCTAAAGTATAACTGTTTACAGACAACATAAGTTGTCACAATATTGATGGTGTCTATTAGCACTTAGTCTAATTTTTAAGCAATGGTTCGATTGTGTCCCTAAGACAAAGCTCACATCAAGTGGTAGCTGTACCACATCAGCAGGGCAGATGTGTGGGTGGGGTGAGTTGCAGCTCAGGAAGCCAGAACTTCCTTCCTATTTTCCCCTTGCTTCCGAGGGTAGTGATAGTGCCTCTTATGTAGTGGCTCCGTGGTGCTAGCCAGCACAATGCAGCAGTGGAGCTCATTTCCTTTCATTCCATACCCACTTCCTTGCCAGTGACTTGAGAAGAACAGACGGGTTGACAGTCTCCCCTGCTTTTGTGTGTCTGAGCTGGGTAACCAGGAGTTAAAGTATAATTTGGTGGGCCCCAGAGCCCTCCTAAATTTCTGGGCCTCCTTCACACACTGCAGTTACTGCTCCCCCAAAATGCCTGCCCGCCACCACTCCTTCCCTATATCCTCCTCAGCCCCAATCCCCATTCTGTAAATTCCCTGCCCCCATGTCACCACTCCAGCCCTACTAACCCCACACCCCCAGCTCCCCAGCCCACCATCCCAACCCCTTCTTCCCACCCCCCAGCTGGCTGCCTGCCTGTCCCCAACCTCCCCCCCAACCCCCTTACCTGTGTCACTGATGTGGCCAAGGAGCTGGGCTGGGGGGAGGGAGGCTGCAGTGCTGGTGAGAGGGGGCATGGGCCCAAGACTGGGTCTGGGCTGCATGCACCGCCCAGACCCAGCAGGAAGGGGCGAGGCTGGTGCAGGCTGCGTCAAAGGGAGGGGAGGGGTTCCTGGGCTTGTCTCAGCCCACATAACTCCTTTCCTCTGCCGGCCCTGGGGGAGAACACACTGGAATGCATTCACATATTTTTAGGGGGCCCTGGAATGCAGCATTCTGGTGCATTCCCCTATTTTTAGGGGGTCTCAGAATGCTGTCCTCCTAAAAATAGGGGGTGTTCCGGGGCATTCCCACTTGCTTTAACCCCTGTAGGGTAACCTATGTAGATTAGGCTACGCTGGGGAAGTAGGGGTAGGTATAGGTGCCTTTACTCTCCTTGAAAGTGACATCTTACCCATTATATGGGTACATATGCATTGTGTATTTTCAAATCTGCTTCAAGGTGTAAGAAGTGACCTTCTAGAACAGGGGTACTCAAACTTTTTGCGAGCCGGTCCACATTCAGCCTTCCACCATTGACCAGGGTCCACAAACAACTAGGGTGGGGGTGGGGGGTGAGTGGGAGCGGGGGGGGTGATGTCAGGAGTGGGGGGCGGCAATGCCGGGAGTGGGGGAGGTGCGAGTGGGAGCGGGGGGCGGCGATGCCAGGAGCGTGGGGGGGAGATGA
>ML681966.1:38928771-38943910 GCA_007922195.1 Podocnemis expansa
CCAGGAGCGTGGGGGGGAGATGAGTGGGAGCGGGGGGCGGCGATGCCGGAAGTGGGGGCGGCGATGCCGGGAGGGGGAGGTGCCACCGGGAGGGGGGCAGCGGCTGCGCAGCAGGCTCCGTGGGGGGGAGGGGGAGCACAGCGAGCAACAGAAGTTGCTCAGCTGCCCTTAGAGCAGGGGTACTCAAACGGGCAAATAGGCCACTGTCGCGGTCCACCAGAAACCTCTTTGCGGTCCGGATTGTGGACCGCGGGCCACCATTTGAGTACCCCTGTTCTAGAAGGACACGTGACAATGAAGCTATTATTCTAAGAAAAATATTCATTGTGTTCCAAATCTTTAAAAGTGTAAGTATGAAGATACAAATGTACTTTGCACGCAACAGCTTAGGAGCACAGATAATTTGCTGAGTTGCATGCAGATCAAGATTTACACATGTGTAACTATGCACAGATGCACTGCAGTTTTCATGGCATAAACTGAAGAGAGAGAGGTAGTTTGACAGGTACTTTTGAAGAAGAGTAATTTAATATTCAGTACGAAAAAATGAACCAATAAATATTTTGCTTATTAGCTAATATCTCATTAAGATAAACATTTAAAACTAAGGCTAAGTAAACTTTGCAAAGTTTATTTTATGAGGAGGGTTTAGGGGACATGAACATTAGACTTCCTGTGTTTTTCAGCATACTGCAATTTGAATTTGAAGACAAACAGGATTGACATTGGAAGTTTTGCTTGAACCTTACATTCCATGACTAGAATCTATCACTTTTTAATATATGCATTAAAATTTTCCTAGAAATTCCCCAGTGCACCCTCCACAACAGAGCTAAAGCTGAGCATAACTAGTACTGTATCGAGTAGAAACACTTTTACAACTTTTTTTTCTGCTAAATTACAAAGCAATAGGTGAATGTCTTGTGAATCTGTAAAACTCTTTCTTGACTGTGACCTTAGTATGTACATATTTGCAAGTCACTGATAGCTAAAATAAAGCTTGGTAATTCAATGGCTGACTGCAGAAAAACACATTCTGCTTTTCCTGGAAAATGTTATTGAAGACAAAGTGATTAGAGCTGCATCATTACCTCTGAGCCCAGATCTGAATGTCCCTGAACACTAGGGGGTAAATTTTCCAAACTGTTGTACAAAAGAGCTGCATAAAGAGTACCAGTTTTTCTTAATACAAAGTGCTTGGGGAAATTTATCCCTGAGTATTCAAATTAGCCATTAATCAAAAAAGCAATTTATTGGGCATTTGAAAATCATTACTAGTTTGAAGGACTTAGAGTTTCTATTTTAAGAAGTCCAGTGGGCATACAAAAACTTCAGCTATCCCTAGGGAATATCCAATCTACAAGGCAGTTTAAATACTGTATCTCTAGCAACCATACATGGCTTAATTTTCACAGTTTTATGGCATCAGTCTTATTATATAGTATTTATTCATAAAGGGAGAAAATAACCTTCAGTAAAACAAGTATTATAAGCCTGTTGTAACCAAGAATGTTAATAACTGATTTGTAGAACTCTGTGGTTCTGTGATGGCTCATCTTGTAGCAGAATATGTTGCTCTGTGAAAGCCTAAATGTAGCATGTTCAAGTCTATTCTAAATACCCTTGTATCCTGGTGGTAGAGTCGGTGGAAAGTTAAAAGTTACCTTCAGCATTCACATTCTGATGTGGCAGTTTGTGTCCTGAACACTAGTGTCTAGTATTGTATGTCTGCTGCAGTGTTTTTAGACCACAGTTTCTATTATACTGTAGAATATTTTTCTTCCATGGACAATAATCCTTTAAAAAAAAAAAAAAAAGTCAGGTCATAGCCTGGCCTGTGTGGTTGCTTGGGGGCATTTGAGGTGGGTTTCTGTGCATGTCCTCCCTGCAAATTAGGTCCATATGCAGAAGGACAGCAAGTACCAAATGCTTATTACTGTCTTCACCATGTAAGTGGGTGGGAAATAGAACCTCAGATGAGGTCCGAACTCAGGGTGGGGTGTACAAATCTGCTACTAGTGATCAGACTTTTTGTGGCATAATTCTTTCCAAAGACATGCTTTTGGGGAAGCATCCAACACTCTACTTTATGTAGGGGCAGATTGTAACTATAGGGAATAATTAAGCCCTTAATAAGGGTGAACCATTTTGATTAGAGATGCGCAAATCCCAGTATCATTACTCAGAAGAATGTCTGTCTCATTCCGGAAGTAGAATGGAATGAGAGATGCTCAGCGGAGCGTCGCTGCTGCTAGGAGAGGTGGATGGTATCAGAAATGTATTAACAAAGACACCACTGGATTAAGAGTTGATCTATATATTATCTGTATGAGGCTTTCATAAATGGCCTATGATGGGTTCTGTACTAATTCATACAGGTTTGGCTAGATACGGAAATGATGTTATAATAGATCCTTTGCACTTTCTGTTTATAAAATTTGTGCATGTTTCTCAATGGAATAAAAGTCATCAGCAGTATAGAATGTCTCTACTTTCTCTGGCCTGTTCTGAAAATTCTCACTAGTGTTGGACGTTTCTTATCCTTGACGTAGGCAGTGAAAAAGTTTTTTTTCTATTGGAAGAAAAATCTCATTGGCTTACTTATATAGCTTGGGTCTAAATATATAGCCTGTAGCTGCTCAGTTCATTGTGCAAAATAATGCATTTCCAAAAAATACACACAAATTTACATAAGCATGCACCACAATCTGTGTGCAAACTGAGTAATTACATGTGTAATGGTAAGTACGTAACTACTTTATGAGCTATACAGTTTGCATGTGATGTCACACTAAGCGAACAACATATGCAAATACTTCCTAAATTTTTCCCAACTAATTTTAAGTTGAGACTATGTTCTAGTGGTTTTAAGGTTCAATGAGCTATAATCAGATTTTAGTGCTACTCCACTGGAATTTTAACTACTTGCATCAGGGCTAAATTTAGACCAATGTTAATTCCACATCTCTAGTCAGGAGCTCAGTTGTGAGGTAGCTCTTATTTGAAAGAAAACACTTGCAGCAACACAATGTCCCTAAGATCACGCTAGGGTATTGATGTTGTGTTGTTTCAAGGGGATAAGTTACTACCTACTGACTCAGCAGTTTCCAGTGTGTCTAAGACACAAGAAATCTTTCAACCAAGTATTCAGCTCTGTCTAACCTGCGAGAGCTCACAGGCCGGGATGGCTCCAGGACATAAGAGAGCACTTGGCTGTAAAGCCCTTAGTTTTATCTGGAAATATATTTGTTGGTGCACTGTTTTTCAAGCAGGGCCACAGTCAGTAAGCTGTTTGAAAAGTTTGTAGCAGTTTTAAGAATTCTGGTAAAGTCCAGTGTTTGACCACAGGTCCTATTCTGCTGTATTCATCTGGCTTGTGCTGGCCTGCAGCTCCCTCCCACAGCCCTGGCCTGCAGCGCCCACAACAGCGTGGCCCTCCAGCAGTGTAGCTTGTGTCCCTCCACTTGTGTGGTTCCCCCCCCAACAGCATGGCCTGTAGCCCCCATAGCTGAGCGAGCCTGCCCCCTCCCACAGGACCCCCACTGGCCCGTGGGCCTGCCTACAGCTGTGGCAGCCAGCAGCATCACTGACTGGTGACCCTGACCCTATCAGCAGCACTGCCTGGAGCCCCAGAGCCCCTGACCCCACACCTCAGGGGGTCAATAGCTTGGGTCCACTCAGCCCTTCATCCGACCCTGCGGCTGCAGCCTGGGGTTTGGGAGATCACCAAGGAGGAAGCCTCTTTGCTGAACTCCTTCCATCTGGCTGCAGTGGGGAGTAGCCTGCTAGTGGAAACTGGTGGCCTCTGAAGGTTGTAAAAATGATGTCTGTATCCCTTGTGCCAAAATGTTTCGACTCACTGGCTTAAGTCATCCACTGTCAGAAAAATGTGGCAAAACTTGGAAATGTAAGTATCTCAGTGGAAGAATGTGCAGCTGAAACCTTTTCTAGAAGGCTTTTCAACTTTCATAAACCACTGGGTGTTTTTGTTTTGTTTGTTTTTGTTTTTTTGTTTTTTGGCTTCCCCCCGACTTTTCACAGATTTGTTTGAAAAATTCAGACTTTGTTAGCACTGGCGACAAACAAGTTCTGCAATAAAGAAAAAAGCAGTTTTCAGAACGCTAAAATAATTTGACAATGACTTCAGGGTTTATAAAATATGAACTTTCACAGAAATGACTACAGATCTCAAATAGGTAGAGGATTATTGACAGCAGTACATCATTTGATGGGCCCTGGAACCCTCTTAATCTCTGGGCCCCCTTCCTGTATTGTCCGGGCCCCCTTCATGCATGTGAGGGCACCAGCCCAGGTAGGGAGGGATCAGGAAGGATGCGGCACGGGACGTGGCAGAAGTGATGGTGAGGGATGTGGGGTGGGGGCATGGAGGGAAAGATGAGTACAAGGGGATGTGGAAGGAGGGATGAGGAGGAATGGAGGCAGGAGGTGTCAGTTGGTAAAGGGGGGCATGAGCAGCAGATGGGAGCAGAGAAGGGGTGAGTGGAGGCAGGAAGTAGTGGGCTGGGGTCGGGGCAGGAGGTGGGATGGTGAAGGGGGCAGGAGTGGGAGATGGAGGCAGAGAAGGGCTGGAGCAGGGGAGTTGGGGGCATGAGATGGGGGGCTGGGGCTATACACAAAGGGGCTCAGGGGTACGGTGCTGGTGGAGGGTTCCTGGGAGGCAAAGTGGCTAAAGCAGGCCCAGGAGTAAGGGAAGCCCCATGAAGCTGCTGTGGGGACCCTGCCCACCTGACCCCTGGGGCTTGTCCCCGGCTCAGCCCACTTCGAAATGCTGCAGGATCTCCCTCCAGCCCAGATAGTCCCTCACCTCTGCTTTTGTGTAGAAAAAAAATTTTAACTTAAAATATATCAGACTCCATATCACTAATTTATTTTTCATTAAGAAGCTAACTTGCAAGACCCCAAACATCTATTACTCACACTCGGTAGAAGAATGATGCTGGTAGCACACAGGAATATGTGGATCAGAAAAAGGAGCAACAGTATTATAGCACTCTAGCAATAATTTTACATACTAGCTGAAAAACAGCAACTGAAAATAATAATGTTAAAGAAGCACATTGCCCAAATATTAATCAATTGCTTTGAATAGAAAAAGATAAGAAACAGAGTCAATTATAGGTTGAAGAGAGAGATTCAGAGGAACTGAAGGAAGCCATAGATGATGTTATCCAGAAATAAGCTTTGCACTCTATTGTGCTCAGATCTTCACTTCCACAGATATTTATTCCAATGACAGTGCAAGTGTGTTACTGGTCAGCCAGCACTGTCATTTTAATTAGACCAGATTGTCCAAAGCATTGTGACACTCTAGATCTGGAAACTGCCTTTGTTGCTTGGCCCCACATTAGGGGCATGTACTGTGAGGTGCAGTACCTACCTCATCTCTCCAGCTGATGTATCAGATGGTAGACTGCTGCACTTCTAAGTTCTTATAATGACTTTCTTTGAAGCAAGTAGTAGAAAAAATGAACAATTCACTGATGTATTCAATCAGCAGGACTGATGAGGAAAAGACTCAGGAAGATACCAGCTGGCATCAGAGGAAGAGACAAAGCAGTTGTCTTAAACAGCTTTCTCTTCTTCCATAATTTAAACATCAACTATATGGGCATTTGAGTGAACGACTCGTCTATTTCTTTGTACAACTTCTGATATTCTGAGAAGAATCCTAATACTCCTCTTATTGCTTTTGTCTGAAGCTCTATAAATTTTGACAATGCATTTAATTTAGGATTATTTACAGAAATAAGACACAAAAGACAAACATATATGGCCTGATGCTTATTTACACTCTGGATCCTTTCCACTGCTACAGCAATGGCAGAAGACCCTAAACTGAGTCTATGTTATATATTTTGGCCAATTTTAAGGCAATTTTACCATGTCTTACTGTAAATTGTAAGCAGAACCAGAGTTCCAAATAGCTATTTGTGCACCTTCTCTCAGAGCTATGATACATTTCTATCCTAGTGTTGCATGTGTTTAGGGGCTTGCTACATTTGCCTCCTTTAGAGATTTATTCACCAAAGTGCCACTTTCCTTCAGACCTCCTGCTCCATTTTTGTTGATAACTTTAATCGATTATAATGAACTAGTTTAGAGAAGATGGAGTAAATGGTCTAAAACCTATTAAAAACAAAATACTAATACTAGGTTGAAGCAAGGACTAGCTTTATTGTGTGTGTATAATGCCTAGCACCATGGAGGCCTGGGGCACCTCAGTGCTACAACAATAGAAATAAATAACATCTATAATAGAAACATGTATGGTTGCTGTAAGCCAGAGGTACTAACCTAGTATAACCATTATCACCTCTGATGACGTGGCAATTTTCAGTATATTTTTATTAATGACATGCGTGGCAGTACTTACTTGACTAGGGAGTAAAAGATGGTGGGTGCAAAAGGATTAAAAGTTCCTATTGAGGCAGAGCAGGAAATAGAAGGGGTTGGATCATACAGCTGTCTGAGATGGTACAAATGGGTGTTTAAAGGACTGTCTGAAATCAAACCTTATCAGTGGAGAAAACAATGGGAGCACCAAAGACTGAAGCACTGATACCTATTAATAGAAAGCTCTGGCAGGTGGAAAATGCAAACTTCAGCATGGGTCTGCAGGTCAAAGACAATGGACCAAGAACTCACAGTGAACTAGGATAAGAGCTGGCTTTGAGAGAAAGACAGCAGCTTTCACAGGGGACCAAGATGTGACACAGAAAGTGAAAAACAAATGGATTATTACATTTTCTTGTATTACAAGACAAATGATGAGTGTAGGCCTGGACCTTCAAAAAATAAAATTAATAAATGGCAGCTGCTGGATACTCACTACCTTTGAAAATCTGTCATCTTCTTCAGCATTTAGTAGGCTCCTTAATCTAAGTTCTGTTTTTAAAATCTTGGCCTTTAACAATTCTGCTTACCTTTTAATATAAAATCAGTAACAAAAGATAGACAATAAATGCAATACAAATTTTCTTAAGGCTGAAAATCAGAAATGGATTGAGGAGACCCATATATAATGCCTTTTCAAAAGTGTTGCATAGTTGTGCCTGTTGTTGAGGAAATCTGCCTTCTGAACCCTTGAAATTTAGAGTAGGAATTTAGGAAGAAATTTTAAAAAATGGAATAAGAAAAATTATTATAAATTCTAGGACTAATTATACCTAATGTGTTAATTAGTGACCTTGTCACAAAAAGTAGGAGTATGCTAATAAAATTTGAGGATGACACAAAGTTGGGAATTATTGTCAACATGGATGATAATTAAAATTTCATACGAGAAGACATAAATGATCTTGAAAACTGGTGTAATAGAAATAGAGTGAAATGTAATAGCACAAAGTGCAAGATCATACACTTAGGAACCAATAACAAGAACTTTTGCTATTAGCTGCCATCTTACAAAATTGGACACAGCAGCAAAGAAAAAAGATCTTGATGATTTTGTTGCTCACAGGATGACTATGAGCTGCCAAAGTGATGTGGCTGTGAAAAAAGCTAATACAATCTTAGAATGATTTAGGTGAGTGATTTACAGTTAGAGATAATAAAGTGTTATTACCATTATAATAATCACTGGTTATAGTAAGGCACTGGTTAAATTTCATCTGGATTGAGCTGTGCAGTTATGGTCAAACAGGAACAGGTGTACAGAACAGTGCTAGAATGATCAGAAGAATGGAGAACAAATGTTATGAGGGGTGACTGAAGGAGCTTGGTTTGTTAATCTAACAAAATAAAGGCTGATGGGAGATATGATAGCACTCCATAAATACATCAGAGGAATAAATACCAGGAAAGGAGAGGAGTTATTTAAATTAAGGTCCAATATCAGCACAAGAATAAATGGATATTAATTGTCCATCAACAAGTACAGGCCTAAAATTAGACAAAGATTTCTAACCCTCAAAGAAGTGAAGTTCTGGAACAGCCTTTCAGTGGGGGCAGCGAGGACAAAAAACCTATCTTTGTTCTGATTTTCAGAGGTGCTAAATGCCCACAGTTCCAGCTTGTTTTAATTAAAGATGGACACTTGACACGTCTGAAGATTAGGGACTATGTGTCTTGAAAGCAGCCAGATTATTGAAGAAAAAAGGTAAATGTAAGAACTGCATTCAGTGGCAACAGCAATGAGGTTAATATCACAAGAGTATAAATTGAAGGACAAATTAAAAATAAATTAAAAAAACATGAGCAGAGCCTGTTTCAGAATGTGTTAGAAGCACAGATGGTTTGTGTAAACTAACTAAATAATTAAAGAAAGGAGAGAAGAACCTGCATAGTTAAATGAATATATGCACTTCAGAGTTCTCTGGCTCCAAAAATAGATATCTTGCTTAAACAATGCTAATATGATGGAACACACAAACTATGTTGGAAGAGGGCAAAACACAAGGTAAATATAAATGTATTTAAACACGTTGGAAACAAGAATGCAATTGTAGTCCCTCTACTGGGACAGGGGAAGAAAGAACAGCTAAAGAGCATGGTGAACAAGGAAAGAAGTTAACTGAAATTTTGTGTTTCAGTTTTCCTTAGGAAAATAATAAGGAAATTCTTGTTCCAAAGGTAGCCATCCAACCAGCAACTGAATCTATATACGCTGAACTTTTGTGCCTGTGTGGTGCCCCTTAAACTTCAGTATGTAGGTGTACAGGCCTCCCCATGTAGACCCAATTGCAGAATCAAGCTGAGCTGTCATTTTTATGGGAAATTGTTTGTTTCTCAAGCTCAAAGATAAACAAAAATTCTACTTTGAGAAAGTATGATGGGAAATTATGTAGTTTAGTAAGGCAAGGAGTTACAGCAGATTTGACTGAGGTATTTGAGATTTTATCCTGTCTCATATAAAGGGTGAGACACTGAAATGAAGCCCAGGGCATCAGCTAAGTAGATATGACTTGTGGAGTTATAAGTTTATTTTATTTTATTTTAAAAGTCCCCAGTCACAGCTATACCTGTTTAGTAAACTCTTTGAAGCTGATGAGGCAAATGCATCCTTGTTGAATTCAATGTAGTTTCATCCTGGCAAAATTCATTGTAGTTTTTATCAGAAATGTATGCGTCCTGAGAATTTAAACCCACAGGTCAAATTGTCTCTCATAAATTTTTTTATTATTTCATCTTTTTCCCCCTGGTAATTTGTCTCAGCCACTGTAAGGTACTATATCCTGGTAGTCGGCTCTATCAACATTTGTGAAATGCTGAGTAGGCACAACTGTAGCTCAAAATTTATGCATAGTCATTGGGCTCCAGTTTTGAATGCTTTTCAGGGTAAGAAGGAATTATTTTTAACTTGATTTTCCTGAAGTTGGCTAGAGAAAAGTAAAGTAGATTCTCCTACAGTTAGCTGGCTTTCTGAGCTCAAGTGAAGATGTTCATAAAAAGACATATATAACCAACTCTGTCTTCAGAATCATGCTACTTAACTGGGAAGTCATTTTATATTTTTTTAAAAAACCTACATTTTTGCTCTGCAGTATGTAAAACTTTCCTGAAATTTTATTTCCTTTTTCTATTGTGTGTGATCAAGTTATAGTGGAAAATGATTCAGAAACTGAGACAGGATGCCCTCCTCTGTTAGTGGATTTAAATGGATCCAATGTGGTCTAGTTTTTAAAATTTTTTTCAAAACTATCACTTCATCCACAGAAGTGTACTTTTTTTCCAAGATCCAACTATTTATTATTCATTGACTATTGAAATTGTTTATGGCAAGGGACATGCTGGAAGCAACCAACATGCACTGGCATTGTGATGTGTATTCCATTGTCCATTGCCACAGATCCAACAGAGCAGCTGAGGAGCTTTAGATATTCCTTTGTGGCAGCACACAGTTTCTGTAAAATGTTTGTTCAGATGCGTGGTTCTTCAAACCTGCACTCAGTGTGACATGCTGTTGACTGAAGGCTGTACATGCAGCCTATGCTGCTACTAATCTCTGCTGCTGCTCACCCAATGAGCTGGAACAAGTATAAAGTTGTCTGACCAGAGGTCTACATACCATTGGTCAGGAGCACCCATCCACATTTGTAGTTACCCAACCTATCATATATTACAATTTTCACAGTAGTACACAGTACACACTGATACAGGAGTGATTGTGGCTAGTATTTCCCTGATTTTAGCTGAGGGATTGAATCCACAGCTTTTGCCTGCCAGATGAGCGCATTAATCATTAGACTATATAAAGTCATTCTCTCTCTTTGGCCCAATCGATATTTATGTGTTTATACATAGGAGCTTTAGCACGAGATGAAGAGTAACTAACCTTTGAACAAACAGTAGCATAGGGGTTAAGCTACACGCTTGCAAAGAGGAGACCTGAGGTCCTTGCTCTGTGGCTGGGTTTTAAATCAGGATCTCACATGTTCAAGGCAAGTGCCTTACCACACACATAGGCTATGTCTATACCTAAAAACTTAGTTCAGACTTGCTTAGTCCAAACTAAGCAGTTCAAAGTTAGTTTGAACTGATTGGTTTTTTTTTAGTTTGAACTAACTTTTTAGTTTGAACTAGCTACGCTTTTTTTTTTTTTTAGTTTGCACAAACTTTTTAGTTTGAACTAAAAGTTAATTCAAACTAAAAAAAACAAACCCATGGTTAGTTCAAACTAATCACTAGTTTGAACTCATATAGTTAGAACTAGCATGACTATGTCATTCTAATTCAAACTAGCCAAAGCAGCAAGTTTGAACTTGCTGTTCAAATTAACTAGTTCAAACTAAGCTTTGGCTAATTCGAACTAAAAAATTTCTTAGTTCGAACTAGCCAAAGGCTACTGTAGACCTGGTTCAAATTAGTTCGAACTAATTTGCAAGTGTAAACATAGCCATAGAGTTCACTGGCCATAAATGGGCTTTCCAGTTTGCTGATAAGAGATGGGCGTGGGGAGGGCAGGTAGAGGGTCGGCAGGCACATTTTATGAAGTGAAACAAATTAAAGAATAATTACCGACTCAGCCAGCAGTGACGCTATGGAGGTAAGGCAAAGAATATTTATTATCTATGCAGAGGTAATCCTGTCCTGATAGTCTTCGATCAGCCATGTTTCTTTCATAGCAAAATAAGATGCATCAATCTGCAACTTTAAGATAATTAAGCAAAGTAAACAGTCACTCTATAGGAGATTAGTGTGGCTTCATGTGGGTACAATATGTATTCAACCAAAGAAAGAAAGCACACAACATGTAACAAAAGTCCACACTGAAATGGACTTTTTCAACCTGGAAAATGAATTCAAAACAAAATGGGGACATAGAACGAAATTCTGATGTGAGAACAACACAAAACAGTAAAGTCAAAACCAATGAAATATTCTATTTTTATTTCATGTCATTCCAAATTCATTTTTGATAGAAGCCTACCCATAATTTGACAAAAGCTACTTGAACTTGGATCTTCTTGTGAAACATTTTAGATTTGATGATTCAGTGTGTTCTTTCACTGAAAAATTTCTGACCAGCGCTAGCAGCTGAAGTATGTTTCTATTAAAAACATACAATATTAGAAAACAACACACACAAAAAACCTACACAAGTTTATGTTGTATGTATGAGTAAAAAAATTTCTTATGTAAATTTAAAGTTCAATGTAAACTGACATTTTGGCATACAATGGTTTTTGAATACTATTACAGTAAATGTTCATTTTATTAGAATGCAAAAATTATTAGTAGACCTCTTACATAAACCCATCACAGTAAGCATTTGAAACAGTAAGCATCGTGGGTATTGGAAGAGCAAGCCGGATGTGCTTATTTGAACATCAAAGAAAGGAGTCCCAGCTGCACACCACAGGGAAAAAAACATCCAAAGCAACCTGAATTCCACCCACCCCATAAATATTTAGTGAAACAGAAGTTAAATTGCAATGTTAGGTTTTTTTGCGGGGGGTGGGAGTTAATGCCTTTAACAGAACCAGGAAGTTTCTCTTCCTTGTGGATTTTTGTTTTTAATATTTAGTAGAGCATTTCAAATGAAGTTGTTACCAATAAATATAAAAAAAGAGGGAAGAGATCTATACCAGCCTGTTACTCCATTACTCAAAATGCATACAATCTTTTTACTGATTAAAATTTATTTTCTAAACCATATTTTGAGATGTTACCCTGATTAATGAAAGTAACAAAAACAATAACTTGTGTTACAGTAGTGCCTAGGAACACATTCATGGTTTATTGGGTATGTCTCTGTAGAGACATAATGCCAGTATATTAAACCTCTGTCTATGGACAAAGTAGATAACCCAGATTAGTAAAATTCTCACCCTTTCTGAGGATTGACTACTAATGATATTGCTTCCAATGGCAAAAGCACTAAGGATCATAGTCACTGATATAAAATGGCTGATACGTGACTGAAGCTGGAGTGAATCTGAATCTGGTTTTAGGAATGAAACTCACCCCTGGGCATAGTGCCAGCTAAAGGTGGTAAATATTAAGTACAAAAGGGAAAAAAAAAGAAATGTTTCCTATTCCTATAGCTTCTGTTTACTTGGGTTTGTGAGTGCCTCAAGGCAAGCCTATTTCATCTAGAGAAGACACTATTTCGTCTTCTGTCTGTCTAGAAAGTAACCCACACATAACAGGCACTACCATAAACAGACACTAAATAATATTAGGCACTAGCATAGCATATTTGGTGTCCTGCATAGTTAAGTTGTTCATAGGCCTTGTGCTGATCCTTTGTCCAGCATTGTATTTCAAATTATGTGTTTTATAACTTCTTGCTGACCTAAAAAATCTCCATAATATGCATTGCTTTACCATGTGTCATTTATCTGTATGTGTTTCAGTATCTGCACTGCTGGATTTCTTTTCAATATCTGAGTATTTCTTTGTGTAAGGGTAGGAACAAGTGGGGAAAAATGGAGAATGAGCTCTCAGCTGTTCTAGCTTGTCACAGCTTGATTAGCATCATGGAGCAAAGACAAACCATAACAGCTGAAGATTCGGGCATGGATAGAATACTTCAGTTTGCCGTAGTAAAATTCATGGGTTACATTTTTTAAAAAATGGTGTTTGGACCAGTGGTTTCCAATCATTTTTGCTTGAGGGCCACAGATACCATTTTTACAACACTGAAGGGCTATCAGTCTCTGCAATTGAGCCCCATCCCCACTGCAGATAGCTGGAAGGAGTTCAGTGAGGAAGCAGTATCTTCACTGATCTCCCTGGCCTCAGGTTACTAGATATCAAAGCACGGAAAGGAGGACATTGAAGGGCATGGAGAAAATGTAGTATTAATATAACTGTCATTACCATATTATGTCATGGAAAATGCGTAATGATTAATGAATGTATGGCAGCATGAAAAAAATGGAGAACAAGTTGAACAACAGAAATATTCTTCTGGGCCCCCTTCACCCACCCTAGCTACTGCCCTCCCAAACACCTGCCCCTCATCAGATCTTTCTTTTTTCCCCATATCCCCCCTACTGCTTCACTGCCCCATTTCCCAACTCTCTATCTTCACTTCTTCACCCTCCTTCAGGCCCCAGCACCAACCCCCTCCACGTCTCCCCAGCCAGCCCACCATTCTGACCCCTTCTTCCTACCCCTGTGCCCTTTCCCCAGATGCTCAACTGTCTCCAACCCCTCCCAGGCCTCCTTATCGGGGGGGCAGAGAAGGGGCCCACAGGGACAGCTGCACTGGAGGCTACAAATATGGTGCTGGCCTGGCAAGATTAGAGAGGGGGCACACACCACTTGGGCTAATAGGGGCTGGGCCTTCCCAGGCTCCAGAAAAGGAGGAGAGGGGTGACAGGGCTCATTCCCATCCATCACTGCCCCTGAGCCAGCAGGGGAACATGCCAGAACTCTTTGTTTTGGCGTGTGCTTCTATTTTCTGAGGGCCCAGCCGGAACACTTCCCTGGCATTCTGGGGCATCTGGGTGCCAGCATACTTTCAATGGTGTGAAAAAGCCAGACAAAATCAAATCTTATAAAAATGCCTGCCGGACAGAGGACATGAGGGCAAAAAGGAGGACATGTGCTCCTTTTGCCGGATGTCTGGTAACCTACCCTAGGTGCATCAGGGAAACAGTACATATCCTGTAGTGCTGTGCCCTCATCCTGGGTCTCTAGGTGGTAGCTTGCTTTTGCAGCCAGAAGGATGGAAGATCAGTGCTCCCCACCCTCTGGTTCCAGAAGGGACCTCAGGACCTAGGGATCCAGGCAGAGTGCTTTGATCTCTGCTGGAGCCAAGGGGAAAGCTGATCTCCCATTCTGTTGGCTGTAGCAAGGAACCTGGATCAGGGTCGTTTAGCCCTTGGAGGCACACTCAGCCTGGGTCCTTAGGCAGAAACACCATTCTGCAGACAGCAGGAGGGAAGCTGAAGGCCACTTTGAAAGCCCCCACGGGCCACTCTTGGCCCCTGGTCTACAGGCTGGGAACCACTGTTTTAGATTGTACTCACAAAATAAAAGTATGCAAAAATCTGTGAACATGTGCAATGGGCAAGCATGATTCACATTTGTAGATTTTGCATGTGCAATTGGTTTGCTGTGAAACCCTTAAAAAATATGGTAGCAATCTTCATTAATGGTCTAAACTACTGCATCCTGGAAAAGGATAGGGCCATTACTGTACCATGATGTGGTAGTATTTTTATGAGTACTTAGTTGCCCATATTTGAAATGTACTTCAATATATTTGTTGTAGAATTTTGTACTGTACTTGGTTCAGACACCACAAAACAGTCTAAATTTGTGAAGGAGTATTTGGAACATTTAGGCTATGTCTACACGGGGAGTGCTTGTTTCGAAACAACACGTTTCGAAACAAGCTGTTTCGAAATAATATGTTATTTCGAAACAACTTATTTCCCTGGACAAAAACCATGTCCGTGAAATAAGGGAGTGAAATAGCAGGTCCACAGTGTGGACCTGCTATTTCGCCTGGGGAGGGGACTGCAGGCACCCACAGGGTGCAGTGCAGAGGGGCTGCAGGCACCGGCGGAGTCAGGCGCAGGGCTGCGCCTCACTCCGCCAGTACCTGCAAGGGACTGCAGGCACCGCGCCTCACCTGGCGGGTGCATGCAGCCCCCTGCAAGCACCCGCCAGGAGAGGGCAGCGGGGCACTTCACCCCAGGGGCTTTAAAGCCCCTGCTGCCCC
>ML681966.1:38944310-38987147 GCA_007922195.1 Podocnemis expansa
GGGGCAGCAGGGGCTTTAAAGCCCCTGGGGTGAAGTGCCCCGCTGCCTTCTCCTGGCGGGTGCTTGCAGGGGGCTGCATGCACCCGCCAGGTGATGCACGGTGCCTGCAGTCCCCTTTAGGCACCGGCGGCGTGCGGCGCAGCTCCGCGCCTCCCCGCAGACACCCCTCAGCACCTTGGCCAGGGTGCTGAGGGGGGGGCTGCCCTTCCTCCCAGGGTGCTTAGCACCCTGGGAGGAAGGTGACATGTTGTTTCGGAACGCTTTGTTCCGAAACAACATGTCCGAACAGGGCTGTTTCGAAACCTCTGGTTTCGAAACAACCCTGTTTCGACAGCCAACGAGGTTTAGGTTGTTTCGAAAGCAGCACGGCCATTTCGAAAGAAGCGGTTTGCTTCTTTCGAAATGGCCGTGCGTCGTGTGGCCATGCCACTTCTTATTTCGAAACAACCTCTGTTGTTTCGAAATAAGAACCCTGTGTAGACATACCCTTAGGGAAATGTATATAAAGGTTCCTTTGGACTTGACCCTAAATACAAGTCAAAAAGGCAGATTGTCCTTGATATTGTATCCATATTCACTAAAAAGCTGCACTATGAGGCAACTAGTTTCATAGCCCTTCTACATGGACTCAGAAGAGGGTAAAGAAAGGACATCTCTGGAAGCCTCACTCCTTTGTACTACCACATTTTTTTATCTCATATCCTAAAGGGCAATAAACATCTTTTTCATGGAATGTGCTAGTGGCTTTCTGGGGCTAGAAAGGGATTTTTTTTCTTGAGGTCTAGTTCTGAACAACTGATTAGGTGTTTTGTTAGATGCTTTTGGCTTTGTTTTGCAGCACCAGGTGCTAACTCGTGTCAAAAGCAGGATCCAGAGTTACATGGGCAAATACCCTGATCTATTATTATTTTTTTCCCCTGAATGGTACCCTGAAATGTATGGCCCTCTTATTATTTTCCCCTTAATGTATCTCAGATATTAGTTAATATTTCAACAACTACCTACCTAATCTGGATGCCTTCTAAGACACTGTCAGTATTCATAATTTATTTGACTTCTAACTACAATAAATTGAAGCTACTGAATCCCTTGCATTTCAGCAATGGAATCAGTGCTATCAAAGTTCCTTCTTTTTGTAATCTTCATAAATTTTATAGAGGCAACAAGTTTTTTCCCCCCCTAGCAAATCATTTCTTTGTCTCATCTTGGTTTAATTTTTTCTTTCAAAATCTTTCTTAATGAGCTTTCTATGCTCTACTAGTTCTGAACCAGTTAGTAATCTTTCCGGTGAAAAGAAACTCATGCCTCTCAACCTTTCATCATACTAATGTAGAAATGTGGTACTTCAACTATATAAAGCATCTGTGGGTAATAGGAAATTTATCAGACTATGGAAATAAAACCTTTGAGTCTCAAAACAAGTGCTGCAGGTGAAACCACATAGTTCATTACCTATATTTTGAACTGAAATTTCAATGCATAGTATGGGAGTGTCATACATTGCAATGATAAACTATGTGTAACTGCTATAAGAATGATTGAGTGGTAATGATACACAGCGGAACTCTGAACAGTTGTGCTTATCTGGTTGTTTTCTAAAATAGCAATGGCATCTGTGACACTAAATTAAATTTTAAATGGACCATAATACTTTACATGTTTACAAGTTGACCCACTTAAGAGTTGAATAGTAAATCGTTCTTTCTTGAGGTGTAATCACATTTTGCTACACAAAGTTTGTTTGCTCATGACCCTTTGGTGTTATAAATGTATAAAGATGGAATTGTCTTATAGGAGGGCAGAATGCTGTAGAATATTCTTCAAATTAAAAAACCTTCCATATAATTTAAAGCTAGAGAAGTGAACCACCACTAAAATACATCTCTCAGGATTATAGAAGCAGCTTGTCCAAGGGGAAGGGTGAGACTGGGTGCATCATGGGAAATATAGCCTAGCTAGGGAACCTGAGTGATAGTGGAAAAGGGTGACAGGAGACATGTAAACTATGACTCGCTTGAGTTACTGTGGCAATACATCCAAATAAAAATTTTCAGCTATAATTTTTCAGATGTTGATTTTTGACCAATAAATTAATTCAAACCAGCTCCAATAAAGTGAACTTGAAAGGGTATAATTGTAATTTATGTCCCTTTACATTGCCAGGGCTTTAATGTAAAAGAGACTCAAGAGCTTGAAATTAATTTGCTGGTCATTAATGAACAGCTACGTACACCTTTATTATGTAGCCTGTGTTTTAAATTGTGAATATAGCAGAATGACGGATAGACATGGTTTTCTTAGAGGTGTTTTAGTTTTTTTTTTTAACAATGTTTCTGACACAGCCTTAAATCTCTCAAATCTAATGGACATTTATTTTCCTAAACTGCATTTTTTCATTCTTATTATTCAGAATCTTTAACTTTTCATACTGAATTTGTATTGGATAGATGAGGAATATTAAATTTGACCACATGTATAGTGTTTTAATTTGTTATTCACATTTATGTCTTGCTCATAAGTGATAAAATTGTTGCTTTTCACATGGGAAAAGGATTTTGTTCAGTGGAAACACTCCTTTTGTTTGCAGAGGATTTTTATGTACTAGGATTTCCAATCAGATTATTAGTTGCCTCTGGGCGAGGAAAAGTGTGTTAATTTGAATGGCTGCTCCTGTTAATCCAAATAATCCTGGTCTCTAAAGAGATTAGCATAAACCCAAACATACTTGCTTCATTCTGTTCATGCTTCAGTGGTGTGGTTAGTTACATGATATTCTGTCCATGCCTTCAGACAAACAAACAAATCCATTTGGAAAAGCACTTGGCTAATTAAAACAGTAACTGTTGATTGTGAAAAGAGGCAAAGAACTGGATTTGAAATGGGTTACTGTTTACCTAAAAGGAGTAGCACAACTCTCTTATTGCTAAACTATTAAAACTGTAATGAGGAAGTTCTTCCGGAACCCCAGGAAATCCTAGGCTCATAGAGAGGAACAACTTTCAAGAGGCAGGAAAAAAAAAAAAGCATGATTAGCCAGCATGGAAGTTGTTTGCTTGGCACTTAAGAATATTTCAACTCATTTAAAGAAGGCATAGGAGGCTTGAATACCTGGCACTCTATGACTATCTTCCTTGCTCGTTTATGGGCACGAGAATAATTCACATGAAAGTCAGTAAAGGGGCATTTCTAGCAAGTGATCCCTGCTTGGGCTGCAGCTAGACATTTTGATTCCAGAATAAAAGCTCATCCAATTGAGTTAATTTTCAGGAGTACACTGATGCTATCTTTGCTGTTCTTGATTCACTAAAGGCCACCATATTTTGTTACTTAGTAACATGTTAGGGTTAGGTTGGGAGATATAAAAAAAATTCTTTGCTAGGGCATACAATGCTTTGGGAGAAAAGGAGTCTGGTGGCACTTTAAAAACTAACAAATGTATTTATCACATGAGCTTTTGTGGGAGAAAATCCCAAAGCTGCTCTCCAAAATGAGAGTAAGCTAGATCCTGCAATAACAAATTTGCAGACTACCATCTCAGAACATGAATATGTGTAAATTTATGAATACATGCATACTAATGTTGATTGCAAGTGAAGCTAATTCAGCCATTATAGACCCAAGATTCTCATGCTAGTGGTCCTAAACACGGGTATCTACAAGCTGCCTAATGAATTTCTTGAGCTGATTTTGCAGCTGCTGTGTCAAGCCCATCTCCTCTTTAACTAGATGCTCCAAAATGTACTAGCTGGAGCTATTACCCACACATGTTACTGAGTTGTACCGAGACTGCTTTAATATTTAGTTCTCCCTTAGGTCTACTTTTTTCTTTCAGAGATCCAGTCAGTTCTGGTGCACCAGCAATTTCATGATGCTGCCCTTTGTTCTGTTCAGTGCTCTATCTGGATTTCCACAGTTGCTAACAAGACCTCCTTTAGGAACGTGAGTTCCCTCAGTTACTTTTGCATCTACAGACTTGAATTATCCAGCCCACTCACACCAGCTGCTTCATTCTCTTTTTCATCATTTCCCCAACAGCCACAGAAATTCTCCAGCATCACTGAAAAGCATCTGAACTGTCACACCCAGAAATAACTGTACCGAGTCACCTCTGTCTGCTTTTCTGCCTCAGATTTAGTGACAGCAGGAACCCAGTCATTACAATGCTTGTCCACACTGATTCAAGTGTGAACAAGTAATTTTTTTTCCATTCCAGGTTCATCTTAAATATGCCTCAGTCTCTTACTTTAACTCAGAGTTGAGCTTAGGCATGATTTCAGACTAAATCTAATAAACCTCCCAGATCATTTTGGCAACAAATGTAGGTGACTTCTACCTCATCCATGCCTTCTGCTCTTCACGATCCCCTCTCACAATTGAGAATGGTACATTCATGCCTAAGTTCTTTACTTAGCTGTCTCCAGAACTTTCAGAGCTAGTTGGTGGCATTTCCGAGAGCATAGCATTGATTGTGTGAGTTTTATTGTCTGTAAAGACACGCTCAGTCAAACCCAGAATTAACTGGAGGTTGACTTGTTAAGACCTACATGGCGAGTAGCATAGCACTGATTTGACGGGAAGGCATTTCCCATCAACTTAATTCAGTGGGGACCCTGTGGTGAGTAGCCGTTAGGCCCTCAAAGGAAGATATGCAAGTTATTTTATGTAAGTTGTGTATCTCCTTTCAGCTGCCACCTCAATCCCCCCACAGTGTAGATTGCTCTAAGATAACGAACAGGAGCTCCATTATTTTGTCATTTACCTCTTCCAGTAGGAACTACAGCTGCTTCAGCCTCTTCTTCTTTAATTTACTACATGCCCATGACCTCATGTTAGGCACTGTTTTTCTAAAAGCTCAGCTCCTGCTGTCAGGAAGATTTCAGCTTTCCTGTATGTATGTATGTATTTATTTATTTATTTAAGGTACGATTCTAACTTCTTTGACTGAGGGAAGAACACTCAAAAATGTGAAGCCTAAAAGCACAAAAATACAGACGGCAAATAAAAAGAACACAATTTTATTTATTTTATTGTTTTAAAAATCTCATGTTTTGAGGAGATGACTCATGATTTTGTATGCCTTGACTGGATAGTACTATAACTAAAGCACTGCCATTCCTGGGGGGAGGCATGACCACCCCAAGCCTGTGCAGCTGCCCACCCCCACTGCCTTCAGCGGCAAGCTGGAGGTAAGGGGTGGAGCGGAAGCATGGAGTCCGGCCTCTAAGCTGCCCTCCCTTGCCCCCCCAATGCAGAAGGGGTGGGGCCTCCACAATCTGGCCATGGGCCCCATCCCATGCAGGGATGGCACTGACCTAAAATAATCAGAAATGAAAGGCTGGTATATTATGATGTCAATTCAGCAAAGCACTTACAAGCTTCAGATTAAGCTTGTGATTGAGTAGTACCATTGGCTTCAACGGGACTACTCCCATGCTTATTTACATATGTGCTTAAATATTTTGCTGTATGGAGGCATAATTGAATCCACCATGCCTTGCCCTTGTATTTTAAAATGATTGTCAGTGAATAATGTGTATTATGATGATATTAAGTCTTGAGTGCTCCATATTTGTTTCAAGGATGCTAGGAAAGCCTTACTGTGATATGAAGTAGCAGAAATTGAAAGGGATAAGGAAGGCTATTCTGTGAACTCAAGTTTTTCATGGAAAAACAATGGAGTATTTGTTGCTGACCTCCATTAAAATTCCATGTGTCAAACTAATAGCATTTGGAATAGATTTTATTTTAAATTGCTATTTTAACTGGCAGAGGCACAGAAAACTATTCAATTCATATGCCATAGAGGGTCCACAGTTACCATGAGATGTTTCATTTCAAAACCTATTGAGGTTGTCACAGTTGTCATGGCTCACCCCCTGAATCCTGTCTTTGTGTTCTGTTCTAATTAATATGGGTTTTAAAATTCTTTACTGAAGTTTAAGGGATTGGGGGGGGTGAATTCTGAATACTGCTTTTTGAGAAGCAAAAAGTTTTGATCTGAGATAGCAACAGATATCTTTGTAAAATTAATTATACTTAAGCATCTAACACACACAACTTGTGTCTTCTGTTACACAGGCTCAAAAAATAAAATACTTAAAATATTGGTGTGGCAGAATTGCCCTACTTGAAAATAGTGGACTCTGCATTTAAGTACTATATAATCTATTTGCAAACTTTACTGATATCATATGCTCACCTTCTTAATTAGGCTTCTGTTAGACAATGCAACTTTTTTTCCTCCTGTGCACACAACTGGTCACAGTACACCTATAGCAAAGAAAACATCTTTTTTCTTGTGAGAGGCTGATTTGTTGCCTTAAGTGTCATCAAGAAAGTTTTACTATTTATATAAAATTAATTCTTAAATTGCAGCTGCATTGGTGTGACTATAATTCCACATCTCTGAGTGTGTAACGTCGTAACCCAGTCCCTGCCACACAACATGACATTCTGATTCCCCTACTCAACCTAGAATAATACCTAGCGCTGGCAGTAAAGTGCTACTCAACATTAGTAATGATGGCAAAATCTGGCCTAGTAAAAGGTATGTCTAGATTAGAGTTCATCGTGTTGTTCTTGTTCAAGTTGATTACCAGTCATTTCTGATTTAGCCTAAGGACTAACCAAGCATAAACTAGAAAGGCATGTGGAACATTTAAATTAGCATTTTTAAAGGTGTCAACTGACATACAATTAACTGCTGTTAAAACAGCAACACAGTTTTTAGCATTCATACTCCCTCAGAATAGAGTTGTAGGTTAAATCACGATATATCACTTTAGCATCAGGTGACACACTGAGTAGGAGAGCACTTTCTGTGGATGCTGGCATATACCAGGAATGGTTTTCGACACTCTCTAAGATGGTTTAGTTGAAATGATCAACAAGTCTAGATGTGGAGCTGGGATGTGTCAATCCAATCTCCAGCCAACTTCTCCGAGGTGGAGTAAGCAGGGCAGTAGGAAGCCATGTAATATGATTGTGCAGACTTGGAACTGGGTTTTCAGGAAGTGCTTGATGAAAGAGAATAGCATGTATAGAGGAAGGAATAACACCTGAATGTTATACTGCCTTGGATCTCTCCTCTTTGCATGAAAACCAAACACATGCAGTGGCATAAAGGAAGATTTTACTCACTTGTGCAGACATGTAGCCCAAGTCACAGTCTAGCCATCTGAAATTAAATGTAAATATCTACATTAATTCAAAGGTGACTGTGCAGGCAAGTACCCAACGAAAAGGAAATGCAAAAGTTACATTTATTCAGGTGTCCTCTTATCTATATTGAGTGATAAGGGATTGCTTTAGATTCTAGAATGACTTACAGGAAAAGCAAAGAGGATTAGGACAGTCTATTAAATCAACTTTATGTTAGGAATTAGGACACTTACCATTTTCCTCTAAAACCAATTAATTATTTCCTAAAGCTAACAGAATTGGAATGGAACAGGATAATGCAGATTAATAATAAAGAACGGGGCTGGCAAGTGTGGAGAATGCTTAAAAAATGCCTGATTTACCACTCTTTGAAGGCAATGGGTATTTTCACCTTGACCCACATCTATAACTGTCTTATGCCATCTTTAAGTCGCATTTATGCATATTAAATGTGCCAACACAAGTATATATTTTTAAACTGGTCCCAATGGTGGGTCCAAAGAATCCCTATGAACAATTCACTCTCACAAACCCTAACAGTAGCTTAAAGTGTTCAGGCAAACTGTGCTTTGTATATTTTAGTCAGTTCTTCAAATAAAACAAAACACAAACAGAATGGGATCAGAAACAAAACCAGTCCTAAAAGAGACTGAATATTTTACTGAAGAAAATGTACCATGTATAAGTCTGAGACATCTGTCATTGGGTATGTTTTCATTTATTTAAAACAACTAGAAAAATCCATTCCACCGAATGGAATGCTCTGGTGCTTTATCACAATTACTCTTGGATAGTTACAATTCCAGGTATGTAGGGTTTCAAATTAAATGTCAAAAATCATTTGGCACTGAAAACATGATGTCTGTGACTGCCCATTTCAGAAAGCAAATAGCTCTATATGACATGCTTTCCATTGGTAGTTCCTGAAAAAAAGCCAAGAATGGTAATGCCTCACTATTGTATCTTACAAAAATCAGTTGAAATAAAACCAACTGAAATAAAAATGCATTTCTGTATTTATAATAATAATACTTAGCCACTATATGAGAGAGGTCACTTTTTGTTAATTAGTTTGGAAATCTAAAAATGTCCAGATCTGTGAATAATTACTAAAATTCTTTGCATTTCAGACCATATCCATTCAACAGCAATGAGCTTTGGTGCTGGTAAAATTCATGGATTTTTAAGGCCAAAAGCGATTACTATGATCATGTAATCTAACCTGCTGTATAATGCAGTTCATAAAATCCCTAGTGCACACCTGCATGGGAGTGATGGTTTAAAGGATCTCAACTATGGTACATCCAGTGAAATACCACCACCCCACTCTTATACCTTGACCCAAACCCACCCTTTAGTTTTAGTGTAGAATTTACCTTACTTTTCCATTGAGTGCCAAAACTCTTATACCTTGACCCAAACCCACCCTTTAGTTTTAGTGTAGAATTTACCTTACTTTTACATTGAGTGCCAAAAGTGTAAATCAAGATTTTGCAGGATGAGAAACCTGTATAAACATCTGTCCAAAGATTGTATTAGTCTTTTTAGCCACAGCCTCACAAAGGGAGATCACGAGAGTAAGTCTTGGAGTAAGGAGAATGGGAGTTGCTCGAAGGAGGAATTTGAAGACAATTCCTGGTATCAGATTTCAAATGAGATCACCTTATAGGAAGAGAGAAATGTTTAAAAAAAAAAAAAAAAGGTTAGTAAACAGAAGAGAGCAATTAAGTAGAATCCAAAAAGGAGAAGAAGAAGAAAAATGAAAAGATAGAGAGGTAAAATACTGCTGGGAAGAAGAGAAGCAAAAATTATCGCTAGTAGCACTTCCCCACCAAATACATTAACTTAACTAATGACCTGGTTATACTTTCAGTCAGGGGCATCGCTGGCGCCTCGCACATGAGGCCCATGCCCCGAATCCCGGAGCCGGTGCCCTGGGTTCTGGTGGGGCCCCTGCCTCTCCCGGTTTCCAGCCAGAGATCTGGGGCCCAGCTGCCTGCAGTGGTGGTGGCCACTTCCTGCCCCTTCCTAGGCCGGGTGGCCCTGCAGCTGCAGCTGCTGCTGCCTGCCCTGTCCCAGACTAGGGGCGTGGCCTGTGGTCAGGGGGCAGGGCCTGGTCCGGTGCCCCGAGTCCTTCTCCAGGGCAGCAACGCTTCTGCTTTCAGTCAAGGACTTTTTCAAATTTTCTTTTGTAAACAGAATCTAGTCTCAAAAATGTATTAAATGATGGTCATGTTGTAGTCTTCATTGTCATGAAAAGTTCCCATTGATGTCAGTAGAATGTCTTTGCTGGATAAAGGGTGATGTATGGCCCAACATAATTTGTGCTGATCCATGAACCTTCATTATATATATAAAGCTTTTGTTCTCTCCAGAAAAAGTTTAACAACTTTGCTTTAAATGATGTGTATAGTGTTAGCAAGATATCAGTCACATCGTGCTATACTGCCAGACATTTAATAGTTCAACGTGACGAGCTGGAAAGTCACCAAACAAACCAAAATATTCTAACATAACAGCATGGATATTTATCAAAAGCACTGTATTTATGCAGCAGGTGCTTTCTACCTGCCTAGTGTAATTTGAGATTTTGCACTGTAGAGGTGGGCACTGGGAATGGAATTCACAACCCCCTATTTAAAACAAACAAAACAACATTCTATTGCCTGAGTTAAAGAAGAATATTCATTTGGTAAAGAAAAATTAGAAATAGTGTTTATACTGTATCTTCTTTTCAGGCTACTAGAGGCTAAGACTTATACTGAAGGCCTTGTCCAGCAGTTAATTGGTATTTTGCTTAAAAAAAAACTAGAGGAGGGGTGTGAAACATGTGGCCCGTAGGCTACATGCAACCCCTAAGGCTATTCCCTGTGGCCTGCAATGACATGATGGTTACTGATATTTGCAATATCATTGTATGAAAAGGTTTCAGTGGTGTGGCCCTCAGGCTAATATACTAGTCCTCATGTGGCCCTCATAGTGATTTGAGTTTGAGACCCCTGAACTAGAGGATCGTGCCCAAAGTGTTCAGACATACTGATCTATTTCATAGTATTTGAATTCAGGAATTTATCTGATAAAGGCATATACATTTACAGAAACATCTGCTGCCTGTCAGAATTCTGTTGTAGTTGGACTGTCTCCACCTTAACATCCTTCCGTTACTACAACTGCACTAATGTGCGAAGCCTGAGCTCATTATTCAGTTTTTACTGCCTCCTTATCTGGGCAAACTGAGGCTGCTTGAGGTCATTGGGACTTTCTTTCTGTAAGAAATAAGGACTGAGTTACAATGGAAAAATGTGTATTTACTGTGAATTATTGGACTCAGTTCTAATAGTCATACAGTATTCTCCTTGATGTACGGCAATTAATTTTTCTTTGCTCTTAGGGCTTGGACAATTGATTGTGCAAAGGACACCATTAGGTGAAAGTCATCATATAAGACAGAAGCTGCCAGGAAACCAGAGAATTTTTGCCATACAATTTTATTGTATGGGGGCTTTTGTTTGTTTGATGCAGCAGATTAAGGGAAAGGCTCCATGGAACAGGCTTTTCACTGATGCTGCTACATTGTGCCATGTAGATTAATGCAAACTGGAATGGGATCTAGAACTACAGAAGGCTGCATTTGAAAAAATGGCTTATAAATCAGCTTACATAACACAGGAGATGTGCAGTGCTTCATTAAGAGGGACAACAAGAAGTCAGTAAAAATGGATGATATAAACTTAGTCTGTGCAACAGTTTAAATACCTCAGTTTAGTGTTGAGCCATGATGGGAATTTGAATGCAGATAGTAGGAGCTGTATGAAGAGCATTTGGTGGAAATGGAAGGACAGGACAAGAATTATCTGTAATAACTAAAAAGCAGTTAGTCCAGCCATGACATATGGATAGAAATGTTGGCCAGTCAGGAAGGAAGCACAAATGCTTCACACTGTCAACATGAGAGTGGTTGGGTGGATGCTGGGTAACACAGGCTACAAAATGAAATAGTAGGAGCCAGGATGAAGGTAGCCCCGTTCATGGAAAGAACAGGGCACCAGCTGAGATGGATGGGTCATACGAGATGACAAGATGTGCTATATGTTGGATTTAAAATATAAGAACTAGTAGTCAGTTACAGGAAAAACCATGAGGGAGACCTAAAAATAAAGGTGGTTTGGGGTGCTAAAGGAGTAAATAAAGAAGGTTGGTATCAGATTAGACACGAAAATTTGGAAACGGAGAACAAGAGTCACTGACCCCAACTGATGGGAGAAAATGAAGAAGAGGAAAGAAACTTATGTCTGTTGCCATAAAGTAGTTTCATTACATAACTCAGAAATGTACTTGGAGGTTCCTTTTATGGATCCTTTTATCTAAATGGCTCTTTACAGTACATCAACAAAGGAAATCCAAGTATTTGCAAAGACACTTGCATAGTCTCTTTTTATGCTGCTGAGACTCAGCAGGATTACCTGCTGTTCTGAGGATTGAATTTAAAGTTACAAGTCAGAAGAATACAGGTATTTTTGCATCTTTCTCTGTCCTCTGGGTTTTATTAGACAAAACAGAATTTCTCAACAGAGTTTTTCAAAATTATCAATTTTGCAGGATTGATTTTTGTATGCATGGGCAAAAAGGTTTTTGCACTCAGACCCTGCTATCAATTTTTGAAATTCAGACTATGGTATCAATTAAGGCCAAGAAACTCCAAATACACTTTGTAGGTGGTCAAATATTGATGTCTTCATTCAGTTTTTACACCTGCCTTATTCGGGCAAACTCTAAAAGAAGTCAATAAGTCTTCCTAAAGTAAAGATTGAATAAAAACTAAGTAAATGCCTCAGGATTTGGCACAGGGCAAAGAAATTATTATTGAATAAATGATCACCAAGCTCTTCAACAGTGAACAAATATTAAGATTTCCATTTATTAAAAATTCAACATGTGTAATTCAAAGTGAATGAAAGCATCAATCTCTGATCCATTACTGCTCAAAGCAAAAATGGGGATGATTATTTTTTAATAAGATTGCATGCTTCTATAGTGCTTGCTCCTCACCTAATAATCTCAAAGCACTTTATTTAGAAAAAACTCATTAATTATCAGAGCACCTTGTATAGCATTCACAACAACCTAGTCTGAGAACTATTAGTGTTCCTATTTTACAAATTGGAAATTGATGCCCAGAGAAATTAAAAGTCAACTTTTTAAGAGCAGTATGTGCATGATTTGTGCAAACATAAACCTTTATTTTCCTGTATACTGTTGGTTATTGTACATATAAAATAATGTGCATACAGTTTTAGTTCTAGATCACAGAGTGCATCAATATAATGGATGGGATTTTTGGCATTTGGGGTCCTTCATATAATCCTTGAACATATTGATTCCTAAAGACTTGGTTAAATATTTTGAACAAAAAGTGACTACCTTTAGATCTACAGCCAATTTCTCCCCATTCCATGAACAGATGGCTGTTCTAATGGTTGGATAGCTGAATATTTGGCAAGTTACATGAGAAAGCTATTGTCTACCTAGTTTTGCTTCTCAAGTCAATATACAAAGTGTTCTTCTAATGGCATATGGAGACTGGGTGTAGGCATAGCAGATAGGAAGTGCTTAGAATCTCTTGCCCTATCCATTGCACTTATTTCTGCTGGTCCTGTTGGGACTTCAGTTAGATCCATTGAGTTGTACATCTGGTCAGGCCACCTGTTTATGACAACAAGGGACTTGCATTAAAATGATGCATATTTTATATGTTAAATTAAAGAACAAATACACACAACCGGGAATACTACGTACTCACGTCTTTGCACCAAACAGATGTACAGTGCTTACTCAATAGAAAAGGGGGCCTTATGAGAATTGTGGGTTTTATTTTTAAGAGATTGGGGCTAAGTCTTAAAAATAAAGCTGGGTTATCTATCTAAGTTTAAAATGTCATATTGGTTTATAAAACAGAAGCAAGGGCACTAGTAATAAAGAGATGCAAGTGTTAGTGAACAGAGGTATAGTACAACGTAAATGTATGTATTTGTAGTTACTGTACAACACGTAACATACAGCATTATATTCAATGACAGATACTAAGAAATGATCCATCTCAATACTTACGGAAGCCTAAGTCTTGCAAAATGTATATACCCCACCAGTGGAATGTATGCAAACATAAGTTAGACATAAGAACAAAGACAGACTAGACATTAATTATAATGAGTTCATCCTGTTTAGTGAAATGATTTTAGCAGCTCTGATTATATCTGTCCATTTTTAATGATCTAGTTCTGATGATCCTCTCAATGTGTTTCTTGAATGTTGTTGCTCTGAGTGTTAATAGACGTTCTGTGTTGACTAGCTGTGAGTTAGATTTTGGTGAATATGTACTGTAGCTTTTCTAGGAACTTTTAATATTTTAACCCTGTTGAATTTAATGGATTCTTAACATCAAAAGACCCTGAGCTATCACATAATTTCTAGGCAGTCCTTTCCTCCTTTCTTTTAGTCCTTTTGTCTAGCAAATAAAACACAGAATGTGGATTATGAAATCAATCCTATAAGCAGTCCATAAGCAGAACTCCTATTGAAGTCAATGGGAGATCCATGCACAGACCACTTGCAGCATCCAGTCTTTTATTTAAAATACCATTAATTGTGAGCATAACAAATAGAAAACTGCATTTTTTTATCCATCCTTGTGTACCACTGGCAGTCTCAATATTAGGTTATTTTATATATTTATAGATATATCACAATAGCTCAGCATAAAACACCAGGAGATTAAGGTTGCATCAATGCCTTGCATGAGTAATGCTCTGAATGTACTTTAAAAATCACTTTAAAAATTGAAATCATATTTGTCATTTGGGTTCAATACAGTTCTTCAAGATGTTGCTCATAGATTGAGACTTTTTTTTGTGGTTCACTCACCTGTAATAATGAGTTTGGCTGACATAAAACAAACTGATGCAAGGCAGCCCGTCATACAATTCACAAAACTTGTGAAGCACAGATTTTCTTCCCTTCTTGTATTGTAAACAGAACCTGTTATATTTCAAAGACTCCGTTTGCCTCTGAAATTTCACCTTTGAGGGATTTGTGGGTAAGAGAGAATGACAGGTCTGAAACCTGTCAAAACTGTACATTTGACAGTTATTCACACATCCCTCCTCTGTAGTCAGAGTACTATAGTTCTAACAAAGCGTTTTGCCCACAGGCAAATCTTCACAGTTGAATTTTTCCAACCTACCTGAGGGCCTTACTTGAGGTGGAACTTATGACTATATTTATGCTTACAGTTCAGGTTTAATTTCTAAGCTCTCTTATTTTGAGTCTAAGAATCAATAAGAGGGCTTCAGCTTTCTTGCTGCACTTTTAAGGACTTATCTGTAAAACTTTATTCCTGTGAATAGTCTTTAATATTGATTTGAATGGGTCTAGTCACATGATAAAGCACAACTGAAGTGAGGAAGTATTTGCAGAGTCCTGTCCTGGGCAATTACCCAGAAAAACTGTTAGTGGCTAAAACTGCAATTATTTTCCTCTGGTCCTGGAAATTTTAAGAACAGTAATTGGAAACATTTTTTTACCTCTACAGGAGAGTAAAAAGTAGAGACCTAGGCAAGAGATCCTCAACTGTGCCAGGCTCTGGCCCAAGGCTTTTTGGTGCCTTAGGCAAATTGTGATTTTTGGTGCTCATCTAACCCAGTCCCCAGTAAGGACTGGGCTGAGTGCCCCCACCAAGCTGACTGAGCAGGGAATGGGGTAGACCAAGCCCCCCAAGATGGCAGGCTGAGCCCCCCCTCTGGAGCGGCAGGCTGAGCCAACAGGTTGAGCAGTGGGCAGAGCAGCCCCCTGTCTCCACCGGTGGGTTGAGCTGGATAAAGAGTGGGGCAGGCCAAACCCCCTCCCCTCCAAGGAAGCTGGCTGAGTCCCCGAGCTGCCAGGCTAGGCTTAGCCAAGGCACGAGTTGGCAGGCCAAGCACCGGGCAGAGCAGTCCACCCTGCCACGCTGAGCCCCAGGACCAATTCCCCCCAAAGCCAGCTGAGCCCCCAAGCTGGGGCCCAATCTGGCAGTCCGAGCGGTTGAACCATGGACTGTGTGGGCCCTGAGCTGGCAGGTTGGGCTAGCTGAGTGACAGGCCAGGCTGGGCCAGGATGAGCTGAGTGAAACACCCAGCAGTGGGTCAAGCCAGACCCTGAGCTGGCAGACTGGCAGGGCATGCCCCAGGCCAGCAGAGCAGTGGGGCAGCCCATGCCAACCCTCCCTCTTACTTCTCCTAGCTTTCCCTGCACAAGCCTGTCCCTCTTCTCCCCGCCCCCACTCCAGCACTTACTTTTTCTGGAGTAGGGAGTGGAGGTGCAGAGCCAGCTGAAACAGCTGGTTTCAATTTCCCCCATGCTGTGCCCAGCCAGGCTACGTGCCTGTGCGCAGCAAGGTGGGAAATTTAAAATAACCTCGCTGGCCCCAGCCCTAAGGTCTGGCACCCTAGATGACCACCTAGGTTGCCTCTGTGGTAGGACCAGCCCTGAACTGTGCTATTGCCTTGAGCACTGATACAGGGTTGCATTTAAAGCCATGTATATGCCCCAGATGCATAACAAAACAGGTCACTCTTCTAAAAGCTTGTCTACGCTGGGGGCTATCAAATTGCAGAAGGCATAGGCAAGTGATCACAGCAAACTGTTTGTTTGGGGTCTTGTCCCCCCATTGTTCACATTACTTCCTGAAAAGCATTACACTGTTGGTAGTAGGCATGGGAGCTTTGGAGGAGGCAGTTGTCTACCACTCACTCTTCCTCTCCTCTTCTCTAAAGAAAAATAGCAGGAAAAGTTTTCCTTGCTGTTTCTTTGATGTAGGCACAACAGAGATGAACAGTGCTGCATGCAGAGAGAGGAATTAAGTGAAAATTTTCTGGGACTGCAGGCAGGAGAAGAGCTATGTTGCTATGATGTAACACACCCTGGAAAACTGGAAAAGCTGTTCTCTGGCAGCATAGACCTAAATTTGAATTGTAGATTTGGATCTCTATGCTACACCTCTTGGCAATGGTTGTGTTAGTAGGTCGAACTGTAGCTCCATTTATTTTTTTAAATTTACTGCTCTGACAGTGGAGTCACAGGCTGCAGAAGGTCGAGGTAAGCTGCATTATCTCAAACTTCACTGTCAGTGTAGGCTAGGGCCAGATCTTCAGGGTAACAACTGTGTTATCTGGTGGTCACCTGATATAGTTGTTAGTGTATTGTTGACTGATCTTTATCATTCTATCAGAAAATCAAATTCACCAATCAAGTCCTTAAAATAAAAGTTTTATGCCCTCACTCTTCTGCAGATTTAACTTGAGTTCCCCTGACATATTTGCTGTTGCAGAGTAGACATGTAAAAAGTTGCTTAGAAAGAGGGAGAATGGGAATTTATGATGGTTTCGCTGTTTAATGTTAAAATTAAACAAAACCCTGAAATAAATAGGGACCATTTTATGTGAGAACACAACACAGAGCATTACAAACCGTAGTGCATGCCATAGCACTCAAAAACTCAAAGGTGAGGCATTCAACAGGCATCTAGCTGAGACCTTTTTAAATGCAGGGCAGTGGCACCATACTTACTTGGTCATAGTGAGTTACAAATTCCAGAACCTCCAAAGACAGGATCTCTGTTTTCGAGGAGCATTCAGAAATCCATTGCAGAACAACTGATTGTATTTTTGTTAATATCAAGTAGCAGATATGCTAAAATTGCCCTTTACTATCTTTCACCATTTTAAAAGCAAAAACTAACAGCAGCTTGGATAATCCATTAGAGTAATTGGAATGAAATTCAAAGTTGCTATTAATGGTTTAGAATTTCTCAGACTTTTCACTTGCTCTTTTGACAAAGCAAGTCACAGATTAGTCTCTGTTGTACACAATGCTTGTGGCCTATTTATAAGAACGAGTATAAAAGAAATGTGATCAAACCAGATTTTACAACTGAGCATATTAAGCAAACAGGCAATTTGTAGCAAAGAATCCTTTGAAACTTAAGGGAAAAATGTCAAATAAGATGACTGAAAACTAACTCTTTGAAAATCAAAGCATTATGCATATGTGGCATTTGCCAGTTTCACATTTCTCTTCAGCTGGGATGCAGACATCAATCATACCTGCATTTCAATTCTTTCAACAATGCTAAATTTTTGCACTGGATTTCCCCCTCCGAGGCATAGCAGTGTATTCCATGTTATAAATTGAATAAAGGCATTCATAGTAATATTTCATTCTGACCATTGTTATAAACAGATCAAAAAGCTTAGACTAAAATAGATTTTACTATGTTTCAAATGATACACATCACTAAGGATACTGGTGTGCTCTCACTCAAATGTTGGTTTATAAGAAGAAAAGCTAATTATATTATGCCAGTAATTATCTTGCTTCTGTGTCTATATTTGTCATGTAAATGTAATATAACTGGTTGAAAAAATTGTGATGGAACAATTTTCCATAGGAAAATAGAGTTCAGCCTATAATGAAATACTTAGAAGGTGGAATCTTGATTTTTAACTAAATTGTCAATGTAAAAGTCAATGGCTTTTGAATTTGAAGTTCATTTTATTTCAATAACATTTTATATTATATTACAGATTAATTATAATGTTATACATACATATTTTAGATATATCTATATCTATCTATCTATCTATCTATCCATATTCAATATGGTTCAACACGATTGAAATAAAACTTGATTGGCTCTGAACTGAATTTGCATTTTCATTATGTGGGAAATTTTACCTAGAATGAAAACACATGTTAAAAGGTTGAAATTTTCTGTGAAATTTAAATTTCTTTTTCTGACCAGACCTACATTAACTGTATACTTATGAATAATTGGGCCACATCCTCAGGTACTGTTAAGCAGTTTGGCTCTGTTGAAGCTATTGATTTAAGTTGATTTACATTGACTGAAGATATGGCTCTATCTCCTTATCCTTAATTTTCATAATGAAGGGTCAGATTCTTTTTTCAGTTGAGACTCCTGTAAGTCCTAAAACATCTGATTGATGTCTCAGTGGGAGCTCCAGATTTATGTTCATGTAATTGAGATCAGACGGGGGGTGGTGGTGGTGGTTTTTGTTTGTTTGTTTTTGTTTTTTCTTCCTCCACGTATTTTAATTACAAGCATCACCAGCTCAGTTGGTTTTGTGCTTTACCCTGTGGCATACATGGTACCATAAGATCAACTATATCTTAATATAGTAGTTGGAAGAGGTCTGCTTGAAACCATATCACATTGTGCTAAAATATTTGTTCTCATTTACACTAGCTTTTGTAAACATGTGGTGATCCATGTAAGTTGGGGGTATGGTGAGGCACCAGTGATTTACAAATATCAACTAGCCACATGCACAGATGTGGCATTAGTTTCATGTATTATAAAAGAGTAAATTTAGAGCTTTCAGTTAAGTTTGCTCTGGTAATGAGGAAAGTGTTGTCAGAGTATAAGGAGAAGCAAAATGGTCAGCCCAATTATAGTGACCTCTCACTATAACTGTAACCCAGGAGTCTGGATGTTGACTGTGAGGGTGACTGCATTTCCCTCTCTAATAGTTTTCTATCATTGCCAGTATTCTTATTTCATAGGCAAGAATTTCTTTTAGGTTAGTTTGTGCCACTTAGGTTCAGCATTGTTTTGGAGAGGAAGTAGAATTATGCCAGTCATGTGGGAGGGAAATTTGGTGGGCAGGGGGAATTTTACTAAGGGAAGAAGAATCATCCCCAGGCCAGCAGACCACTGATACATCTCCTGGGAGTGCACTTTGTCCAGTGTAATGTGCAAAGGTGGGCTAGAAATTTCATGGTAACAGGCTTCCTCATGAAGTATCCATTATGACTAGTTTGTGCTCCCAGTAAGGGATTATCACCTGGACAGTTTTAGTTCTTGGGTTTCAGACCTCTTCATTTAGGGTCCTGGAACTAAATGATTTGTGTGTAAATATCAACCTGTAGGGCAAAAAAATGGCATTCATAAATATGAAGTGTGATTTTTAGAATGTATGCACAGATACTAATATCTTAAGTACTGCTGATATGTTAAAGAAGCCTTGTCTGCAAAGTTTATAAAGAGAAGTCATTCTCAGGTGTTCAGCTGAAGATTATCCATAGGTCTTCTCACATTTGTTTAAGTGGTTTATCACATGTTTCCGTATGCCGAGGTAATCTGACACAGACTAACAAAGGCAATATGAAATTAGCAATAGATCTATAAAGTCACAATTATTTTATTTTAAATACTAGCTACCAGACATTATTGTGAAAAGGAAACCTATATATTTGTTCATATACTACTCATTACAGAATTTGTGCTAAAACCTAGTTCAGCTGATTTTTCTTTTAAAAAAAAAAAAAGGTGGCTACAGTCTGGAGTTAGGGATTCTGGAAAGACGCAGAAGTGATGTCTTTGGTGTGTGGACGTTTTATACAGATGCTGCTGTTTTGTGTTAGAGCCTGTTATCAGCCCTTACTTCTGTGTAGGCTTGAAGGTGATAATCATGGTTGTTAAATCCTCCTCTCTGATCCATCTACTGATGCTGATGCTAGGAATTAAGGTATCTGTTATCACCCTGCTCTCTGAGGAAATATCAGAGGTGACATTATGTGAGTTGTGTTGGGGAGGTGAGCTTTGAATTTCACCTTCATTTTGCCATTGGTGCTTTTAATGTGGATCCTGGGACCATGTCATAAATTTGGCTTCCAAGGAGAGCTATGTTAAGTATGTCACAAGGAACAGGGGATTTAAGCTTCTTTTCTGGTTCCCATGCTTGCCATTTTTTTAACTCTATTACTATTTATTTATTTATTGTTAATTAAATATCTGTTTGTTATTGTCTTGAGGGGTGATCACTCCGCACAGACTAACGTAGGCTGTGAGCCTACATGTATTTATGCTTGTATTTAACTTGATTCATGTGAGTAGTTCCATTGGTGTCTCTGGAATTACTAACCTGCCAGAAATCAAGGCACCACAGGTTGTTAATCATTGGGTTATTTTCACTTGCTCCTTAGCATTGTTTTTTGGGAGATTTTTGAAGGCAGAAAACAAGTGTTAGCTGTGCATATTTTACTGGGAAATTGAAAAATACTCCACTTCATTCTTATCTTGGGCTAACATGCTCTATGGTAGCATCTTATATCTGCCCTATTCTTCATTTAAAAGAAGTCATAACGTAAGTATGACATTTTGATTAGTGCATTCATCTTGGCTAGCTGTTCTGTGACACCAAATAGGACTGACAGAATAAAAACAGGTTGTCTCTGTCCTCTCAGACTCATTTATGGTCACCCCCTTCTGTTGCTGTATTGATTGGTTTCCAGTTAGCTAAGTGGGTCCAGCAATAGGAGATACTTGGAAAGCTTCTTTGGAAGTTATTTTGACTGTTACCATAACCTTATAGTTCAAACTAAATTGATGTGCACCATTTTCTTCTGCATCAGATTAAATTTTAAAAAACGTTGACTTTGAACAGAGAGAATTGAGTTTGTTGAAACGAGAATATGAAAGCTTTTTACTTTGAAATTAACGATGCACAGATTCAGATTGAGAATATGGAATCTGTACAGGCATCTTAATTAAGAGTAATGTTCTTGCTCACTGAAAAACTGAACTGATTAAAAATTTTGTAAAATCTGATATGAACACTTGAGCCATTCCACAAAGCTAAGAGAGTGGGTGTTTCTGAGAATAACACTTTCCTCCTTTGCTAAATTCAACCTTCCTCTTTGTATATTTAGAAGGTGTTTTTGAATCTTTTCAACTATTAGTTCTTACTAGTTCTGCTTCACCTCCTTTGACTAGAGACTTTGGCAAATGAATTATACTATTCAAGATGTGGGTTCTTTTGAAAGGGGATATATAATATTAATAATTGTTAGTAATTCAGCACAGCTGCATTAATGAAGACATTTTAAACAAATATTAGGAACTTTGGGTTATATCCTTCTCTCTCTCTCTCTCACTCTCACAGAGAGAGAGAGAGAGAGAGAGAGAGAGAGGGGGAGGAGCTCCAGGCTCATTTTATTGCATATCTAAAGAGGACAGGGGAAAGTATTTTCTTAAGGCCCTAGCTTAGCGTTGTTTTTGGTGTCTTTTCTGTAGTTTTCCATTGACTACAGTGAAAGTTGGAGGCAGGCCTTGATTGAATGAATAAATGAAATCATACTAGGTATTTTACTGCATTTTAAGTATATAACTATTGCCTGTTAATCCATAAATACAACGTATTGTGTTAGCTGTACTCTGTTACATCAGATTACATTGCAAATTCTCTAATATTGTGAAAGACTTCTTGAAAAATATATTGTATAATTGTTATATTTTATGGATGTAATAGCCAATTCTACACAATGTTACCATACCAGTAAGATTCCAGATCATCATCTTTTCAGTTCATCTTTCAACAAAGACATCAAAAGGTGTCCAATTATTTTAAAATGAAATAGAAAGTTTGTGATTTATGTTTTTTGGATGGCCAGGTTTGATGCTAAGTTTGTAGGCTGAGATAAAGCCTTCCTTCTTGTTTATTGGTGGTCTATTATATTCTTCCACTGTTAGTACACCTCTACTGGCTTTCCATCATCATGTCAAGTAGTACTTCACAATATTTTTCACATTTTCTGCCTCATACATCAAACTACAGACAGTTATCCATAAGACATAGCTGTCATTCTGCAAAATTTTTAGCAATGTTCTCATTTTTATCTGACATCTAGAAATACCTAAAGTAATAAAAAATCATTTCTCCTTCATACATGCTTTGGTGCTCATTCTGTCCCTGTCAGTCTCCATCCAGGATAGCAAGTGAAGAATTTATAGATCACCTTACTGGGGAAGGTACAAAGGCATGTATAGAATCCCGGTTTCTCACTTACAAACAGTCCTCCAACCTTACACAGATGCTTACCAGCACCTACAGAACTAACAACAGAACCATTAAAGCAGGCACATACCCCTGCAACAAACCACACTGCCAATTTTGCCTACATATCTGCACCACAGACACTATTACAGGACCTAATAAAACCACCTACTCCATGAAAGGCTCAATCACCTGCTCATCCACTAATGTGATTTATGCCATCATTTTCAAGAAATGCCCCTCTGCCTTATACACTGGACAAACAGAACAGTCTCTACACCAAAGAATAAATGGGCACAAATCTGACATTAGAAATCAAGGCATCAAAGGGAAGCTATTGAAATTGAATTAATTTGTAAATTTAGTTGCATTGCTTCAGGTTTTAATCGGGACATTGGATTTTTCTCTCATTACAATAGGTGATCTGACCTAATCTCCCTCTGTATGCTCTTCCCCAGTGTTTGAATCTTTATAACTGTTTTCATTTGCTGTTACAATGTGACCTGTTCCTATGACTTACATTTCCTGTCATTTATTTCCTCCCATTCTGTAAGTTCTCCCATCTTCAAAGCATCTGACAAAGTGGGGTCTTCTCCCATGAAAGCTCATGAAAAAAGTGCATTTGTTAGTCTTGAAGTGCCACAGGACTCGTTTGTTTGTTTGTTTGTTTGTTTGTTTGTTTTTAGTGAACTAGACTAACAGCTACCCCTCTGGATATCAGAAATCACAACACTCTAAAACCAGTGAGTCAGCATTTCAATGTCTGTGGTCATTCCTTTAATGATTTGCTAATTGTGGTGCTCAGACAGCTGAATACTAGGTTAAGGCTTTAATGAGAAGCTGCTGAGATTGAATTTATTTGCAAATTTGGTTGTATTGCCTCAGGACTTAAGGCCTTTTCATTCATTATAACAAGTGATTTGACCTCATTTTCCTCCATATGCTGTTCCCCAGTGTTTGAATCTTTACAGCTGTTTTGATTTGCTGTTACAGTGTGACGTGTTGCTATGACTTATGCTCCCCTGCATTTATTTCCTCCCATTTTGTACATTCCCCCCCTCTTCAAAGCATCTGATGAAGAGAGGTTTTCTCCCACGAATGCTCATTCAATAAATAAATTTGTTAGTCTCCAAGTGCCACAGCACTCCTTGTTTGTTTTACTGGTTTCTGTACTAACTCTTATTTGCCAAATATAAATAAAATAATTTTAAACACATGCATTACTAAAAGCTGAACTTGCAGAAGCTTCAGTTTTGTGTATGATGTGCATTACTTCTGTAATATAGTGCTTTCACGTAATAGTTCCATATATATAGTGGAAGAAGAATAAGAATTTACTCTTTATTTCACTATATTTAAAGCCAGATATTGCCACCCTTTCCCATATTCTGTAGTCCTTAACTAGCCCACTGACTTCTTTGGGATTTCTATGTGGAATAAAGAACTATTCAACATGAGAAAGCATATTAGAATCTGTCTATTAATCAGCTGTGAACTGCTCCCCAGAAAGCAGCTCTTCAGTTTGACTAGCTTGCATTTGACAGCTGCAATTCACTCCTGTAAGCTCCTAGAAACATCATGCAGGGAATACCAAATAAATCTGTACTTTTAAATGTAGTAACTGGTATTAAATACAAAGATTTGCAATAAGAAGTTGCGCAATTTCCAACAGATATCTTCTCTATTCTGATAAAAGATCAGTACCAGGCACCTGACATTTTTGCTAAGGTCAGTGCTCCAATCATCGTGAAGATTATGTGGGTCACCTGTTTAAAAACAACCAGTTTTTGTCATGAATCTTATTTCAGCTTTTAAGGGATAAATCAAATGTACACAGGAATAGACCTGATCTTGTAACTCCCATAGGTTTTTCCAATGAAATTGATGAGACTATTATTATTATTTTTACTTGTGTTATAGTAATATTATGAGCTGTACACTATGCTAGGTGCTGATTAAACACATAGTCACTGCCCCAAAGAGTTTATAACTGAATTTATAACACTTACCCTGGTAAAGGTACAAAGACATGTCAATGTTCACAAGTGGGACTTTCTTGCTAGCAAAGGTGCACAGCTTTGAGTTTATTGTTGCAGAAGCAGTCTGCCCACTATTAACAATGCAAATAAGGATCATTGCTTCATACTATGAGAACAAGAACTGTCAGTGCCTCAGAGTTAATTAGACTAAACAGACAATTAATTACATCTTCTTAAAATGTAAAAGACCTGTGACAAATTGTACTAATTGTATGTTATATATCTGAAGAGGTCAGGCTACTTAAAAAGTGTGGTGTTAATGGAAGACAAATGTAGTTTTATGCGCCTGATTGGGATATTATAAACTGCATTATTTATTACTCCATTGGACACTTAATAATTTTAAGCTTTAAATTAAACTGCTCATTAAACAGGAAAGCCAGCACAGAATCCTGAAAGTAGACTGTAAAAGCCTGCTGCCAATGTAATATTAATGTGAAGGTCTAGCTTTTTCTGACATGATAGCAATACTGTTATTTTAAAGTATGTGAACCAACCTGATGGAAGTATGATATTTTTAAATATGCCATTCTCCACAATCAAGTAAGAATATTTTTTTAAAAGTTCTTCAGTAATATTTGCTGTAATTTGTGTAAAACTCCAAAGCTCTTTCAAATGTTAGCTATCATTCTGAACTACACGTAATTTTTCATTTTAAATGAAGAAGAAAGAGAATAATAAAAAGGGATGTTGGAAAAGATAGCCAAAGGGGTGATAGAGGGAAACAGATTTACAGGATAGAGGTCTGAAAAAGATGGAGAATTGTAATGGCTTCACAGTTGATTTAGTAGTCATGTGAAAGCTAGATCCTACCTTTTGTCAGGATGAAGAAAGATCACTCCCCATGTCCTCCCAGTCTTTGGGGATGAAACCAGCAGGCTCTACAGATCCAGTCCACAATACACATAATTGCTTGTGGTACTATGTTGCTTAATTTATTTGGGCAGTTGGATGTTCCCAAGCAATATTATTTATGTATCACTAAAAATTTAGTGGTGTAGAGAATGAATGGGTGAATGACTGAATGACTGAACCCAAAGATTATTTTATATCTGTATCTATCTATATAACTATATAGATAGATATAGACACATAATGTACTTTCCTAAATTGTGATTTGTTTAGTCTTATAAAAATGTCAGAAAATATTTTAAAAAATAGCCTCAGGTAGTTGGCATTTGGTTTAATTGTCATGTGATAGAGTAAAGAATCATGGGAATCACTTATGTCTAACACTGATGGAAGACCTTTACTAGATTAAGAACAACACTATGGTATTAACCCAGGGGTCTCAAACAGGTGGCCCGCGGGCCGTGTGCAGCCCCTAAAGCTATTTTCTGTGGCCCGTGATGACACGATTGTTACTGATATTTGCAATATCATTGTATGAAACTGTTTTAGTGTTGCGGCCCTCAGGCTAACATACTAGTCCTTCATGCAACCCTCATAGTGATTTGAGTTTGAATCCCCTGTATTAACATTAGCGCTGTCTCCATCCACTGTTCCCTCTAAGCTGTGCACGTGTGCACGCGCACACAGGTCATGAAACCTGCGCACACAACAAAATAAAGTGCGCACAAAAAAATTCAATAGTGCTAATATTGGTGCTCACAAAGAAATGTTTTTGTGCACACAAAGAAATTGTCTGCGCACACAGTCTACAAGTAATTAGAGGGAACATTGTCTCCATCCCCACCCAGCTGAAGAGCTAATGTTCCTTTGTGTCTGGGTTTTATACCACTCTGCCATGCAGGGGCTGACATAATTTTTTCAGATCAGGTTCTCAAATAAGTACCAGCAGAAATGGTTTGGTACTCAGATATCAGACATTTTCTAACTCGCTCATGAGCTCCTCCTCCACTTTTTCTCTCATTTGGGTTGATGTGCTTGCTGTGCTGTATCTCACTTTATTTGTAAAATACCATGCAAATTTATTGTGTTTCAAAAAATAATCTGAAGAAATATGGTAGCATTTGATTGTGCAGTGAAATTTCATCACATTGGGTGTTGTGATATCTAATAAATGAAATGAGGATAGTGATACTAGCCTGGCTGCAGAGATGTAAAGATGAAGGCAGTGGTAGCCCGAGGCTGTGGTGACAAATTATGTTCAAAGTCATTGTGGCAGGATAGGAGCCTGAAGGGACTAAGCTAGTAGTGGGCAAGCATAAGGCCAAGTGGGGATGATAGCGGGCACACGAAAGCCCTGAGGCTGCATCAGCAATAACAAGGTCATCATAGAGGCAATTGAATCACTGAGGGGTTTCTCCAACTTCAGGGAACTCATTGTGGAGTGGAGGGTGAAGGAAGTGCAGGGGCAGGGAGATGAAGTCAACACAGGGGAGGAGATAACTGTGGGGGGCAGATGTTGAGGTCAGCATACAGTCAAGGGTGAGAGATCTGAAGAGGAAGGGGCAAGGTGACTGCAGTGGCAGGATACATAAGGACAGTGACTGGGGGGCCTGGGGATTGCTTTGGTGGCTGGGCAAGAGAGCACATGCGGGGACCACGTCATTGCTGGGGATGGAGAGAAATCAGTTCAGGGGGTCAGTGTGGGGTGGGTGCTGCTGTGGGGAGCACACAACAAAGGAGTGAGGACAGGAGCCACTGTGGGGAGCAGAAGGAGGTCAGTGCAGGGTGGGGGGCCGCTGTAAGGGGCATAAGTCCACTCGAGGTGGAGGCCCATCCCCTTCACTTGCTTGTTGCCCATTTCTGTGGCTTCTGCTGGGCCGGGGGATCCACGCATATGCAGGTGCCTGCCCACTCCTGGGGGCCCTGTTGGTGGACCCCTATTGGGAGCAGGGGCTGGGGGCTAGATGTTGCCTGGGAGCCAGGGCCAGTGGCCAGATCTGGCCCAGAAGCCTGAGCCAGCAGCAGGGGCTGGTTGCAGCCTGGGAGCCAAGGCTGCTGGTGGTAGCAGGGGCCAGGGGATTGGATGCATCCCGAGACCCAGGTTTGGGGAGCATGGAGGCGGGTATGGCAGTGTGGTTTTGGGCAGGGGGGTGGATGAGCCTGGGACTATGTAGGGTATGCCATGTGCGCCTTTGGGGGAAGTTTGCAGTACGCTTTAGAAATGTTAGGTGCTCATGTGTACCTGCATTCCATTTATGCCAATCTCTGTACATCTGCCTGAAAGCTCTGCTCGCTATGTCTCCACATTGAAACCCTTTCTTAAAATACACTTATTCCAAAAGGCCTTTTCACCCTAGTCCCTCCCCACCCCAGAATATTAAGATAACTAAAAAACATAACTCTTCATTTGCCAATAACTTCCCAACACCAAGAAAATCCAAAGGAAAATCATGACACTAATAAGACACCCTAAATTTCTCTGTCCAGTAAGTCTGGTTTTGTTTCATTTTACCTATCTCACTCTACTTTGTGTCTAGTTTATAGAGTCTTTAGAGAGAGAATTGTGTTTTCAAACATGTCCAGAAAGAACATAGCACACAGCTGGCACTCTGCAGATAATCAAAAATTATAGATAAATAGACCATCCTATGGATGAATTCCAACTTTGTAAAGGCCTGATCCCATAGTCTGCACTCAGGCAAATTTCCCTTTAGAAGTCAGTGGGAGCTTTCCTGAATAGGACCTATAGGTTGGATCCTAAATCCACCATGTCTCCAAAGATATATATTAAAACTCTGAGTTGCTTTTTGATTCTAATGTGCAAATTGCCCGATTAATTCTATGGCAGCTTGTATTTTGAAAAAGCATTGTTTCTGCAAATCTCAGCTGAGTATTTCTAAATTCATAAACTGTAGGTGTTGCAAGAAAGAAATTAATGCCTCTTACAGCTGGTATCATTTGTCTGTGTTTACTCTGGTTTTGCACCACTGGATGTGTTTCTGCAATATACTTTTCTTGATTAAAGAGAGAGGCTAAAATCATCTTTTTGATTAGTTCAAATAGACAAGAGTAATATCCTAATTCTATTTAAAGAAGAAATCTATTGATATATTTTCTAAGGACTTGATGGTGACACAAGATAAATTATAGTTATTAACAGTGTAAATTGTAAAGGAGAGAGCAACCATGGAACTGGACAAATCTAAAGAGAATATGTTTTTCATTACTAAAGTACTAATTTATGTGCTTTGAACTATTTATATACAAATAAATTTTAAAGATCTAGTCACACTCATGAGAGCTCCGAGTACAGCAGAGCACTTAACCACATGCTTCACTTTAAGCATGGTGCAGATGCATTGATTGGAATGAACTACACTCATGCTTGAACTCAAGCTGCGATGGTTCTTGGGGTACCACCGATTGACAGTCACCTTGTTACCTCCTGCTTTTAATGAGCAGGAGTTTTGCCTATGGTCACTGGGTGTTAGTTCCCTATGCCAGTCCCGTCTTTGCCTTGCAGTCTAACATGAGTCCCCTTAAAATGTTCCCTTGTGGTGTCCTACTTCTGACTAGTTCTTCACAGGTATTTCAGATCCTCTGTATCCAAAGGTCCAGTGTTTCCTGATTTTTCTAGTTTTACCTAACACCACCACTGCTATAAATCAGACAGTACTGGTGAGCATTTATAATAAAAGAAGTCCCAAGAAAGAGAGCGATCAGTACAGATGGTTACAATACAAAGGAAATCATAAAATGTGAACTAGAACCTACAAGAATAGTTGCTTTTCCTATCTAACAAAGTAGACCCCTCCCCCCAATCAGTCAGTTGCACAGTGAGCTAGCTTCACAAGAACCAGGCTCGTGTATTTCATGAAACAACCAGCTCAACAAGATGTCTCCTTAGTGAATGGATATAGAATCTTACTCCACCCTATGATTTACTGAAAATCTTTTGTTTTTATGCATAGAAAGGCTGGTCCTGGTTTTTGTTATAATTTCCCCTTTTTATCTCCAAGTGGTTTTGTACCTTTGCAGTTGAATTTGGTGGTTTTCCATTGATTGTTCAAGAGATGGGGCATGGGTAGATAACTTGACTTCATTAGCTAACCAGGGAAGAGGTGACAACTCCCTCCACATTGAATGGACTATCATCAAGATATTTTGTTCCCTGGTGACCAAATTTCACTCCAATACCATAAGGCATAATTTTCCATTTAGGTACAGTATTCCTTAAATATTACTCAAATACACATGTCAGAATGGCTATGTCTACACTGGGGGGTGGGGCCTGGAAGTCAACTTAACAAGGTCGACTTTAAGTTGACCTTGCTAAGTTGACTTCAGGGTATGTCTGTGTGGACAGGGAGCAGATATACCCAGGGCACCCCTCCTCCTACCCCACCCCCAGTCCGGATTTGGTACCCTGAGCCCAATCTGCTCCAGGGGCCAATCCGGACCAGGGACCCGATCCAGCTCCTACTCTCAGAAGTCTGTGAAATTGACCAGGCTCAGAGCTGCTGTTTCAGCACCGCAAGCCTCTGGGAGCCAGAAGGGCTCCAGTGGGCTCCTAGCCCCCACAGCCTACAGAGAGGGGCTGAGAGCCCCATCTGGCTCTCAGCCCCTCTCTGCAGGCTGCACAAACTGGTTGCCAGCCCCTGTCCCCCCACAGTGAGGAGCTGGGAGCCAATCCATCCCCAGCTCCTCACCACAGAGCTGGAGCTGGATTGGGCCCCTTGGCTGGATCAGGCCCGAGCCTGATCATACCCAGGGGTGAGGAAGGGGGCGGGGCCTGCCCTGTAAAGTTGGCTGAAAAGCTTAAACTGACTTACAGGACAGGAGTTATTAAGTCAACTTAAGCACTTGCTTAAGTTGATTTAATGATTTTTAAATATAGGGGCCTTTAGTTCGATTTAAATAAAGCCCAGTCTAAGTTGACTTAAAGCCACAGTGTAGACATAACCAATGATTGTTAAGTTGAAAACTTCCAGTAGAGACCTCACTTGCTACCTTTTATGAATAAATACCATGTAAAAGGTATATGAAGTACAGTTTGTCAGGATGGAGACTGAACTTGACTGTGAAGAACACTGATCTTTTTGCCTGTTGACATCAATGGGCCTCTGTGTCACATAGAGTCATAGACCTGTGTTTGTGTTTTACCTTACAGGGTCTAACAGTTTTGGTTTGTCCACATCTCATATCGTGCTACCTGGAGTTTCTCTATACTGGTGGATGTTCACATGAATGCAGTGTTTCTTCCCATAACAGATAGAGTGTGGCATTAATATCTAATTTTCCTTTCATTATAATTTAACATTCACCCTTTAGGATTGTGGAATAGTTGGCCTATTAATTATTTCTCCTAGCTATAGATCCTGCAGAATAAATGCATAGAACCAGATCCTGCAAGCCTCATTCACTCCTGATTTTTACCCACATGAGCAGTCTCTTGAAGTCAAGGATTATTTATGTAAATATGATGTTCCAGTACTTGGTGCTTGATGCTGGTAACTGAACTTTCTCCAGGTTGCTCCAGCAAACTTCATGGTTAATTAGTCTAGCTTTCAACTGAGCTTAAGAGTCAAGCAAAGATTACTTCAATACAAGATATAAAGGTTCCTAATATAGAATTTTCTCTCCTTAATTGTGCTACACAGCAGCAAAGACAAATTAAGAGCTTTAGAAATACCCAAGAGAGGCACCCATAGTTCAAGCATGTCAGTGATATATTAGCAGATAAGCTCTGACCATCTGATGGTTGTCTCAAATAAATTACCACAGCACAGCTCCTAACTTGAAAAACTGGCACACCACAACATAGAAACTGTGGGTAGAAATGACATATTGGTATGCAGAAATAGGACTCACTCACTTGGAGAAACCAGATTTTATCAGCAGAGAGAAATCTCTTCCCTTAAAAGTATTTGATTATAGTATTCAGGCAGGTTATATAGAAAAATGGATATTTCTCCTTAATGTCTTATTTTGGATTTTTAAATTGAGTTAATGATATGTGAATAAAATGACAAATATGTACTTTAACTACAGTGTACAGTGGTAGTGACCGAATTTGTAAGACAGTTGCTACATCCATGGTTCTTACTCAAGAGAGAAGAATCTGCGTGTATTTCAAAGGCTCCTAGCAGTATAGCACTGATGTTTAGGCAATGGCAAAACTCCCATTGATTTCAGGGGGTTGCAGGATTTCACTAATGTTCCTAGCCATAAGGTCGTCATCTTCTTCAGCCAGAACCATGATGATGTGGTTTTTAACTATGCTGCACTTTCTGTTTTGGCCAATATTCAGGTCCAGGACCATAATAAACTGGTCCAAAGTACCCCAAATCTGTTAACCTTCTGATAGCACTGAAAATGTGTTTATTAATGTTTTTGGTAAGGTTGGTTTATTAATGTTTTTGAATGATTCTTTTATTGCTGCTGGAATTTTGTTGTAGTACTAATTAGGCTTTGGAGTTGGGAGGGAGAGATGCAATGTGCAAGGAGATAAAATACTGAGAATAGGGAAGTGTGTGTGCAGGTTCAGGGATAATTCCAGTATGGCGTGTAAACATTCATTCATGTGGGGATGGAAACAAGAACTGGGGGAGGGGAAAAAGGAGAATACAATTTTGAATCCTTCTACTTGCAATAAGGTGGTATGTGGAAAGAAGTTAAAGAAAATCTTGATATCTTCATACCCTCACATAAAGTCAAAATTACATATTTAGTATCCTGTCAGTACTAATATATAGAGCAATTCAGAAACATGAATACTTATTCCAAAGAGGTAGCCTAGTTAGTCAAGTTCAGCAAAACAAACAAGGAGTCTGATGGCACTTTTAAAGACTAACAAATTTATTGCATGAGCTTTCCTGGGAGAAAATCTCACTTCATCTGAGAAAGTGTGATTTTTTTTTTTCTTCCATGAAAGCTCATGTAATAAATAAATTTATTAGTCTTTGTAAGTGCCACTAGACTCCTTCGGGATACTTATGAAAGTTCTATATTCTTCTAGCTAATTCTTCTGAAAACAATGTGCTATGCAAATACAACAGGTCAATTCTTTTCCACCGAAAAATGTGACACTAATTATTACTGGTAACAGTGGGTATTGTATGTATATTGGAAATGCTATATTACTTATTGAAAAGGCAAATAGCAGAATAAATACAAAATAATAAGTCTCCTGCTTCCAAAATTCTTTTCAGAAGCAATTCTTCCTTCTTAAAAGCAGGCAAGGTATATATGTATTGATTGCATATGTGCAATATTTCCTCCAAATCAGTTTGGATTCTTGCTGATCAGTTTGCTAACTTGTACATCATTTATTCTTTCTGCTGGTTCCACTGTTTCTGTATACTATACCAGTGGGTCTCAACCACTGTGTCACAAAACTGGCACACAAGTGTGCAATGACACAATGGCTGTGTGTGTTGCTGGAATGAGCTGCTGAAATCCTTTCCTGCTCCTGAAGAAACCCTAGTGGGGCCTTTGGATGGCAAGGCAAGCCACTGCCAAAAGGACCCATGGAAGCAGAATTTTTTCGGTTGGAGGAACTATTTTCCTTTGAGCTGCCACTGAAACTGTTGTTGGTGGGGAGAACTTTAGCAAGGGGGAGCTTCAGCAGTGGTACTTTGTACAGGAGGGGGTCGTTCCTGTATAATGAACGCTTGGGAGAGCTCTCAATTGTTTTGTGATAGTAGAAGGGTTGAGAACCCCTGTACTATACAACACTGCTATAAACACATCACTGATTGTGCTACAGTATTAGACTTCACCCCAGCATTCTCAATGTTGTGATAAAATTCAGATGCTAGAGCTGAGTAACTGTTTCCCTGATGATGGCACGTACTATTTTCAGTCCAACTAGTATCTACCATACTCATAAAGATTTAGGGGATAGAATAGAGGAAGAGAAGTCATGAGTGCTGTGTGCTAACTCCTGACTGCCACTCAGTTACAATTTAGTCTTGACAAAGTCACTTATCTATCCTGTTCATGCAGACCACAGTGAAACTCCCTGGGTAGTAATGTTGCCAGATCTATGGAAGTTGAAGAAGAGGAACTTTAACACACTCAGGGGAACTGAGTCCCCAATATCACCAGCTTAACTATATCTTGATAGGAGGATGGTGCAGAAGAGTGTCACATCCTACAAACAGATTCTTAAAACATTTTAAATGGATTCATTTATCCATTTCCTCATGATAAACACCTGCAACCATGTAAGCAGTATTCCCCTGACTTGAGTCACCACTGATGAATGAAAGATCAAGCCATCTACCAGCTAACATCATATGTGGTCTGCTTTTGGATGGAACATATAGCCTTACCTGCATCACCAAGGACAGGTTTAATATCACCACTTGTTTCCATAGGTTACTCAATAGAAAAGCCAAGAAGCATCCAAGAGGGGAAAAAAAGAGACAGAGCATAAAGTTGATAGTGCATAAAGTTCCCCTTGTCCATAGGCTCGCAGACCATGTAGATATATTCAAAGGTTTTATTGTACAGGATGTGGATTGCCATTTTATACATAAAATCTTTCTCTGTTTATTTGATGTAGTGAATAAAGCCCCTCAGTTCCATCTTCCATGTTTTGCAGATCAACTTAGAATTATTTAAAACACCCCTGCCACACACACACGTACTCACTCCACAATAAGTATGATTTGGAAATGACAGAGATATTAGTTACATGTAATAATCATGGAAACTCTTGGCTAGAGAGGCTTCACTCCAGCTAGCACTCTTATGTCTTGGCCCTGTAATAATCCATATTTACCTTTTAAATGCTGGGAAAGAATGAAATTTTCCTCATGCACGTTCTGCTGTATGTCTAAGCACTAGTCTATACTTGCCACACTTTTCGGCGGCAGTCACAGGAGATACACAAGGTATGTAAAATACCTTGCCTATCTCCTAATGATTTAGTAAGAGCTTCCTACATACTTCACTAAGGTGACCGGAAATGCTTTCCAATCGTCTTACCACAGCTCCCAGTTCCAGGGCTGGAGTTGCTATGAGGATATCCAGATTGATTAAGCTCATCTACAGACTGCTCAATCAAACCTGGAAGACTGCACAGATGGCAGCGATTTTCCCGCCATCGGCATAGACTTACATTAAGATTTCATACTCCTCTGAATCAAGTCCCATTACTATTAGTTTTAAGATCTCATTTCTACAACTGGGCGATTGTCCAGTTAGCTCTGAGTTGAGCAGCTTCAGGGTAGTTCCATTGTAACCCAAGAGCTACATTTTGTTTTAGTGCGTGTGAAAGGTTTAGAGTAGGTAAGGTAATAGATATCCTTTTCTGGACCAACTTTTGTTGGTGAAAAAAGCTTTCAAGATACACAGAGTTTGTCTTCAGGTCATTAATATATTTGGTAGTTATTTATTAGGTACTCTGAAATGTGACAAAAATGCTTCCTCTCTCATTTCCAGGAGATTCAATAGCTCCCCATATCAGAATTCCATTGCTTAAAGAAAAGCCTAAAGTGTCACTTTCAAACAATGTACATTCAGATACAGAATACATGATTTCCCTTTTAATTCATGTCTGTTCAAAGCCTATGATTTTAGTGTAGGACTTCCCTCCTTCCCAAATAAAGTTTTAACAATAGTTTAAAGTTGTTTTTTAAAGGCTGGCAGACATCTGTGGTGGCAACATGCTGAAATTATAATTGAAATGAGGAGCTGTGATCATCTTTATCTCCATATATCCCCACGTGGTGAGCATTAATTTATTCCAGTTTGCTCTCTTGGTACACTAAGACTGAATCATGCTTTAGTGAATATAATCACAGACAACAGCTGTGCTCTTCTGTATCTTTAATAAGATCTAAGCTTCCCAGCAATCTTTAGTTTGGGAAAATCACTTTTTATCACAAGACCCAATGTCTTCAATTATTGTGCAAGTATGCAGTGTTGTTTCAGCCATATTGATCCCAGGAAGTTAGAGACACAAGGGGAGGGTAGATAATATTTTTATTGGATCAACTTTTTTTTGGTGAGTAAGTAATATTCTCTGCACATCTGCTAGTGAGCCAGAAGGACAGGCTGGGTAGAAACCATGTTCCAAAGGGGTGGCCATGTTAGTCCAGTTCAGCAGAAAAAGAAAAAAAAAAAAGGTTCATACTAATTAGTACACGCTAATGAAAGCCTGATGTAGACAGGCAAAAAGTTAGTTCAAATTAAGCCTCCTTAATTTGAATTAACTTTCCATTATAGACGTAGTAGGGGACAAAATGGAGGTCTGGAATGTGTTGAGGATAAGTGAGGACTTGGTGGGCAGTGGGAATGAGTTAATAGAGTTTGGTGGGGAATGAGAAGCTGAGCAGGGCTTTGAAGAGACAAGGAGGGGTTAGCAAGGATGTTGGAAAGTGAAGGTCTGTGAACAGGAGTGGGAGGGCTGGGTGGAAAGGAGAAGCCAGTCCCACTCTGCCAAGGCATGTCATCAACACTTTGAGCTGGAGATATAATTTCCATCTTGGAAAAGCATATATACACTAGCTGTAGTCCAGTTAGCAACTAAAAATGGAACTAAAACTGCAGTGGTATTGGCAACAGATTGGGCTAGCAATCCAAAGTATAATCCCTCCTCAGGTCTTTAGTATATACTCAGGTGGCTTGCCTCTCCCATCCTTTAATTTCATTGAACCTTTTTCTGGGCCCCTGTGGATAAAGTGTAGGATCTTGTCTTAGACATTTTGAAAAAGTAAGGAAAAAAATATTGCTCATCTTCTCACTTTCCTTTTTCAAACAAGCAAAGAAACCCCTTGTCCATTTGCCTCTATTTTTTTTTAGTTGGTTCTATCTAATTTTAAACACATCTGACCCTACTGAAGTCAATAGCAAACCCCCATTCAATGGGGTTAGGATTCAATCTCTGATGCTGCAATTAGTATCCCATTTCCTATTTTTTTAATTGCTGTTGATTTTCTTTTATTTTGAAGTCTCTGGATATTTAGATCAATTAGTATTAGCTGTTATTTGTACTCTGTAATCAAGTAATCTTCATTCTCCAGAAATATGTCTATCTCTGAGTAAGAACTATACATGCAAGTTGCTAAGTAGATTGATATGTATTGGAACAGTTAGAAAAATGATAGGATATCAAAAGCACCACAGCTATGTGCTTCCATAGCCATGGAATTTTGTTGTAAAACTTAAAGCCTGTTACAGAGACTGTAGAACAGGCTACTTCTCTCTTACTCCTTTGTCAATGTCACTTGTCAACATCTTAGATTAAAAGTACAGACTCAATTTTCCAAGTGAGTAGTCCTTCATTCAGGAAATGTTTAGGGATGTATCTGACACTGAGACACTCACCAGTCAGCCAGAGCATCTCCTAAGGGAGGTGTCTACACTTGCCTTTGTTTTAACTCTAAAATTTTCTCTGTTGCTATTCACATTGTATCTCCACAAGCAGGAGCAATAGTATTGGTGCTAGTACTGTACAGTCTGGTCATGGTATTTTTACCCAATGTGTTGTCAAATTCACAGCAAATCAGATCTAGATCACACTGATGGCTGCTGGCATTTTATTTACACTAGTCCTCTTCTTTGTTACCACTGGTGGAGCTGCCCTGGCATTAGCAACAATGGGAAATTTTAAGGAATTAAGTTTAGGGTAGATAAGACTCCAATGTCTTAGTCATGTTTTTTTTAAATTGCAACATTTCCCACCAAGCATCCACCATACATAGAAAGGGACATGCATTATAACTTCATTTTACAATATTAAAATGAATAAACTTGTTAAATTGCAGAAGAGGGCATGTAAAAGTTTAAAGTGGCTATGGGGCATTCTAACCTATTGAATTCTCCAACTTAGGCCTCTAGCCTGCAGAACACTTGTTGGTGAGCTGTAAGCCGATTATGTATTGAAATCTCCCCTCTGTTTACAGATAATAAATTACAATAGAAGACAGCAAAAAGCATCTTTGCTAGTATTCTTCTTTCACGATAACAATTGCCGTAGTTGCTAACGGGATATGATGGTGCGATGGTGAATGGGAGAACAGCAGCTCTAGGCAACTGTAATGGAGAAGCGAGGGAAGTCCTCAAAGGCATCAGTCTTTCAAGTGTAGCTCACTTAAAGAAATCACAGAGAATTGCTATTTCTAATCTAGGGGTAGGCAAACTGTGGCCCACAGGCTGAATATGGCCTGCCTGGGCCTGTCATCCAGCCCACCAGCTGACCCAGCTGGCAACCCAGGGTGTGGCTGCTGCAACCGCTCCCCCTTCTGACAGAGAGACCCTGCCCCTCTCCTGCTATGTGGGCCCAGAAGGGCCTTGTTTGGGGTGTGGAGGCCACTCTATTCTCCCTCCCAGACTTCAGTGCCGGGAGGCAGGCCAATACAGGGGCCAGAGGCTGCAAGCCCTAGTGTTCCTGGCCCAGGCAGGTAGGGGCATGTGTGGCTGCTACACTCTGGGGTGTGGCCAGCTGGTGCATGGTGCAGCCTTCAGCACGGCCCCAGAAGAGCTGCTGTTATGCTGCTGCTCCAGGGCCCTCACGGTAGCTTGCCCCGAGGCCCAGTGGGGCAGCCTGGCTGTGCTCCAGCCAGAGGTGTGTCAAGCCATGCCAGGCACCTGACCCTGCCCCAGGAACACAGTGGCCATGCACAGGCTCACCCCGCTCCAGAGGAAGGCTAGCTGGGCTGTGTGTGTGTGTGGCATTGCTGTGGTTTATGGCATCTGACCACAGTCCCCGTAGAGCCAGCAGGGGTCCCTCCCAGTGCCCCAACAGGCCTGTAATAGGGTGGGGCGTGGAGGTGTGGCTACTCCCTGCCCCTCCCACTGTGTGTGACCCACTACATAGAGGATGTGGCCCTCCAGACAGAAAGTTTGCCTGCCCCACTTCTAACTCTTCTTGATTTCTCTGAACAGTCCCAAGTTAAATTAGGCTTTCTCCAACTTTCCTTTCTCTCTTTTAGTAGCTAGCCCAAAGATAACAAGAAGCTGGTTTGTTTAATAGTAAGGGTGGGGAAGGCTATTGTTCATTAGGCTTGAAATAATGTTGCTATATTTCTTTTTAACCACATCATTTAAAAGGCTTTTAAAAGGAAGACATCTTATACTAGCAAAAGCAGAAGTGAGCCCTGTTACTGGAGGGCCAGGACTCCTATTACACTTCTAAAAGCCATTAGATGATGTATAAAAACCACGGCAACATACATTAATACTCCTTAAAAAATCTTCTCTTCCATACCCTAAAGTACTCTCTCAGGTTCTTAATTTTGCTGCTGAGCTACGTAAGGCCAAGCTAGCAGCTACTGAGAGATCTGATGAGGTTCCTAATACTGGATTCATTATTAACCTAGAGTTTGCAAATTCTGGAATTCTATACTTATCATCGTATTAAGAGATGCATGAGAATAGTACAAAAGGAGTTCACACTCTAAAGCAGTAGTTCCCAAAATGCTCTCCCTCCTTCCCTTCCTTGACACAGCAGTCATCCATTTAGCACTTGCTTGCATGGTTTCAAGATATCTGACTGAGTTGTATTGTTGCTAACTCTCCTCCCTTATTTCCAGCTGTGAAAGCACATTAAAGGAAGCTAAATTATTTTAAACATTTTTCTACTATTATTCTTCAATGCAGCAACTGTTGTAGGTCATAGAAAGCTTACATAATCCTGAAAGAAGAATGAGGTGTCTTTCATAATTGTGATGTGGAGTGAAGTGAGGTTCATGCTCTTAATCAAATGGTTATATATTTCTGTTCTTTCTAAACAGCAGTAACCTTCAGTGGATTTGAAAACATCAGTTGTATTTTTCTGGCTATCTGAAGGTACAGGTTTGGTTTTTTTTGTTTTTTTTTTAATATGAAGGAAAATCACAGTAGGATTCTCCTTCTTTATTTCTTCCTATTCTACTATACAAAGTGCTGAAGACAAGTACATTTGAAACATTTGAATTAATTTCACAGATAGTGAATAATTTCATGAGCATAGAAATATAAAAAAGCCAGGCATGATCCAGGAATTATGCTGCTTAATATGCTGGTGATGTGTATTATCCCCTGCAGCTACTGATACAAGGTCAAATTTTGTTAGAGCCATGCATACAGTTCCCACTTACCTCAGTGGGGAAACTAGTGGTCATATGCAAATTCAGAATCAGGCTATAGCTTTTACTGCTACAGATTTCACCTACTTTTGCCATAAACATTTGTGCAAAAGTACTGCAGAGTTCCAGTGACTCTGGTTTGTAAGATCCAGGTCTTTGTACCTTGATACCATAGAAAAAAGCGTAAACTGCTAGAAGTGATGTGACTGAAATAAATACGTGGTATGGGAACCCACAGAAGAGACGAGCAGAACAACCAGCACATCTAGCTCACTGTGACCTAGTGTTAGCTGAATTCTTAAAGGTACCTGAGTGAAAAAGATTGTTAACAACTGTTGGTGGGAAGTTAACGGCCGGTGCTTATGATAGATTCAAGGGTGACATAAATAGAAGTTTAAGTTGTACATTGGTATATCTTCAGAGATCAGTATCTGCTGATGGAAAAGATTGTGATTGTAAAATGGCAGAATTTCTGTACTGGAAGTAGGATAAAGCTTTTGCATGAAAAGCAATCATGAGGAATATGTTAAGGGCTGTAAAATAACTCCATCACAAATATCAACCACACATATACTACCTCACGCTTACGTACACTGTATTCATTTTTCCAAAGGGGCAGGCGTGTTAGCCTAGTAAAGCAAAAAAAGCAAGGAGTCTTGTGGCACTTAAAGACTAACAGATGTTATTTATCGCATGAGCTTTCGTGGGAGAATATCACACTTTGTCAGACACTTTGAAGAGGGAGAACTTACAGAATTGGATGAAAATAAATGCAGGGGAGTGTAAGACATGGGAGCAGGTCACACTGCAATAGCAAATCAGAGCATTTGTAAGGATTCAAACACAAGGAAACAGGACACAGGGAGGATGAAGTCAAATTACCTGTTATAATGTAAAAAGAATCCATAGTCACAATTCAGCCCTTCTTTCACACAATTTAATTTGCATATTAGTTTGATTTCGGCTGTTTCTCTTTGAAGTCTTGATGTCCCATTGATTTTCTTGATGACCATCATTAAATCATCAATGCAGTGATTAGGAAGATGGAAGTGCTCAGCAACTGTTTTTGGTTTTTTTGTGTTGTGATTTCTGATGTCAGTTTTGTATGCATTTATTCTTCTGAGTAGGGATTGTCCTGTTTGTCCAATGTATAAGGCATTTCCAGCACATGATGACATAAATCACATTAGTGGATGAGCAGGTGAAGGACCCTTTGATGGAGTAGCTGGCTTGATTAGGTCCTATGATGGTATCTTTTGTGCAGATATGTGAACAGAGTTGGCAGCATAGTTTGTTGCAGAGATGGTTGCCTGCTTTAAAGTTTCTGTTGTTAGGCCTGTAGTTGCTGGTGAGTATCTGTTTAAGGTTCGGGGGTTGTCTGTAGGCGAGGAGAGGTCTGTCTCCCATGGCTAGAGAGAGTGAGGGGTCATCTTTTAAAATGGGCTGGAGGTCTTTAATGATCTGTTGTAGAGGTCTGACTTGAGGGTTGTATGTGGTGACCACTGGCGTTCTATTGTTCTCTTTTTTGGGCCTTTCCTGTAGTAGTTGCCTGCAGGGTATCCGTCTGGACCTGTCAATCTGTTTAATTACTTCTCCAGGGGATACCATAGTTTTAAGAAAGCTTGATAGAGATCCTGAAGATGTCTGTCTCTGTCTGAGGGATCAGAACAAATGCGCTTATACCTTAGGGCTTTGCTGTAGACAATGGATCGTGTGGTGTGTTTTAGAATGGAAGCTTGAGGGATGTAGATAACTATACCAATCAGTAGGTTTTTGGTATAGAGCAGAGGTGTCACTGGTGCTGGATACCTGGGGCATGTGCCCTGAATCCCAGCGTGGTACCCCGGATCTCTGGCCCAATCGGGCTGGAGATCAGGGGCCCAGCCACCAGTGGCCACGGTGGCCCTGTCCCTGGCCGGGGATCTGGGGCCTGGCTGCCCACAGCCATGACAGAGAATCTGGGGCCCTGCCACCCGCAGCGGTGGCAGCCCCGTCCCCAGCTGGGGATGCGGGGCCTAGCTGCCCACAGCGGTGCAGTGGCTTCCAGTCCTGTCCCCGGTCAGAGGGTGGGTCTTGTGGGCTGGGGACGGGGGCAGGGCCTGGACCCATGCCCTAGGTCCCTCCCTGGGCCAGCGATGCCTCTGGTATAGAGTGATGTTGATGTGTCCATCCCTAATTTGTACTGTAGTTTCCAGAAAGTGGATCTCCTATGTGGAGTGTTCCAGTCTCAATTTGGTTGTGGAGTGGAAATTGTTGAAATCCCTGTGGAAATCTTCAAGAGCATCCTTGCCATGGGTCCAGATGATGAAGATGTCAGCAATATAGTGTAAGTAGCAGAGAGGTGTTTTGGGATGAGACTTGAGGAAACATTGTTCTAAGTCACCCATAAACATGTTGGCATATTTTGGGGCCATGCGGGTACCCAAAGCAGTGCCACTGACTTGGAGGTATAAATTGTCCTCAAATTTGAAACGGTTGTGGGTGAGCACAAAGTCACAAAGTTCAGTCACAAGGTGTGCTGTGGCAGCATCTGAGATGGTTCTTCTAGTAGCTTGTAATCCATCCTTGTGTGGGATGTTGGTGTAAAGAGCTTCTGCATCCATAGTGGCCAGGATGGTGTTTTCAGGAAGCTCACCGATGGATTGGATTTTCCTCAGAAAATCTGTGGTATCCTGAAGAGAGCTAGGGATGTAGATAACATAGGGTCTGAGGAGGGAGTCCACATAGCCAGATAAACCTGCTGTAAGAGTGCCAGTGCCTGAGATGATGGGGTGTCCAGGGTTTCCTTTTTTATGGATTTTAGGCAGTAGGTAGAATATAATCCTGGTTGGGGTTCTGGTGGTGTATCTGCCTTTATTTGTTCCTGTGCCGCCTTAGGTAGTTTCTTCAGTAGGCATGGTAATTCTTTATGGTATTCTTCGCGGGGCCAGAGGAAAGAGGTTTGTAGAATGTTGTGTTGGAGAGTTGTTTATAAACCTCCTGGTCGTAGTCCAGTTTATCCATGATGACAACAGCACTTCCTTTGTCAGCCTCCTTAATAATAATGTTAGAGTTGTTTCTAAGGCTGTGGATGCCATTGCATTCTGCATGGCTGAGGTTATGGTGTAAGGGATGTTATTTGTCCATGATTTCAGCCTTTGCACGGTGGCACAAACAATCAATGTAGAAGTCTAGTCTGTTGTTCCGATCTTCTGGAGGAGTCCACGAAGAATATTTCTTCTTTCAGTGTTTGGAGTAAGGTGCCTGTGTGTCACTGCATTGATCATTGGTGTTATGGAAAAATTCTTTGAGTCTTAGATGACGAAAGTAGTCCTCCCAAAAAAGAAAACAATAGAACGCCACTGGTCACCACATACAACCCTCAAGTCAGACCTCTACAACAGAACATTAAGGACCTCCAGCCCATTTTAAAAGATGATCCCTCACTCTCTCTAGCCATGGGAGACAGACCTCTCCTCGCCTACAGACAACCCCTGAACCTTAAACAGATACTCACCAGCAACTACAGTCCTAACAACAGAAACTTTAAAGCAGGCACCCATCTCTGCAACAAACCATGCTGCCAACTCTATCCACATATCTGCACAAGAGATACCATCATAGGACCTAATCAAGCCAGCTACTCCATCAAAGGGTCCTTCACCTGCTCATCCACAAACGTGATTTATGTCATCATGTGCCAGAAATGCCCCTCAAGCCTTATACATTGGACAAACAGGACAATCCCTACTCAGAAGAATAAATGCATACAAAACTGACATCAGAAATCACAACACACACACACACACACACACACACACACACACACACACACACACA
>ML681966.1:38987157-39001937 GCA_007922195.1 Podocnemis expansa
ACACACACACACACACACACACACACACACACACACACACACACACAAACAGTTGCTGAGCACTTCCATCTTCCTAATTACTGCATTGTTGATTTGTTAAAGATGGTCATCAAGAAAATCAATGGGACATCAAGACTTCAAAGAGAAACAGCCAAAATTCAACTAATATGCAAATTAAATTGTGTGAAAAAAGGGCTGAATTTTGACTATGGATTCTTTTCACATTATAACAGGTAATTTGACTTCATCCTCCCTCTGTGTGTTGTTTCCTTGAGTTTGAATCCTTACAAATGCTCTGATTTGCTATTGTAGTGTGACCTGCTGCCATGTCTTACACTCCCCTGTATTTATTTTCCTCCCATTCTGTAAGTTCTCCCTCTTCAAAGTGTCTGATGAAGTGGGATATTCTCCCACGAAAGCTCATGCGATAAATAACATCTGTTCATCTTTAAGTGCCATAAGACTTCTTGCTTTTTTGTATTCCTTTTCGTTTCTGTATGTGTTACAACCCTGTCCCTCTCTCTGCAGTGTCTGCTACATCAGCATACATTCTCTGACACCATTCTGGATCAATTTACCAATCTGTTTCTTACTCTACTATCTGATTTGTGTTCCCAGGGTACAATACTGGCCTCACTGAAATGAGTGGCAAAACTCCCATTGTGTGTGAGCAGGGTTGGTCAAGGCTTTGAGGGCAGGGGCTGGGCTGAGCCTGCCCACCCTACTAGGGCCCCCCTATGGTGCTGGAGCCCTATCTGGGGAGGCAGGGCAGTCAGCCTGCTGGTGGTGGGTGATGGGGTGGGGCTGCAGGGAGCTGCAGTTGGTGGTGCGGCTCTGGAGGTGATTGGGGTGGGAGGCCACAGCCACTACTGCTTGGAGGGGCTGGTAGGGAGCAATGTGTGGCCCATGGCCAATGCAGCTCAGGAGGTCTGGGGTGCCAGTGGGGTTGGGGTGGGGGACTGTGGCCTGTGTGGCTCAGGGGCTGGGGAGGGTGCCCACCTGCTGGGGGTGGCTCAGCTCTGGAGACCATACGGAGCACAAGTCGGCCCCTGCCCCCCCTAGCATGGAGTTGAGTGAACAAAGCCTGCCTGCCCTGCACCTGGCAGCAGCCCAGCTGGTCCAGGGGCAGGGTGGGAGCACCTCCAGCTCAGTGACACCCCCCCGTCCTCCAATGCCAGCAGGCAGCGGCTCTTTCACTGCCCCGGTTCCCCCTGTGCTGTGGGGCCTCAGTGGTGCAGGAGGGCATTGGATTTGGCAGGGGCCATGAGGGCTGGAGCCTGGGGCCCCCTTTCAGACCAGGGCCCAGGGCTCAAGCCCTATATCCCCTAAATTAATCTGACCCAGTTTGTGAGTCATTCACTGAATTCTAGTGTGCTTCCTCTGTGTTGCTAAGCAGCTTGACATTGAGAGGACAGTGCATTTGTTCAACACGAGAAACACTTTGACAAAATTCAAACCCGGTTTAGGTGGCTGATGGGGCCCATGTCAGTCCTTAGAATGACAGATAGTTTGGATTTAACTTTGATTCTGAGGGTATGTAGCAATAAAAAGGGTGACAGCAAGTCTCAAAGCCACAGTTAGTTGGTTGATTGGGGTCAAGATATGCAGCTAAAAATTGCAGTGTAAGTTCTCACTTGGGCTGGAGCCCAGGTTCTAGATATAGCAGGGGGATGGGGGGGAATCCTCGGATCACAGGCTCCACCCCAATGCTAATGAAAATAAATGTAGGGGAGAGAAAGACATGGGATCAGGTCATATTGCAACAGCAAAGCAGAGCATTTTGCTGTTGCAGTACGACCTGATCCCATGTCTTACACTTCCCTGCATTTATTTTCATCCAATTCTGTAAGTTCTCCCTCTTGAAAGCATCTGACGAAGTGGGATATTCTCCCACGAAAGCTCATGTGATAAATAAATCTGTTAGTCTTTAAGTGCCACAAGACTCCTTGCTTTTTTTTGCTTTACTAGACTAAGACGGCTGCCCCTTTGGAACCTGGCTCAATGTTAATGTCTACATCGTTGGTTTTAGCTTTGTAGCATGAGCTCAAGACAGTTGAACCCTGCTCTGAGACTCACTGATATGGGATTGTGTGTGTGTTTTTGTTTTTTGTGTAGCCATACTCTATACTCACTGGCACATATATCATCTAGAGGGAGTGTTTAATTTTAACTGACAACATGTTTGCAAGGATTTTAAGACACACAGAGGAACGTAAATCTGGCTGGGAATCTGAGTGATTTTTGTTTAAATTCTGTACGTGGCACCATATCTGTCTTTGCTTCTTTGTTGAGACTTTGTCAAACTTTGCTTTTGCTTTTACTGTAAATATCTATTTTACTGAATGCAATAGCAACAATTATGTGCATACTGTAACTAAAAATAGACTAGGAAAATAACATTTTGAATTTGTGTCCACTTACTCTCTCCCTAGAAGGAAATAATCTACTTCTGGCATCTAAATATTTCCAGACTTCTTGGAAACCATAACAGTATGTAGGCATGCTGTAAAAGAATGTAAAGTCATATGACAACAACCAAACTTTGTGTTTATTCAAGTTGTTTCCCTTTGTTAGGGTTTCTGCAAATACATTCCTTGTTCTAAACCCAGTGGACTTGCTGCATATACTTTATAACATTTATCACAGGAAAATGTAAGACTCATCTATGCTATCATAGTGTAAATAATTTAATTTAAACATTGTGCAGTTGCAATTCTTGTGACCATTCCACAAATAGGTATGGTTCTTATGAAATAAAATTTGCCAAAAGATTGGTCATTAGTAGATTTTGATATTTTTTAACACTATGTAAAGATGAAGGACTTTAACAGAGAGCCCAACTTTAATTATAATAGGAAGGAATATTAGGAGAGTAGAGGGAATTATTGCTTCAATAACTCATTGCTGATGGGCCACAAAACTCAGCTTAAGTTTCAGATCTTTAGAGGCACATTACCAGAAAACTGCAATACTAAGTACTGCTTTATTTTGGATGCCTGGTAATATCTTATGTCTAACATACTATAAATGCCATCAACTTCGATTTAAATGATGCAGCAAGGTAATTGTTTAGAGTTTTTTAAACTTTCTTTTTAGCCTCTTCAGGTCTTTAATGCCTTGAAAATGCATTTTCCCCCCTATTGATTTTTATCCTCTTTCATTTGGCAACATTGATTTGTTTTCCCATTTTTTAAATGGAACAGAATCCAGTCCAGCCGGTTTTAATTTAACAACTTCCATTTATATAGCACTTTAATATCTTTCTTACTGCAGCAGCATCTTTGGATGATGTTAGCACAGTTCAGAGAATAGTGTTTGATAGTTTACTGATGAAGTCAGCAGAGAGGACACAATATATTATTTTTGTGTTGCCAACAAAAAGAGAAGCTGTTTTTTATTCTTTCACTATCCCCTGCTCCCTCAATATTTCTGTGATGGAGAGTGCAGGAATAGATTTGAAAAAGAAATAACTGAATATTTAGGCCAACATTTTTCAAACTTGGTTACTTAATGTTAAGCCTGTAAATCCATATTTAGGCCCTGTTTCATTAACCTAATTAAGCATGGGGCCAACTTTAAGTACATGAATAGTTGCATTAATTTCCCTGCTTCAAGTTAGGTACAATGATGAACAGCAGGTTTAGATTCCTAAATAAAAGTAGTCTGAATTCAGGGAAAGAGATCCCTTAGCTTCCACAGAATTTCAGAACCAGCTCTACCCTTAAATTGTGCCCATCAAGTCCATCTCTACTTTATAAGATCATAAAGTGTCCCATCACTTACTCAGAGCCAATACTTCAACAGTAATATTGCTTCATCCAGGAAAATGTGTTCCTCAGTACAAGTCACCCTTTCTGCTTGGGGTAATTTCAAATTTCTTTATACAATTATTTTTTGTATTTACTAATCATTAACTGACACACTTCGTAATGTGGTGTTTAATTCATGCAAGTGTTCTTTAAAACCACAATTTATAACATTTAGAATCAGGGCCTGAACTAGGCTTTTTGTTGCCCAGGACAAGCAACCCCAAAGGTACCCTCTCTGAACCCAGGGCTCAATCCAGGCAGGGGCCCGATCTGGCAATGCCCTGCTGCTGTTTGGCGCAGAGCCATATCTGACCTCAGCCACTGCTGGCCAGCAGCATGGAGCCGGATCTGGCCCCAGTCACTGCAGGCTGGCGGTGCAGAGCTGGATCCAGCCCCTGCCCTGCTGCCAGAGGGGGCCGCCCCACTAGTGGCCCCCCTGGCCAGTGGGCCAACTCTGGCTGGGGTGGCTGGGGCCAGAGGTGAGCTTGTGGCCTGGCTGGTTGGCCTCTGGGGGGAGGCGGGGCTGACTGCTGCATGTGGTAGGGCATTGGGCCACACCAGAGCCCATAGCACTGGTGTGGCTTTCAGCCTTGCAAGCCCCCACTGGCCTGGTGGGGCCACCCCCACCCTGCTCCCAGGGATACAGTGGCTGGCTCAGGGGTGGGGTGAGACTGGGAGAGCTGGCTTGTGGGCTGGCTCATCCTTGCTGTGGGGGCAGCTGGCACCCTCTAAAATGGGGCACGTGGGGCTTTGCTATGGTCACCCCTCCCTAGTTACGGCCCTGTTTAGAATAACCTGTATGAGGTACGGTTATATGTGGTAGGGCTGAATTATCACAGGTGGCTTGCGATGAATTAAAGGAAATAATTTTGCTAGCCAACTCTTCACCTGCAGTATCAAATCCTGTGCTTCAGAACTTTTAGTGATATTCTGCCAGTGCAAAGGGACTGTCAACCTAGCAGATTCAGCCAGATGAGAAGAATTTCCCCAGTATTTTGGAATCAGTAGATGGTCAAAGAAGCCTTTGTATGGGGTACGTCTTAGAGACAGGGGACATGTATGTTGATTACCTCAGTGACTGCATCAGACAATATAGTTCATAGAAGCCTTAAGGTCAGTCAACCATGGCTAGGATGAGCCCTTATCTCATCTGCATCCTAACCTTATTGGGTACAGCAGAGAATTTAGCTTTCCAGGTACAGAAATGGAAGCAGAACTTCCCTATCCTGGATTCAATCAAGGATTTCAGAGACAGAAGTGTAACTTTATAGAAAATAATGCTAATTTAACTTCCCTAGGAAGCAATATCAGTGAGATCAAGAAAAAGTTTACAAGGTCATTCTCTGCTGTCATTTATGGAGAAGCAAGTTTTTAAGTCTATATCATATTATTAGTATTGCATGACAGTGATGAAGGCTGGCAAACAGCCTACTATTCTCAGAGCAAGCATGCCAACGCTGCATTGCATTGGAAGATCAATTCTCAGCCAGCTGTGGTTGGATTGGAAGAGAGTCAAATGGTATTAGCGTTCTGGGTCTTAAATTGCAATCATGATGTCTTCACTCAAAGATAAATTACATTTATGCTTTAGAATAGGACTTTAAAAGACCATCTCAGAACAATATTTGTTTTAAGGGTGATACTAATGAAATTTCATCTGAAAATGAGACAGTGAGAGAGAATGTCTCACACAGAAAGAACTTTTCATTTGAGAGATACTGGCTGATAATTACTGAAAGAAAAAAGATCATGAAAGAATATGTAGACCTAAAATGACCAAAATAGAGCCTGAAACAATAATAATGGTGAGTATACACACTAAAAATCCTTCTCCCTTTCTGATTTCCTTTCTTCTACTGGACAGTCCTTACGGTGGAAGCATGTGACTACTCTGATTTTGGAATTCAGTGTTGGTTTACTTTAGTAACTTGTGACTACTGAGCTATGAACCTTATGCCACAGTTTGTAGAGAGGGAACTAACCATAGCCTGCACTTTTGGATAAACAGATACAGTCATCTCCATTACATGAATTCTCAATAATTGTTAGGCAAATACAGTATTTATTTATATTCAAAGTGAGCAACATGATCAGTTTTGGCTTGTACAGCTAACTGCAAGCTTGGTTGTGAGTGGGTCTGCAGGGGGATTGGTTTTGAAAAGGTTGGCTCCCTCTATTCAAGGAAAAGAAAAATCACCCATGAAGATGTATTCTGCCCTCCATCTAGAACACTGGTGAATGGTTTTAAGACTGTTATTACTCACCCTAAACCATTGGTTCACAACCTGTGGTCTGCGGACCCCTGATCTCTCTTCCGGGGCTGGATCCATGGCAGAGGAATCAATGTCCATGGCAAGGGCTGGATTCCCCCACCATGGCAGTGGCCAGAGTGGCCATGGCAGGGGCCAGCAATGCCACAGGGGGTTCTCAGCATTTTTTTGTAACAAGGGGTCCCCGGCCTATAAGAAGTTTGGAACCACTGCCCTAAGCCATATGTTTGATTAGACTACATAGGTCACATTTCACTTATTGAAACTATTTTTTTTTTGTTTGTAAGACTTATGCTACAGAAATGAATCAGGTCTTCTAATTTCTCCTCTTCACATTAATATAGTAATTTCAGCAATGGTTTGGTATTATTTGCTCTAGTGTAAATGTTGAAGAAAAGGCCCTGAAGTCACTTGCTGAAAGGAAGAAAAGAAGAAAAGCTTTTATAACCTTTTAAAACTGATACCTTTTTCTCCATATCCATTAAGTAGCACAATATTAACAGAGCAACAGCTGTTTTACAATTGGAGTAAGTCATTTAAAATGTGTTTGGAAGAGGCCTCTCTCTTTAACTGAGATATGATGTGTGCACAATGAATCTCTGTGACTAATCCATGGGAAAGACTCACCATTAGGGAGCTCAAGGTCTGTACTTCAAAGGAAATATTGGAAAGGATTACTATTCCCTTGTCTCTGTCAGTTCCCACAATCTCCAGAGTGGGATTTACAAAATAATAAATAAATAAATGGGGAAAAAACTTATAATGCTCATGGGACCCTTTGTTCATTGAGCTAAGAATGCAGACTGTATGAATGAATCACATTCACAGTTGATTGTTAATCACCTATAAATGTTTTCCCTGTTTGTATAGATGGAAAAGAATAAAATGTTGGCCATTGTCAAATGCAAACAACAACAAAAATCTTCAGCAGGATAACTTGAACTGCTCTGTGACAAATGTGTCGCAGATGAAACTCAGCCGGCAGATTTGGGGTTTAGGATGCTTAGGCAAGCCGGCAATAAAAACAGATCAAGGGCAATGCATCAAATCTGTGTTATATAAATGGAAATGCAAGATGCCAACAAAACACAAGATCTGTGACCTGGCCCTTTGTTCATCAAAGTCAATAGCAAAGCACCCCCTGATTTCCCTGGCACAGCATTAGATCTTTAACAACAAAGCACGTAGGAACAGATCTTTCAAGGCATTTAGTTGTTGCTGCACTCTGTGTTGCAAAGCCTAACTGTCTTTCGTGCAGTGGCATTGCTGGTGGGGGGGTCCAGGGGCCTCAGCCCCCCTGAAACTCAGGGCCAGCCCCTAAGTAGCATGCCTCTAACCTGCGCGGGGGGTGCACGATTGCACCCTCACAATGGGAACACTGACAGGGCAGTGGGCAGCTGGCAGCCACGGCCTCTACCTGGCCTGAAGACAGAGTCTTCTGGCTGGTGGGGAGCTGCTCCAGGCTGGCCCTGGGAGTTTTTCAAACTTCTGCCCTGGCCTGAGCGTGGTCTGAGCTTGCCTGTACAGCCCCATTCTCCCTCTGGTGGCCAGGTAAGGGAGCTGGGGGTGGGGAGGAGTCTAGGGGCAGGCACGCCAGCCTGGCAGGGAAAGGGAGCTGGGTAGGAAGTCACCCTGAGACAGCAGGGACCAGCAGCGGACCTGGGGGGTTAGGGAAGGGCTTGGGGTGGGGCTTAATATTTATGTGTAGCAATGCCCCTGCTTTCATGCCTAGGTTAAACCTCACTTTCAAAAGGTGTGGCTGGAATTTAGGCTCCTATGTGCCTAAATCCCTTTAGAAAATGAGATTTGGGCATCTAAGACAGGTTTTGCAAAGCAGAGTGCAGCAACACCTAAATGTCTTTAAAATGTGGGCCTTAAGCACGTAATTAGGGCTGGTTTGCATTAGAGTTTTCTTGACAAAAATCAGTTTTTGTTGACAAAACAGTGGAGGTGTACCCACATTCAGATACTCCTCCTGATATAATAAAACTGCCTCAACAAGGGAGGTAGGGCTTATGTCAGCATAGATGAAGTGACACAGCATCAGTGTCCATGGCGTCCCTTACATTGGAAGTTGTCTGTTATTCTTATCAATTTTGCAGGAGCTCTGAAATTGACAAGAAAATCAGCGCCCACAGGGGAGGGGAGAAGCCTGGGCAGCTTCTCTGCCCATTCCCCAACAGGAGTCAGGCAGCCTGCTCAGCTTCACAGCTGAATTCCTGGTGGGGAGCAGATGCAGGATGGGAGTGGGTAGGGGGGGAGATGAGAAGCCAAGAGCACAGAGTGTGGATTTCTCAGCTCCCCACACTGCCCTTTTTAGGTCTGTGGAAGAGCTCCTGGGGAGGCAATAATTTCTGTAGTAACTGTAAGTTGACCTATGTTAGGTCGACTTATTTTTCAAGGGTAGACAAGGTGTTAATTTAAACCAGGAGTCTCAAACACGTGGCCCCTAAGGCTATTTCCTGCGGCCTGCAACAACACTATTGTTACTGATATTTGCAATATCATTGTATGAAAAGGTTTCAGTGGTGTGGCCTTTGGGCTAATGTACTAGTCCTCATGAGGCTCACTACTAGTCCTCATGCGGCCCTCATGGTGATTTGAGTTTGAGACCCCTGATTTAAACCATTTGATGCTCCCATTGGCTCAGACTTTAATCACAAAAAGATCCTTTTAAACCACACTGGCAGCATAAAGAAGCCTCAAAGTAAGTGTAAATTACCTTTCAGAGCAGAACAATGTAAAGAAGCCATTGTGTAGATGAGAGTCAAGCCAATTGACTTCATTTGACTTGGACTGTTCATCTTTTTCAAGTTAAGCACATGCTTAAGTGCTTTGCTGGATCAGGTACAAACTGTTGAAGAATTTTCACGGAACAGGACTGCACAGTTGGCTAGATAAAGACAAATGTGGAAAACCAAATTAAATAGTATGATAATTTGTATTCTCAGGGGGATAGCCCCTGACTGTGGGATTCATTCCTGTAAGAATTTATGATAACAAACCCCATTACATTGCAATCCAAATGTAAAATTCATTTACTTGAAATTGCTTTTCTGCTAAGCAACTTGTAGCATATTAGCTGCTGAAAGATGGATTTTCTTTTAAAAATCTGCACACAAGGTAACTTTTCTCTGTGGGAGCAAGAATACAGATGAAACCTCCCATGTGGGATGTTAATCAATTTGTTAATCTTAGTTTCAGCAGGTGTGGAGCTACCATGATGATAGATGTAACAAAAACAAAACACCTAAATGGGATAGAAGGAATTATCGTACAAGAGATACTACCTCTCATTTCCAGGTCCTTTTGATGCAGCATTGCGTATTATCCAGAGGGGTAGCCATGTTAGTTTGTGTACAGCAAAAACAATGGGAGTCCAGTGGCACTTTATAGATTAACAGATTTCTTTGGGCATAAACCTTTGGATTACATATTAGCTATGTCTAAATTGCTCTGCATTATCAAAAAAACTTTTTTCAGGATAAGTATTTTGAAATAATCTTGAAAAAATCTTTTTTCAAAAATGCTATTTTGGGACAGCAGTCTGGGGACCTCTCATTGTGCTGAAATACCACAGTTTTTATTTTTTTGAAAAGAAAGTCTACATGGGACTCTCTTTTTCGGGGGAAAAAAAAAAGCAAAACAATAGATGAAATAGGGAGGCTTTAAAAAAAAAAAAAAAAAAAGCCTGTGCCATGTCCGTGGACGGCTTTTTTCAAAAAAGCTCCCTCAAAAAAAGACTTTCTTTTTCAGGGATTAAAAAAAAAGCTGTGGTATTTTCAGGACAATGAGCGGTCCCCAAACTGTTGTCCTGAAATAGCATTTTTGAAAAAAGATTTTTTTTCAAGATAATTATTTTGAAATACTTATCCCGAAAAGAGTTTTTTCAAAAATGCAGAGCAATGTAGACATAGCCATTATGCAGACACATTTATATACTTTCTGATCTATTAGGATAGTAACCAGTTGCCTTTTTGTTTTCTTAAAGACAGACAAACCCAATTCCATATTGTTGAATAGCCCATGTTTTTTTAACCCAGAAAAATATCTGAGCTTTACTGTTTCCTGTTACGATTTCTCACACAAATGACAAATGCTAGACAGAGTGTGAGAAAAAGCTTTCTTGTGCTATTTCTGTCTGTTCCTGTGACTTCAAATCATTCCTTGTAAGTTTGCATTTAGACTCCTAAATTGTAATGGATCAATTGGAATTAATCCAAGACTTTCTTTGATTTGGATTTATTTTTTGAAAAAGAGTCTTAGGGGGGCTTTGAGATTTTAAAGTAAAGTGAAGTCCCATGAAAAAGCTAAATAAAGTATTTAAACTAAACCATATGTTGCCTGGATCATCAGTAATTTATGTAAGATTTTCCTATACCTATGAACACCATGTACTCTAATGGGGAGGATAAAGGTACTTTTCTTTTAGAAAGCATCCTCATTTTTACTCATCTTGCACAGTTTACATATTTTCCTCAGGCCTGACCCAAAAGCTATTGAAATCACTGATTTTTTTTTTTTTTTTCAGTGAATTCAATGGGCAATAGATCAGGCTTTTAGCTGTGCTTTTCAGTGTTTTAATTGGTGTGACCTGAGTACCCATTACTCTGTCACAGTCATTAAATGTGTTAGTGTTCACTATTATTGGTCAGGTCAGGATATGTTTTATTTTGTCTTTTCTGCAGAAAATATCCAAATCCAAAAATCAATTTTGTCAATATTTTCAGTGGAAAATTCTGATTTTAGTTGAAAATCCAAAACCTGAAAAGAAAAATGTTTGGATAAAAACAAAGGAAAAAATCCAATTTTCAGCCAAAAATTAACTCAGTTCTTGTTTTCTGATGGAATATTCAAAAATTTCAAGGAAAAAGATACTTTCTGTGAAATATTTTCTTCTTGCTATAAACCTAAATTCCCACTGAACAAAGAATTCAGTGGAAAATGATTGCTCTCCCCTCCATGTCCACTCCCTCTGCCAGAGAGATGACAAGATCTAGATGGAGTAGGATGAATGAGGCAAAAATTTTGTTGGGCCCTTGACATTGGCCACATTTAGTCTAAATCCAACTGTTCCTGCTATGTCTATCCTCTGTCTCTTCTTAGGTCAATAATTTAGTTTGAATTAATGGGCCTTCCTCACTCAAAAAACCCACAAATACATTATATATGAGATGAAAACTTAGTGAGTTTTGTTTTGAGTCTGTTGTTTTGTTTTACCTGCTTTGCTGGGTGCCATGCTTCTAAAACATGAAGCTTCTGTCCGCTATCGTAGTTCAAATGTTAACCTTTTCTTCAGGCTTCTTCTTCATAGTGACTATAATGAGGCACACAGGAATAAAGAAGAAGAATGGTCCAGTAGTTAAGGGGAAAAATTTCAAAATTATCAACTAAAAATGCAGAAGGGTGCTTTAGAAGATCTTATTAGGCATCTATATGCATTTTTAAGCAGCTAAATTCCTTTGAAAATCAGGTGAGGACAAAGATTCAGTTTGCTGCTCTGCTACAGATTTCTTAAATGACTTGTCCAACACGGCACAAGGATGGCTGCACTGCAAAAAAAGATTCCGAGTAGTGAGCGTCAGAGCCTGAGTCAAGTGACTCAGCCTCATGCTACTAGGGGAAAAAATAACAGTAGAGGCATTCCTACAGTAGCTTGGACTGTAGGACCCATCTCCTTCTGCAAGGTTTCAGAGCTTGAGTGGGAATGTCTCCATTGACATTTTTAGTCTGATAGCCTCAAGCCTGCAAGCCAAAGTCAGTGGACCCACACTCTGACACTTGCTGCTGCAGATATTTATTTTGCAGTGTATTGTGCTTGTCTATAGTACAGGTGCTACAGCAGCACAGCTATAGTTATTTGAAAGTGCCATTTTTGGTTGCAGAAATCCAAATAAATTAATGAACAAAATGAGAGGTATTTTATGTTCAGTCATTTAAGCCTTTATGAGCCCCTGCCTCAAGTTGCAGTAAAATGTAGTAGAGGCTTACTGTTGCAGACTAAGCCCGAACTCTGTAAAACACAAAACTTATCCCCAAGATCCAATTCCAAATCTCCACAGCAGCATAGGCAATCAGACCTCTCTCTGAAGGTCAACAGACCAGAGCTATTTTAGACTAGTATGGAGCTTGTTCCAGAGGGGAGGTTCCATCTTGGAATAAAATCTACAGCCAGCCCCCCTCTCTGCTTTTCTCTACATTCAAAGTTGTATTGCTTTAACTGTACTGCTGTAATTAAAGAGGTCAACCTTTGTCCTAGCTCCCATTTTGCGTGGATGCCATTATACAATCTTCATGCCAAGCAAGAATATAACAATATACTCATATCCAGCACAAATACTTTCAGTGGTTACAACCATGGTACTGTGGCATACATTAAGATGAAAGGTAATATTCACTCAAATGCGGACCCTGAAACTGTAACTTATATATGTATCTGTTTATGGTATTTTTGGAGTCTATCACATTTGTATCAAAGTACAGATGAGTTTCAATTATATTTGTAGCTGACATTCTTCGTTGAAAACCATGCTAAGGTAATGGGTCTGAGTCTCATTTACGCCTCTGGCAGTATCAACTTTGTCTTGCCACAATTTTGTCTTTAAAAGACAGCACAGCTAATATAGCACTTGCTGGGAAGTCAACACTTGAACTGTATGTCTTAAATATTTATAAGTTAAAAAACAAGTGCCACAGGCTGAGGTAGATGCTATTTATGAAAAGTTTAATGGACTCAGTTCAGGCCAATTTGAAACTTGTTTTGGGATCACCACTGCATATATTTAATGATACATGAGAGCATTGGTCTGTGTTTGGCACAATATCAGCAAATAATTGGAGTGAAAGAAAACTTAAGTATAGCATGCAAGATTTAGCTCCAAACGACAAAATGAAATGTATCATTATAGATGGAGAACATGTGACCTAGACAATTGACCAGAAACTATTACAGCACATGTATGTGATAATACAGCTGCTCTCATGTTAGTATAAATTTGGTCTCCAGTGAGGTGTGGTAAATAAATATATTTGGTAGCACTAACAAAGACACCTGCAACCATATAAAACAATGATGGCAAGTGCTCTAGTCAGAATTCTCAAATGCTAACCTGTGGGCTTCAAGTAGTCTAAATGTGCTCTCTAAAACAGCAAGTGCATGGTCATAATGGAGCTAAAAGAGCCTTTGGTTATGATATAAAAGGACTGTCATGATCTGAAAGGAGTGTCATGGGCCTGACTTAGCAGTCAGAGCAGGAGTCAGGCTGGGTCAGGTATCAGGAAGTCAGAGTATGCGACAAGTCAGAGGGCAAAACAGGTAACTGTCAGGCTGGGTCAGGTTCCCAGGAGATTGGCAGTAGGGAACAGGAACAGGGAAAGCAGTTCTTTCAACTGGGATCCCCTAGTTTAAGAGAACATCCTGGTTCTGTGCTTGTAGCCCTCCTTCCTCCAATGTTTTACCGATCAAATTTCAGCATAGAAGTTTTCTGTCACAGTTGATTTTCTATTTTGACCTCTACTAGCAGTTTGAAACTGACTACTGCCTGAGTGCCCCCTGGATTAGCATTCAAGGCCTGTGTTCCTTAACAAGGAGAAAATTACAGACATTGTAGGCCCAAATCCTTTAAAATATTGAGACACCTACCTTCCTTTTTGGACCTCTATTTTCATCTAAGTGCTACTGACACTTTCACAATCACCAGTCAGCTACTGCCTGGCCCTCTAGTTGCTAAATTTCCACTACTAAATGTGTACAAAGGTAAGCATTTCCTCTTGGCTTGCCTCGACACTTCCCCACCCATCTTGCTGGCTTTTTAGTATTCCTTTCTTAGGCAACTAACTCTCTCGTCCCCTGAGGATTCCATTAGGGAATTGGTCACCTAAAGGTTACATGCTTCAATGCGAGTGGAGCAACACTTGAACAACTTTGAGAATCTGGGCTGTGTTGGCTTGTGTGGTGCAGCTCAATAGCAGTTACAACACACACAAGTAAAAGAACGTCACCTTATGAACCCATTCACTTCATGCATGTATCCTCTTCGATGCTGACCTCACTTCCTCATTGTTTCCTTGTACTTCATGGTCAGTCTATCAGTATCTACCTGCTATCTGTCTTATTCTTAGATTTGGGGCATTGTCTGCCTCTTTTACTCTGTGTTGGGAACTATCCAAACACAATGGGACCGTGATCCAAGACTGGGACTCATAAGCATATGATAATAAAAATATAACTATTTCTTGCATTAATCGATGCTTTCTAATGAAGTTGAATGACAGATTTCCAGTGTACAGTAAAACTGTCTACCATTTTATTGGCTGGCTTCCTGTGGTATTCCAGCAAATAGAACTACAGTGTCCGTGAACAATTAATCTGCCATTTCTTGCCCTATATATCGGATAAATAGGTCCAGATTCATAGTTCAGATTATGAGTTAGGCTCTGGCCTCTTTGGCTGTGTTCACACAGGGGGTTATTTCGATATAAGTTGTTTTGAAACAACTTATATCAAAATAACACCTTATTTCAAAATAACAAGCCGAATTAGCAAAAAGTTACTTCAAAATAAGGAAAAAGGCGGGAAACGAAATAGCAAGTTCACAGTGTGAACATGCTATTTCGCTTGGGGAGGGGGCTGCAGGCACCCGCAGGGTTCAGCGCAGCCCAGCGCTGATCCAAGCCGATGCCTGCAGAGGGGGGGCTGCAG
>ML681966.1:39006937-39017424 GCA_007922195.1 Podocnemis expansa
ACCCCCAAATGGGGTTTAACTTGTTTTGAAACAACACAGTTGTTTCGAAACAATGGGTTCCTGTAGTATCGAAACAACTGTGCGTCGTGTGAACATGCTTTTTTTTTTTGTTTGTTTCGAAACAACCTCGTTGTTTCGGAACAAAAATGCTGTGTGAACACAGCCTTCATGTTGCCTGGGATGCAGATTCTGGCTATTGCTGCCTAAGTAAGAAATTGGCCAGTGGAACAGAAGAAAGGAGGGGATCTTTTCACTGGGAAAGTCCACAGAGCCAGACTCTGTGCCAGCTGCCCCCTCCCCAAGGAGGAGGTGAAGAGGATATGTCAGGGGCAAAGTGTATCAATCCTTTCCTGTAGCATAAGGTCTGTTAAGGACAATGTGCTGCTTGTATAAGTTAGGAACAGACTCTTTAAGTCTTGATAGGATGCTTGGTCACAACAGACTGGTCCTTGGGTCCTGTAATTAGCTTCCTTACGACTGGAGAAAGATGGTTCAGTTGCTATGACACTAGCTTGTCAAGCTGGAGACCTGGGTTTAGTTCCTTGCTCCCAGGAAAACTTATTATGTGACCTTGGGAAATCATTTAGTCTTTCTGTGCCTCAATTCCCCAACAGATAATGGGGATAACTGCACTGTTTTACCACGCAAATGATTTATGAGGATAACTACTTTAAATATTGTGAATCCTTTGAGATATATCCATGAAAAGCACTACATAAGAGGTGAGCATTATGTATTAGTCTCTGAACAGAACTCTGAAGCCAGGAAGAAACTGTTTCAAATATCTTTTGAGAACCATTAATAGATGGGGTGCTTGCAAGAAAGCCATTCCCAAAATTATCGCTGAACCTCTGACAGTGAGAGTCTGGTCCCCCTCCTGCCCAATATACTTACATATTGTTAATTTTTATACATATATTTATGTACTTTTACATATTATTAATTTTCCACTCTTGTTTACTTGAAAATGACTGAAAACTCTTCAACTGAATTAGTTCTCATGTGTGTTAATTGAAAATTGATTGGAGACACTCACAAACTGATACAAATACAATTGCTCACTTGGGAAGAGAATGAGTTTCTTTAAGATTATTCTTTGTAAAGAGCACTGTACATTTTCAATACTTGATTTGCATGAAAATATTGGAATAAGTTTACTTATTTGAATGCTGCCTCACCCACTGCCTTCCACTGCAAAATCCTACATCCTTTATTTAGGGGTACCTAAATTTTACTGTCATAACTTCCATCAATAAGTATTTATGTAAGAATTTGAATTATTTGAACTCACAACAAAGCCATATAGAAAATATAAAGTCACATGACAGGTGCGAGTTGTCTTTTTATTTTCCCACTTTGACGACAAATCAGAACCTCCACAGAGAACTGAAAGCAGTTTATGAGTGTTTTTTTCTGTATTATCCTGGGAAACATTGATTTTTCTGAAGGGAAAAATGGATGGAACTATCTGCAAGTGTCTTGATCTACCATGGCAAAAGCAAGATAACCATGAATTTATTAGTAGATAAATGTATTGCTTGTAATGAACAGCAGTTAATCCTAATTTATAAAGCATACATGTTATCTTTGGAGTGCACAAAAGTATTGGATGAAGACAATCTTAACTTCAAGTCTAGAACTCTTCTTATTGATTAAACCCTGTAATGTCAGCTTTGTTTTTTGTTGAAAAGTTAGCCTAACTTTTTTTGTTAGTTTCACTGTAGAGTAACTAACAAATTTGGTGAAGAACGTCCATGTTTTACCAGGGTCAGCTCAAGGGGTTGTGATGTCCTGAGCTGGCTTTTGCTTTTGTGCACAGGAGAGGGTGGGGGCATGGAACCTGTCCTCTGCTCGAGGCCGGCTTGCCCCACCCGAGGCCAGGTTTTGGTCTTCTGCCCCTCCTCTGGGGTGGCTGTTTCACCCTAGGGATGGGGAGGGCCAGCCCAGAGGTGGGGCGAGAGCAGAGTCCACCCCAGCGGTGGCATGGCTAGCTCAGGGGAGGGGCAAGAGGGCAGGGCCTGGCTTCTGGGCCATCCAGCCTCCTCCCCACTGTGGCAGCACCCCTAAGCTGCAGTGGTCAGAGCTAGTGCCACACTCAGCCCTGTCTTTTACATGTTTTAGATCTTAGAGAAATTATCTCCCATTCTTGAATTTAGTTCATTAGAAACTCTTGGAAATATTGTGGTCATGTTGACCATGCTCAGAAAAGGATCTTACCACAATAGAATGATCCTTGTCTTATGTAAGATGAAGGATGAAGTTGGCTATCTTTCCATTTCTCTATCCTTTAAACAGTATCTTCTCAATGCCTCCTCAAAGTAACTTGAAGTCTGGTGTTGTCTAAAAATAAAGAAATCCATGACTTTGGTATTATGGATGCTGTAGAATGTTCTGAATTTAACTTAAACCTCCCACGCTCTTATAGGAAGTAAAAACAAAAGACCTGTGGCACCTTAAAGACTAATTAATTTCTTTGGACATAAGCTTTTGTGGACTGCAACCCACTTTATCAGATGCATGAAGTAGAAACTACAGTTAGGAGGTATCCATATGTTTGTAAGGGCAAGAAACAATACAATGGGGAGGGCAAGTGCTAACAAAGTCAATGCAGTTACAGTAGATGAGGCCTATTCACAACAGTTGATTAGAAAGTGAGTATGTGTGAACAGGGACACTTACTTTGTGTAATGAGATTACCATTCCAAGACCCTATTCAGACCCAGTCTGATTGCGTCAAGTTTGCATATGAGTTTTATCTCTGCAGTTTCATGCTGAACTCTGTTTTTGAAGTTCTTTTGTTGAAGAGGGGCAACTTTCAAGTCTGCTATAGAGTGTCCAGGGAGATTGAAGTACTCTCCTACTGGTTTATGGATGTTACCATTTTTAATATCTGATTTATGTCCATTTATTCTTTTACATACAGACTATCTGTTCTGGCCAATGTACATGGCAGAGGGGTATTGCTCATGGTGGGATATCACACTAGTAGATGGGCAGGTGACAAAGTTCCTGATGATGTGACTAAAATACTCACCAGTACACTCAGATTACAGCATACGTGATGGCCTTTGTTAGACACTGCAACAGAGATGCAGAGGGTTTGGGGTTTTTTTCGATGCTATATCTAGTAAATTCAGTTTTTGAAAAAGGACTGATATAATGGCAATTCCATAACTGAGGTGAAACAACAGTTTGTGGGAGTTTTGTGGGATAAACATGGAGTCATCTTCCTTGCACTGAATGAACTAAAAAACTGCAAACAAAAGCCAGACAATACTCTCACCTCCAGCTATATGTAACTTTAGATCACAACTGAGCTTAGCCCAAGTTTCTTCTGCTTTCTTGTGGTTCCTACTTGAAGGTAGAACTGAACCCAGATTTGCTGAAAGGTTGACAAACTCTGGTGAACCTTTCAATGAATATGAACTGAATTGTAATTTTGTTACTAAAATATGACCATTCTTAGACCCCATGGGTTAAGGAAGAGTTTCGGTTGCCTATTGCATAGCAGCAATGTCCTTCGGTGTTTTGAAGAGGATGTGATCGGGTGACTACCCCCACACTAATCCTACAAGAGCTGATTGAGCTATGGGGATCCAATCAGCTAAGTAGGGTGCAAGCAGGGGAACTTATGCTGGAGGCAGCTAGTTAGAAAGAGGTTCAGCTGTGCAGGGACAAGTGGGAAGCCTATAGGTCCCTTCCAACCCTATGATTCGATTTGATTTGAAAACCAGGTAGCTGCCCACAGATAGGGTAGGTGGGAAAGGTTGCTGGAAAGCAAGAAACAGTCATTCTTTGGGAGGAGTCTCACAACCAGAGAGAGTGAGAGCATGGTGCCTGCAGTAAGTAACAAGCACTTCAGAGCAATGAGGCTAGAGACAAGAAGCCCAGAACTGCTGCACTGAAGTTCTCTAGACTGGACTCTGAAGAAGAAGGTGGACTTGTGTTCCCCTTCCAACTATGGAGGACATGGCATAGAGCTGAAGCAGTGAATGGGAAGAGTGCCTGGGATTGCTGTTGGAATGTAAACCAGAAGGAGGAATGCTCAGTCACGAAGGAGGTGCTGTGGGTCCTGGAGTGAGAGATGTGCTCCATACCAGGGACAGAGTTGGAGTTGTGGTACCCTTACTGTGGGTGGTGTGTCTACCTCAAGAGCTAATCCTCAGAAGTGATTGGGGGAGGCACCAGATCAGTGGTGAGTAGATATCCCAAAGGGTATGCTTATGCTAGTTGCTTTAGGCAACAAAACACTCTCTAAAAACTTACTTTTCAAGTTCTGAGTGCTTAAAATTGTTACCTCTTTAAAAAAAAAATATAGAGAAACAACAGTAGCATCTTTGATGCTCCAGAGATCTTGACCTCAAATATATTCTTTGTAGAAATGTTTCATTTGCAATGCTTGCAGGTGCAATGATGAGATGATATGATTACATCTTTGGCATTTATCATATTTCTAACTTCATTTTGTTCTCATTGGGAGTTGCATAAGTACAGAACTAGATTTTTTCAAAAGAGCCTAGTGCCTTCCATGTAGTAGAAAACTGGCCCAACTGTGTTCCTGTTTCATTCTTAGGAATTTTACCATTGTTTTCCATGGGATCAGAATCAGATCACTTAGAAAGTCTACCCTCTGAGCATGATTAATCTTTCCTCTAGAGCATTGACTCTCTACTAGATGAGGTCATTATGCAGATTTTCCTCTTCACAACAACAAACATTGGGAGACTGAACTCTAGCAAACACAATTTATGAGCCTGATATTCATTCCCATCCAAATTTTGTACAAAAAGTGTATTTCTGTCATAACCCTCATACAGCAACTTTGAGGCCCAGGGTTTGGGGTAGTCATGGGAAAGAGCCTTTCAATTGAAATTCAGTTGGTATATTAACTACACGATTGCTACCAAGGTTCTATGAGATACATAATTAAATTCTTTAAAATTAGTTTTTAAGGTTGCAAACTCTAGGTCTCCTACCCTGCTGATAAACAGTTAAAAGTTTAATGATTTCTAATAAATTCCAAATTTATTCTCACCTCTTCTTTCCCATCATTTTGGTTATAAACTAATTATCTTGTGGGCTCGAAGTGTATATTCAATTGCGAACCACCTCATAATGTTTTATCTCCAGCTGGACATAGCCCTGATTTTTGGTTTGAATTCACCATTTACACAATATATAATAATCTGTTCCTTTATTATATTATGTTTATACCATGTCTATAGATAGCTATCCTTCCTAAAGATGGGTCACACTCTTCCATTGTTTGCAGCGTGCAGTTTTGTTTGGTCTGTGCCATTTGTAGCCTCTGCTAGTTCTCTGATTGTGTCTTCATCCAGTGTACTGCAAATGTTCCTGAATCTTCGTAAGTAAGATGCTGGAAATCTTTTACCAACTTCAGATGGCAGGCACTATGTTCTCCTTCCATGTACATCACACTGGCCTTCTCAATGCATTAATGGAAACTATAATTTTTTCTTATATCCCCATTGTTGCAAATTTTGCTGGTACTACCAGTAGAGAATAGTCAGCTGTCAATGGTAGTTTAGTACCTTGTGCAGCTAGTTCTAAAGGTCTGGCCAAGACAATATCTCTTGTAGATTTACTCCCCTCTAATCAAGTCATTTTGCTTTTTTTATGCAAACTGTGTTACATTATTTTAATTTTTATTTTCCAAATCTTGCTCTGAATTATTTCATTCTGCTCTTCTGTTGCTGTGCCTGGGGCTGGTATATGTAATACACTCTCTCTTTGTTCACTATGCTTAATAAAAGGTATACTTCTATCGCAGTTCAAGGAGGATTTCTGCAGAAAATTACCTGTCCACTAATATGAAGAAAATATATTCCACAGTATTGTCTATAAGGTCCCTAACAGTACTGAGTACCTTCAACTCAGCCATCACCTCAGATTTATACCCTTATTTAAATTTAATTTCTTGCATTCACTCATAAGTACCAACTACCACAACTGGTTAAATATGTTCAGTCTGGAGACCTTTCTGTTAAATGACATTTTGTCATAACTTGAACCTCTGGCAGAAATGGGTCAATTTTTGAAATTTCATTTTAATGACATCAAAACAAAGTACTTTGGTGTTGCATTTCAACATTTTTCAGAATGGAATACTTTTATTTCAACACGACATTTAATATTGAAATTTATTTAGATTAAAATTGTGTCACTAGAAACAAGAAATTTTAGATTTTTTGTTATATGCTAGAATGACTTTCCCCCCTGATTTGTAAGCACTTTGTATGGAACACAGCTTCATTTTCTAACTACATAACCATATATACTCATCTCTAAGCCAAACTGCATGCAAGCTCACCCTCAGCTATTAACCCCAGAAACCTGAAAAACCTCATGACCCACATATTAGCTGAGGTTCCAAATCAGGGCTGACTCTCCTCCCTCCCTAACCCAACCCCCCAGTCATGCTGCTGGCTCCCCTGGGCCAAATCCCCCACTGAGGGCCCCCTTACCTTACTGCTCTGGTGGTCATGCGACGTGCTGGGCTCCTGCTTTGAGCATGCTCAGGGTGGGAGATTTCAAAACTCCCAGCCTTGGCTGGGGCTGCTCTCTACTGCAGTGTACCACTGGATTCTTTTCCATTTCTGGCACACTTTGGCTTACTGGTACTCTTGTGTATGAAACTGACCTGTGCATAAGCTAAGTGCCTTTTTCAAAGGGGATTTCAAGGAAGAAAATTCCAGGCCAGGCTTGTCTAGTATGTGGCCTGGGGGCCAGAATCTGGCCCACCGAGTGCTGCCACAAGATCCTCAGAGCTGGGGCTGGCTGGGACTATCTGGAAAAGGCTGTATTGCTACATCAAGTGTGCGGGATGATGCTGACAATTTGTGCAAGCAAAAACAATACCAAATGTCACACTAATCATTATTTTATTAGTTTATTAATAAAGATCAATTTGTATGTCTTATCTATCAAAAATTTTCTCAGCAGCCCCCTGACTGAGAAAAGAATTGCAATGTGGTGCCTCACCCAAAAAGGTTGGACACCCTGTTCTAGGCTTATAGACAAGTATACACAGTAATTGCAACAGATATAGCACAGAAATGAGAAAGCAAGGAATAGAGACAGGGTAGTACAAAACCTTTGTTATTGTCACTATGTTACTGGTTTATGCTATCTCACAGGGTATCAGAGGTTTAATTGTTGTTTGAGTGCCTTGAAGCTGTCATTAGATAAGAAGGCAAGTAGTCTCCTGGATCAGTATCTGCTAAGATAGGAAACAAAAAGTAGGAGAAAATGGTAAGTTTTCAGAATAGAGAGAAATAGTAGTCTGTCTGCACCCCACACCTTGGGTCTGTACTAAGACCACTACTGTTCAACATATTCATAAATGATCTAGAAAAGGAAGTAAACAGTGAGGTGGCAAAATTGGCAGATAGTTTAGTTCAAAGCAGACTGCAGAGACTAACAAAAGCACCTTATGAACCTAAGACTAGGCAACAAAATTGTAAATTTTGTGTTGCTACTTACCAAGTAATTAATGCCAATTGGAAAAATAATTCTTCGAGTGCTGCTCCTGGCCATTCCTTAGTAGGTGTCTGCACGCCTCGTGCACGGCACGCTGGAAACTTTTCCCCCAGAGTACCCGTAGGGTCGGCTGTAGCGCCCCCTGGAGTGGCGCCACCACCACTGCCTATATAGCCACCAGCCGACCCGTCCCTCCTCAGTTCCTTCTTACCGCCCTGTCGGTCGCTGGAACATTCCCTGGCTTCGTGCAGTGCTGCACGTGGCCGTTTCTGTGCTTCAGAGTACCCAAATCAGTTAGTTGTTAGTTAGTTGTTAGTTTACATAGCGTAGGTTAGTTAGTTAGTTCAAGCCCGCCCCGGGCCCGGGGTCGGGCTATGCCAGGCTTTAAAACCTGTGGGCGTTGCAAAAAGCCCATGCCCGTAGACGACCCGCACAGCGATTGTCTTCTGTGCTTGGGCGAAGCCCACCTCACCGAGAGGTGTAAAATCTGTCGGAGCTTCAAGCCAAGGACTCAAAAGGACAGGGTTCAGCGCCTTAAGCTGCACCTCATGGAGGAGGCTCTTCACCCGGCCCCCGGTGATTCGGGGTCCAGCATGGCACCGTCGGTGCGGAGCGCACCGGCATCCTCGGCACCGTCTGCGGCACCGAAGCCGGCTCGCCCCAAGTCTCTGAAGGAGCCCCGGCGCCACTCCTCTTCCCCGGTACCGCCAAAGAAGAAGCGGCTGGGTAGGGGGCGATCACCGCACCGAGCGGCGGTGCAGCAGGGAGACAGCCAGAGCCATGTCGGCCGGCCTATCTCCGTATCCCCGACTTCGGTACGCGACCCTTCGGAGGCGCAGTTTAGTCCGGGCTCGACCTCCTCGCCTACCCGGGACATTTTAGAGGAGGACTTGATCCTGCCCACAACGCCGGAGGCCTTTGCAGCCGCGCAGGAGCTATCGGTGCAGTCGGCGCCGCCGGCTCCAGCGGCGACACCGGTACCGCGCTCGGCACCGTCCCGGGGGAAACCGACCCCCCTTGTAGCAGGTCGAGGTCGAAGCCCAGTGCCGCTTCGTGAGCATCGGCACCGCTCTCCGGTACTGCCAACGGTGGTAGCAGCAGCTGGGGCTCCCCGGTTCCGCTCCCCGGTGTCTCATCGGCACCGTGAGTCACCTCGTCGGCACCGTGACTGCAGCGATGAGGGTCGGCGCCGGTCTCCGGTGCCGTTGTCATCGGCACCGCCGTGGTCCCCTCGTTCCGGCTCTTCGTCAAGTTCGGCAGAGGAGTCGGTACCGCGTCAACCTCAGAAGACCTCGACGTCGCAGCCTCAGTCAGCGCCGATGGTACCGCCTTTCCACCCTCAGTGGTCGGGTTGGCAGTGGCCATTTTGGACCCCTTGGGCTGTCCAGGGACCGGGTGTGACCTCAGGACCCCTCATTCCCAGTTCGCAGGCTAGGCATCCTCCATCGGCCGCGCTCAGCGCCCCTCCCCCCCTCGGTACCGGAGAGGTGTCAGAGGTGGAGTCCTTGCGGGACGAGCCGGATAGAGAGAGCCTGGCCACTGGTGACCGTAGTGTGGCATCTGGAGCTCCATTTAAGGATCCAGATCTTGAAGAATCTTCTTCTTCGCCCCCTGATGAGGCGGTGGCGGGAGTCAAGCCGATGGTGATCCCGGATGATGCTAGGGCCCATCAGGAGCTGCTTCGTCGGGTGGCTAGCGGGCTGAATATGCAGGCCGAGGAAATTACGGAGGACGCGGACCCTATGGTGGACATTTTGCTCCCAGAGGCCCCGGGCCGTGTGGCCCTGCCCTTTATCAAGACTGTGCATAACACGACTAAGGCGCTGTGGCACACACCGGCTTCGATCCCCCCTACGGCCAAGCACGCCGAACGAAAGTACTTTGTGCCCTCTAAGGGTTATGAACACTTTTATTCACACCCCACTCCCAGCTCTTTAGTTGTGGCGGCGGCAAATGAGCGTGAGAGACAAGGTCACCCGGGGTCAACCCCTAAGTCTAAGGACTATAAAAGACTGGACCTGTTTGGCCGTAAGGTCTATTCTACAGGGGGGCTGCAGCTGAGGATAGCGAATCAGCAGGCTATTCTCAGCCGCTACATCTTTAATGCTTGGTCGGCTATGGAGCGTTTCAGTGACTCTGTGGAGCAGGACTCCAGAGCGGCTTTTTCGGCATCTATCCAAGAGGGTAAAGTCGTGTCTAAGGCCCTGCTGCAATCAGCCTTAGACGCAGCTGACGCTGCGGCCCGCTCCATGGCCACAGGGGTGACGATGTGGCGTAGCTCATGGCTGCAGGCGTCGGGGCTGCCCTTAGAGGTCCAGACCACGATCCAGGACTTACCTTTTGAAGGACCTGAACTATTTTCGCAACAAACAGATGCCCGTCTGCAGACGTTAAAGGATTCTAGGGCGCTGGTTAAGTCCTTAGGTCTCCACACTCCGGCGAGCCAAAGGAAGCAGTTCAAGCCACCCCCCCCCCCCCCCGCGGCCCTACTTCCGCCGCCAGGACGACGATAGGCGAAGGGGCAAAGGGCCCCGTCGACAGGCTGGACGCCACCCCAGCGGGCAAGGATCTTCGCGTCCACCGGCAGGCAGCAAAAAGACCTTTTGAGGGTCAACACGAGGGCGGTTTATCAAAGGCCAAAGATCCAGAGGCTCCCATATTCAGCAACAGACTCTCCCCTTACGCGCCACGTTGGCGCAAGATCACAAAAGACCGTTGGGTTCTCAGAACGGTTCAGGAGGGCTATTCCCTCCAATTTTCTTCGTTACCCCCGCCGGCCCCTCCTATGCTGCGTGGTGCCCTGCGGGACCAGGCCCACCAGCACGCACTGCGGGAGAAGGTGCAGGTTTTACTTCAAAAAGGGGCAGTGGAGGAGGTGCCGCTGCCCTGCAGGGGCAAGGGTTTTTATTCCCGATATTTCCTTGTTCCCAAAGCGAAAGGGGACCTGCGGCCGATTTTAGATCTGAGGCGGCTCAACCGGTTCCTTC
>ML681966.1:39017524-39151243 GCA_007922195.1 Podocnemis expansa
AAGGGTTTTTATTCCCGATATTTCCTTGTTCCCAAAGCGAAAGGGGGCCTGCGGCCGATTTTAGATCTGAGGCGGCTCAACCGGTTCCTTCACAAGATTCGGTTCCAGATGGTGTCCCTCTCATCAATTGTTCCCTCTCTGGATCCGGGCGATTGGTACGCCGCCCTCGATTTGCAGGATGTGTATTTTCATATCGCAATACATCCCCCGCACAGGAAGTTCCTGCGCTTCGTTGTGGGGCGGACGCACCTACAGTTCGCCGTGCTCCTGTTCGGCCTTTCCGCAGCTCCGCGGGTATTCACAAAGTGTCTGGCAGTGGTGGCGGCACATCTCAGGAAACAAGGGGTCACCCTGTTTCCATATCTGGATGACTGGCTGATCGTGGGGAAGTCACGGCGAGAGGTGCTCTCCCACATAAACCTGACTCAATACGTCTTCGATCGCTTAGGGTTGTTGATAAATGTCCAAAAGTTGACGTTGGTTCCCACGCAGTGAATAGAGTTTATAGGAGCGGTCCTCGATTCCACGTCTGTAAGGGCGAGCCTCCCGACCAACCGGTTTCAGACTATCAGACAGACGGTGGATGCTCTGGTGAGGTTTCCCAGGGTATCAGCGCGAGAATGCCTTCGCTTACTGGGTCTCATGGCGGCTTGCACTTTTGTAGTCCCCTTCGCCCGTTTACGGATGAGGCCGCTCCAACTGTGGTTAGTGACGGTGTTCCGCCTGGTGCGGGACACTTTGGACGCTATGCTCACCGTGCCGGCATCGGTGCTGGAGACCCTGCATTGGTGGTCCTGCGAAGCCAATTTATGCTCAGGGGTTCCGTTCAGCCTTCCTCAGCCATCACTGCATTTGACAATGGATGCATCAGATATCGGCTGGGGTGCGCATCTCGGCGACCTCAGAACACAGGGCCTGTGGGGGGTCGCGGACTCCGCACTACATATCAACATAAAGGAGCTCAGAGCAGTCCGGCTCGCATGCGAGGTATTTCGAGAACACCTCCGGGGCCAGACGGTGTCAGTTCGTACCGACAACACCACCGCAATGTATTATATCAACAAGCAAGGTGGCACACACTCGCCTCTCCTTTGTCAGGAAGCCATGAGGCTCTAAGAACACCGGTTACCGGTAAGTAACCTCTTCTTCCAGCCACACACAAACTAAGAGAGGTCTAAATTAGCTGTTACCACTCAAGCAAGATCTTGGAGTCACTGTCGATAGTCCTCTGAAAACATCTCTTGAATGTGCAGTAGTAGTCAAAAAAGCTAACATTATCTATCCCTTTTCTAATGATTCCCAGTATTAAGACAAAATACTATATTGTCTCTATATAAAAAAAACCCCTGGTATTCCTACATCTTGACTACTGTGCAGATCTGGTCACACCATCTCAAAGATATATTGGAACTGGAAAAAGTAGAGAAAGGGGAAACAAAAATAAAGGGTATGGAAAAATTTCCATATGAGGAAAGCTTAATAAGACTAGGATTCTTAAGTTTGGAAAAGAAACCACTAATGAGCACGATATGGTAGATGTTTATAAAATGACTGGTGTAGGGAAAATAAATAAGGAAATTTTTTCCTCATGACAAGAACTAGGGATCACCAAATAAAATTAATAGGCAGTGGGTTTAAAATGACCAAAAGGAAGCATTTCTCAACACAATGCTTGGTCAACCTGCTCATCTCCTTGCCAGAGGATGTTGTGAAGGACAAGACCATACTGAGGTTCAAAACAGAACTAGATAAATTTTTGGAGAATAGGTTCATCAATGAGAGTTAGCTAGGATGGGTAGAAATTGCTGTTTGCCAAAGGCTAGAAATAGTTGACAGAATGGATCACTTGATAAGCCATTCTCTCTGAAGCACCTTTCATTGGCCACCAGTGGAATATGAAGTCCTTGGATAAGACACCAAAAATGAATAAAAAATTTTGGCAATGTATAAAGGGACTGATAGCTCTTTACTGAAACTGAATGGGCTTTTTTGATTGGCTACGCCAGCCTGGAAGCAGGACTCTGAACCAGACAGCCCCAGGGCCAGTGGGAGAGGCCACTGTTTCAGGATGGCCTGACTGACTTGCTGGACAGGCCACTGAGGGAGCCAGGAGAGTGCTCTCCCACCCCTGAGCTGAAACTGCAGGCTGGGCAAGCCACAGTGTGTGTGGGGCTGAGAGGAAGTACTGCGCAGCCAGCAGCTGGGAGCCAGCAAACCCAGGAAAGGGGGCCAGGCTGAGCTGATTTGTGCAAAGCAGACCCACAGCAACTGAACCAGCAGAGAGCCAAGCCAAGCTGAGCAGAACAGAGCAGAGCTGGAGCCCGAAACAGAGCTAGAGTTGTCTGAAGCTGGGTGCAGGAGGCCAGAGAAGGAGCCCAAGGTGCTCAGCTGACCTGTGCAGACCCATGGCAGGAGAACCAGAGGAGCCTGAAGAGTGCCCCCAGAGAGCCAGACTGAACCAGAGCAGGGCTGGCAGCCACAGCTGGAGCTGGGTGTGGTGAGCAGCTGGGGAACAGTGAAGGGGGGCTGACACTGGCAAGAAGGGCCCTGCCTCTGGAGCCTGGGGATGTGTTGCCATGGCCAGAGCCTGTATCTGGCCTCCTGGATCATCCAGTTGTACCCAGGTCCGGGCAGAGGGCTTGCAAGGTGGAAAATAAACTGAGACTGTCCCTGAGGCCCCAGAGATACTGTGTGTAGTGCCCCCATGTCAGGGGGTGGCACTGGGGGGTTTACTTTTAACCTTTTTCCACTTTTCTCTATTTTCTTATTAGGTTACTTTTTTATTTGTTTGCTTAAATAAACTGTATTACTTTAAACTGTATATAGTGACTGGTGGGCCAGGAGCATGCTCAGTGCAGTCAGCACTTCAGAGTGGGGTTGCCCTAGCCCTGTCCTGAGTGACCACAATAAAATTGGGGATCAAGCCTCCAGAAATTCTGGGGCCAAGCCTTGTTGGGTTTGCAAGGACTCCTCCACACAGGAGATGGGGGGGGGGGCTTTGAGTTCAGGCAGACCTCTGGGTAAAGGAGGCAGGAGCAGGGAACCAGATCCTTTTGCTACCCACCTTCACTGGGATGGTATACAAGCCTGGAAAGTTCCCCACAATAGCAGGTCCATTTCCCCCACTTATAAATGTTCACATATATTTTCAGTGGTCACTGGCCAGTGTTTTCCAACTTGGATGCTTTAAGTTAGAAAGGTGAATACACACAGTATACACAGAGCCGTAACTATTGTGGGGCAGAAGGGCTTTGCCTGGGGCGCGCCAGAGTGGCTCAATAGAGCCGCTCTGTTAAAAGGCACATTTCACAGTGCTGACCCCAAACACCGCTAATTGCAAGGGGTGTGTTCCAATTGGACCATGCCCCAGGTACTGAAACACATCATTACGGCTCTGACTATACATGCCCCAAGAACTCAAACTGAGCAAAGTTTTCCCAACACTTCTTTGTTTTGAAAATGCTGATTTGAGAAAATCAAAACATTCTGTAGGAACATATCAGTTCCATCAAAACTTCTAACACCAACAAGGCAATGCTGCCAGAATACTTGCTTTGCTGGTTTCTTACCAGCCTAGGCTTTTCTAGCTCCAGAACAACTCTCTGGGCTACCCAGCTTCCTGAGCAGGTGCTTCACAGAATTGGCTGAATCCCCAGGCCTCCAGCTCTCTTGTAGGCAGCTACCCAGAAAGTAGGGCAGAGGGAGCAAATTACACAAATCCCATTTATTTTCTCCCAAAATTGAACATTTGCCTCTGTTTTGAATTTTCACTCCAATTCAAGATGAAAGTATTTTCAAGGGGGGCAGAAGTGCTGGTGCTCAGCAGAGCTGGGTGGAAAATAACATTTCATGTTAAAGATGAAATATATAGCTGGGGCTTATAGGATTTTTCAGAAGGATGTGTGTGTAAGTCTTGATGGTATCTAACACATCTAGGAAGATGTACCATTTTAGATTTTTCTGAAACACATTTTTGGGAGAATATATGTTTATTCTCCATATTGAGTGAAAATTCTGATAGGTCTTTCTCTATGTGTCAGTTGGCTCTGAGCCTCGTCACCCAACAGGAAGTTCTAGAAAGGATTTTATCTTGGGATGGGAAAAGCCTTCCTAGAAGGCCATTGAGCATAGCAGGTCTGTGTCTTTTATACTGCTCCTTGAGAACATACAGCAGGGGTTGATTAGCTTCAATAGGTTCCATGGGGTAAGGCCAAGTTTCTGTCTCCTCTCAGCACTCTTGGGGAATACTTTTAGGGTCCTGGAGGGGAACTGTTCTTGCACATCTTGTGTCCATTCCTCCGTGGGCACATGCAAGACATAATCTAGTCCTTAATGCCTGTCTTTTTTCCAGGTCCCCAGTAATTCAACACAAACTTGCCACTTCCACAAATAAATAATCCTTTCTAAGGCTGATTTATTACAAAAGTCCCACAATCATAATCCAGAGATCCTTAGCTATACATTCCATCTTTCAAGTTCTAGTGGTCCATCAATACACCCAGTACAGCTCTGGTGTTATATTGCCTTACCCTAAACTCTCTAATTGGGATAATTCTGAGTCCTGTTTCATTGTTGAGGTTGCTTCTAGCCCTCACTTGGAGACATCATCCTTCCATTACTCCTTCAGTCGTCTCTGGCTCAGAAACCCAGCCAGCACATACTCAGTTACTCTCAACTTTCTACTGTCTTTCCCTAGGCCAGAGAGCAATGACTGGTAAGTTTGCAGGTGACCTGCTGTGACAGGGCATGTGAACAACTATACCTCTGACATCACATGTTTACATCACAGCTATGTACTTTGCTATGTCAACTGCATACTTTTACAGATCCATGCAATTATATTTACAGTGACATATAGCTCCTTTTGTGAGAAGGTAGAAATCCTTCCATACAGATCTCCTTTTGCCCCAGCTAGTCTTCACCCCCTTCCTGTGTTCCTTTTCTACTTTTATGGTTAATGGGATAACTATTTCCTTAGCTCTCCCCAGCTCAGGCTGATCTAGTAATTGGTCATTCCTTCCCTCAGACAGGCACTGGGGGTGGGAGTTAGTATTCTTTACATTTCTGGAATAATCCCTGATGTACGTTAACATGAATAGAGTTAATTCACTGTAAAACTTGTGTAGGTGGGCCAAACTAATCTGATAATTGGGCCCCCTCTTCTGTTGCACTGAAAAATTTAAGATCTAAGTTACCTAGTTCTGGTGCTTGACGGGAGGCCAAGCTGCACCCGTCAAGTCATTTATGTGAAAGCAAAACTGAAAAGATCAATATTTCCTATATTAGTTATGAAGATCCATTTAAAAAACACACAAACACTTTCCCATTATGAACAATCTTTTGAGAGGCAGAGTAAATTTGTATTGGCAAGATGGCAAATGCAGTACAAAAGAGCAAACTAATGAGACAACAAGTGGGATCTCTTCCATTATGTGATCTCGTACATTCTGATTGCTTTTATATTCAGCATAATGTTTTCAATAAACATTCCAAGGCAGCATGTGGTATTTCTGTAAGTGCTATGTTTCCTACAAGAGCCCTGCAGCTTATTTCTTACAAGGCACTAAGCAGACTTCCAGCTTTTGGTGAAAAATGACTCTTTTTTTTTTAAGAATAAAACATTTGCTGGTGAAGAGTCATAAGTGACCTATTCATAACTAATACAAAAATATGTTCACTTTTTTGAAGGTTTGACCCACACTTTCTCTTTGTAAGATCAGCCTTCCGTGACAGATAAAATTTAAAAGACATAGCAGGATGTGAAATAGTTTGGGGCCTATAAATGTGCAATACAAAGCACCCAAATGATTAGTCCATTTTTCAGTTGACTCACTGAGCCAGTATACTAAATGCAAGTTCAGCAAAAAATTGAATGGAACTTCCCTTGAGTGGCAATTCAACTTTGTAGAGGACCCATAATGCACTTTCTGGGAAACAGCTCTTCCAGGAAATACTTTTCTTCAGGGTACTGCAGGTTTTGTTAGCCCTAGAATGCAAATATACAAGGCTCCGGAGAGAGTTAAGCCCCAATCTAGAAGAGCATGTGCTGTATTTTAAGAACATGAACAGTTCCACAATGGGACTGAACCTGTGCTCGAAAATTAGTCTTTGAAAGTGCTCTGCTTGAGATTTTTTGGGGAAAATGTATTCACTAGGCTTTCTCATGCTTGACCTGGCTAGTGTAGTGTAAGGAATAACAGTGTTGCATGAGAATGGAATCTGGATAAGGTAGCTGGGTCAACATCTGTAAAATGGAAATAATCACAAGGAAAAGAAACAGTAGGCATTCCTGAAGATTGTCATTCCTGACTGAGGGAGTGGATCTGCCATAGTCAAATAAAGTCAATCATGTAAGCATTTCATAAGATTTGGAGCTGCAGCTGCTGGATAAAGAAGTAACAGTAATGGCTAGTTAAGCATTTTCTCTTTCCTTATGACATGGAGAGTGGAGCCTTGCCTTTCAGATGTTGACCTATAATGGTTATCCATGGGCTTGTCTACACAAACATGTAGTTCATGGTAAATTGGGGTATAAATCTACCCTATACCAGTCCACCACATATGATGTGCCTGTGAAATCTGCTCCTGCTCACTACAGGTTCTGTTGTGCACTTTAATTTACCCTGCTTTGAGATCAGAGTAGGTTAAAACCCTGAAGGAACTTATAGTGAGCAGCAGTAGGGTCTACACAGATGCATAGTTCATGGCAGGCTAGTGCAGGGTAGATTTAGACTTTCTTTACAAGACTTTTGTGGACAAAAAGCAGCTTTAATGACAAAACAGTGGAAGTGTACATAGCACCTCTTGGCAGTCCACTCCTAGGGACATGTTTCATAATGATAGATGTACTTAAACACAACTTTGAGTCTCATTTGAGAGACTGCTCCTTGGTGCAATGTCCCTTGTAAGAAATGGATCTTTGGCATATAATAAAAATCTACTCTTCAGAAAACAAATTTTTGTCCTCCACTTGAGGTTGCTGTTGAAATTTATACACAGTGGCACTTGGCACATTTTGCAGACTACACTTAATGCTTAGGCAGCAATCATAAAGGGTGATTCAAGGCAGCAAAACAAACCAGGATTCTTGGGGCACTTATAGACTAACAAAATTTATTTATTGCATGAGGTTTCATAGGAGAAAATCCTACTTTGCCAGATTCTTTGAAGATTTTTTTCAAAGGATCTGATGAAGTAGGATTTTCTCTGACTAAAGCTCATGCAATAAATTTTGTTAGTTTATAAGTGCTGCAAGAATCCTGGTTTGTTTTGCTGAACTAGAATAACTTGGCTGCCTCTTTGGATCAGGACAGCAAGTCAGCAGTGCCTCACTGAATGCATTGCAGAAACACTTGCTATTGGGAATTATTGTCAAAATGCTGCCCCAATGCCTCTCTAATTTGAATAGCCCCCCACTGGACATCTGTAATATCTCTGTTCTTCTTTGAGCACTGCTTGGATATATTCAGTGTTATCTGTCTATGTGTCGCAGCGCACGATTGGTTGGAAGCTTTTAGCCCTAGCGTGTCAGAGCAGGGTTGGCGGCCAACGCCCCCTTAGGCCACTCTTGTGATTATGTATATGGCCCCACCCCTGATCCTCCCCAGTTCCCTTTTCCACCCTCAGCGACGATTTTGGAACAACCCATCCCTTGTGATCATGCAAGGGCCTGTCATTTCTCGCTGCATATGAGCTGCCCATTTGATCTTGAAGATCTCATTGTGGACATTGTTCCACCAAAGACTGGCGCCTTCACAGAGCATACGTGCTTGGAGCCAGAAGACTGGTCCCATCAGCCGTGTACAATGCTAGGCTTCAAACCTTCTGCAGCTTGCAGCCAGGTCTTCCCGTGGGATGACCCCCACAAGAAGTGCCTCCAGTGCCTAGATGAGTCTCACCAGGCCACTGAAATCTCCATCTTCTGGTCCTTTAAGCTGAGGACGCTAAAAGACAGGGAGCAAAGGCTATGTGCGTTGGCTCAGGAGCAAGCACAGCAGCCTATCCCCAAAGAAGTGGGGTCACCCTTGGTGCCAGCACTGTGTGCCAGATCATCACCGGAGCCCTCTCAGTGCTACTTTCTGTGGGAGCAGAAGACAGTGTGTTTGGTGTCCGCATTGGTGCCGGGCCACGGCCGCAGATCCCAGTTCCCCCAACTGGGTCCTTCTAGGTACCAGGGCAAAGAGACTGTGGTAATCCCCTCCACTCCAGAAGCCTTTGAGGTGGCAAAGGGCCTCTTGCTCTTGCCAACACCTCCCCCTCCCAAATGTCCTGGGCAGAGAGGAAAGCCCGCTTGCCTCTCGGGGAAATGGATGGCACTGGAGCAGCACAGTGCTAGCTTGGTGCTGAGCCTTTCGCCACAATGGGAGGAAACATCCTCAGAGAGGCCTGTTGACACCACCCCGGGCCTGATGCTCAAGTGCTATAGAATGCGCTCTCCTTCCCCTGCCACCGTAGAGCCTCTAGCTCTCTGGCACAGAGACATGCCTTCCATCGTGGCACTGAAGGAGACCTCGGTCCCCAAATCTAAAGGAGGTCACTCCTGCTCAAAGCAGATGGGGCCATGAGGGTGTGTCAGCACCGAGCCCCTACTGGTACTGACCTCACGAGTGGTCAGTGCCGCAGGAGGCCTCCAAGCAGCAAAGTCTCCTCGATACCAGTGAGACAGGGATCTTCTCAACCCCACTTGTTGGCCTGTATAGGGCCTTAAACCCTAGTCCAGTATCATGTAAGGAAGACACTATGGCCCACTTTGACCTCCTTTGCTGGATCACTGCATATGCAGGTTTAGAAGTTGAGCCCATCAAGGGGGAATAGGATCCCCTATTCAATCCTGTGCTAACATTCTTTCCAGATGCAATAGCAGTGCCATTGCACCCTAGCATTTACAACCTCGCCAACTCTCATTGGCAATTGGCAATATCCTGCTTCTATTTCCCTGGTCTCAGATGTAGCGGGTCACAAGTACCAAGTACAACCATGGGATTTTCCTTTTCTAGTTAACCACCCGAGCCTGAGTCCCCAGGTGATAGAAGCTGCCCTACTGCATGGGATCCAACCCTCTCCAGATCTCATTCTTAGGTCCAGAGAGTTGAGGCACTTAGAAATACTAGGAAGAAAGATATACTTGACCTTCACCTTTCAACTCCAGGTCGTGAACCACCAGGTGTTGGTGGCAAAGTATACCCTTGACATCTGGGAGTCTCTAAAGAGGTTTAGAGACCTCCTTCCCCATGAATAGGGAAGACTACAACTCACTAATAGAGGAGGTTTTGTCAACATCCAGAGACTCGCTATTAGCTTCATGGGATGCCTCGGATACAGTGAGTCCGGAAGTTGCCTTGGCCATCATGATGAGATGCATGACGTGGTTACTTGAAGCAGGCCTGCCTCAAGATACACTTGGGAGATTCAGGACCTCCTCTTCGAGGGGCTGTCATCATTCGCAGAGGAAACAAACCTCCTGTTAAGCGGTGCTAGGGACCCCAGATCAGACCTCTGATCTCTGGGTATGCTCCCACTGCGAGAACCTAATCACCCTATGAGTCCACGCCAACACAGAGAACGCTGAGCAGACAGCCTATTTTCAGGCCATCCTATCCCTACTCTTCAGAGACTTTCCCTGATTCATATGTCCTTGCCCTCCAAGATAGCCTAGACCTACAGACTAGCTTTGGCCACCTAAATCAAATCATCCCCTCATGTCCTCCTGGGGTCTTGGATTCCTAACCCTAACATTCATAAGGACCCCCTGTGGCTCGTGGTGTCTTCAGCATACCTCTGTGTTCTCACCTTGCTCTGTCTCACCATCTCTCGTATTCATGCTGACTGTGGTTACTCAACATATTATGATATCCAGACCCCACTTGTCCAGAGTCTGGGCTAACTGAAATGTCAAATACATTCACTTACAGCACAAGCCTCCATTCAATAGTCATAATCCCAGTCCCGCAGCCATCAGGGCAGGACACATGTCCTAAATTACTGTCCAGTGGACATCTTAGGCTGCTTCACTCCCTCCCTCTGGGTCACCTTATCTGACCTATGATTACCGTGAGGGTACCAGTTGGTAAATTACCCAGCCACATGCCACCATCCTGTCAGACTTAGCGCGCTACCCTCAGTGTGTCCAACAACCTCCCATACTTCAGGCAGGACATTCCCTGAATAGACGGGGACTGATCTTTTGCCCTCTGCTGTTTTTCCAACCAGCATAGTTAATCAAATGGAAAACCACTATTATTTGGGTACTAGTTAATTAGTGCCAATAGGTCACATCCGTATGGCCCTTTTCTCCTTTTTCGCCTTTATTCAGCAGACCTCTCAGGAACCCTTTGCTGGTTTTTTCGCGAACCCATAACTAGGGACATCCTACTGATTCTGTCATAGGCCTAACTCTTTCCTAGTGTAAACCCCCGGACCACTCCTCCTTACAATTGTTGAATGCTCGGTAGATCTTCCGGCGAGATAGAAGGGCAAGACTAATGGACCCCTATTCCTTCTCTTCCCTCTAAAGTTCCCACGGTTCCTTCAGAACAGAGTTGAAGGTTCCAAAACCCCAAGATGAGTTTTCTTCTCTCAGCCAAGACTGAAGCGGCATCCCTGTCCTTAGGGGTTACCTATACAGCTATCTCCCCAACTTATACAGCTACCCAGCTCCTTGTTGTCTGGCATATCATTTTATGCGGTTATTGTTTCTTCCCTCCCTGTGAACAACACGGCTCCCGCTTTATATCCTCTAATGGACTTATGCCTTTCCTCTGGATGATACCCCATCCAACCTTATCCTTTAACTTCCCCACTGGTGGGCATAAATAAAGGGACCTTGATGGTTCCCTCTCTTCCTACCTCCCACATGCCACTGGTTGGGAGGCTTGTCAGGCCTCATAGATCCTGGCAGAGAAGGGGATGGAGGCAATTTGGTACTGCACCGAATTGCCCAAGAAAGAATTTCCATCCTACCCCACCTTCCCCAGGTGTGGGACGTGACCTGTGTGAGGGAATAGTCCCACTCAGACTCCAGGGGAAAGCATCGAGATACAGGTTTGTACTGCTCTCTAGACCCTACATGCTTATAAGGGAGTTATACAGCTCCCTCAGGTCCACCTCTTGAGGGCCTATGGTTTCCACTTTAACCCTTGAGACTGCTGGGGATCTTAAGTGCCCACATTACACACCATATGAAGGTCAAAGGGATTTCAGTTTTCAGGCAACTCGCAGTTTTTCCCTTTACTTTGCAGGAGGGGCTCAGGCATACAATAAGGTTTGCCTTAGCTGTTAGCCTATTGCCCCTCCCACCCCCTCCTTTTTCTCAATACACTGGGCCTTGTCCCTAGTGTTTGAGGATTCATGCCCCCCTGGCGGAAAGGAGAATCTGGGGTGGGGGAGGCCCCTTTTTCCTCTCTTCCCCTGCTGGGGAGATTCTCCACATAGACAACTGTTGCAGCGAGTACCTCCCCTGCAGATCCAGGGTCACTCTTACCCCACGAGAGGGGTTAACCCAGAGTAATTAACCAGAATACGTAGTAATATTATTCCTCAGAGTCACTGACCCCCTCAGTGCCTTGGGCAGCATGTTTTGTGAGCACATCAGCTTGCGGAGGAAACCAAGAGAAAGTATCTACCATCTGGGTTCTAGGTTGACGTCACCACTAGTTTTTCCCTTACCTTCCGAGGTTACCCATGGGGGTGACTCCCACTCTGGTTGGGAGCACCCAATGGGAACAGTCCTGTTCTAGAGTCTTGTCCTGCTTCTCCTAGCATTCATAGGTCATAATGCCATGACCCAGCTAGTCCGGGGGGGGAGGGGGAGTGTTGGTCTTAGCTTCACCCTTACCTCCGATGTAGTATAAACCACCCATCTCCCAGGGGATAGCCAAGTCTGAAGTCCCCCTGCCCAACCTGATGATCTCCACCGTAGTTGCGATCAAGGGACCTAAGGCAAATAACTGCATCCCACCTCCACTATAGGTGGCATACTCCTCAGACAGGAGCCTACCCTCTCTCGACAGGGCCTTGTCACATCCAATTTTGTAGGACTCCAAAATAATCAGTTTGGCCCAGTAATTATGTCCAATTTGTAGAAAACTGCGGTGTCTGTTCCTCTGGGAGGACTGAGATCATTTCCACATCCCCTTCTTGGCATCTTCTCATCTGAGAAAAGAGTGCCTGATGCAGTTTTCTGTATAAGCTAGTGTTCCTGATGATGCATGCATCATACACCTTCCCTGACAATCCTGCACTGACATTGGTAAAATGAGCCCAGGGATCCCCCATCACTTGCAATACCACAGGGAAACAGTTCTTTCTAGGGTGGTAATGCATCACAAGACAAATAGTGTAGTGGCTAGTATATCTGCTTAATATGCAGATAGTCCTGGGTTCAAACCCCAGGGAGTTGGACTTGATGATCTCATGAGGTTCCTTCCAGCCCTGTGATTTGATTGATTGATTGAAGATGGTCTGGGGCTGAAACTGAGATGTGTGCTATGTAGCACCCCATCACAGTTAGGGAGCCCTGTTGCCACAAAGTCATTTACTATTTTCTGCATCTAGCCCAGTGCTGCAGTTTGTCACAGGAGGTGATTAGTGGCCCTTCACGCTTGCATCACTACACCCCCAAGGGATTGTTCCAGCTCCAAACTGATTCACAAAAGGACAGTTACACTCTGGACTTGCTAGCAATCAACACTTGCTTTTCTGCCAGGAAGGAAGCTCTTGTTTCAATGTCCTTTTGCTGCAATTGGTTCCAGGAATGTGGCTTTATGCTCATCATCCCATTACCTGCATAAGAATACATGTCCACCACTCTGCTAGTTTCCCCAGGCCAGTAGTAATGGTCTACCCTGTGCAGTTGCTCTGTAGATGCCAACAGTAATCTTGAATTGTCTCCTGCCCCCTCCCCCTGGGCACAAAGCAAGGCAGGCTCCATGGGTTCATTTTCAGATTTGCATCTCATGGAATACTGCAGGATCAGCTGTGTTTTATTCTCATAATGATCATCACAAGATGAGAGCAGTGCAAGGTCCATTTTTTCAAACAGATGTCAAGCAGAATTTATAGGTGCTGTTGAAAAACAATATAAATTGTAGTTGTGAGCCTATGCAATGATGGGATGGAAAAAAATGCAACATAGAAAGTGAGCCCACCCCCATGATGCACTGCAATCAATTCTCGGAACTCCTTGCTGCTTTCTGCTGCTAAGTTACACACCAGGACGGCTACCTACTGTGCATCGCTCTCTGCTGAAGCTATCACACCAACTGTGGATGTGCTTCACTGATGCAAGACATATGTGCGAGCATGCACAAGTGCTGTAATTACAGCAATTTATGATCATCAGCTTAACTTTGTAGTACAGACCTAGGTAATTGTTCATGTAGCTTCCAACCTATGTCACTATACATTTCAGATAAGGGTATTGTAATACGCACCTTTTGGCTTCTGTTTCAAACTAGCACATAATGTGGCTGTTTCTTTATTAAGCAGTGCATCACACAGATAATCTTGCACTATGCACTGCCTGCCCATCTGTTTCTGCAGTAGTTCAAAGGGTTGGTTTTAACCTATGAAGCCTTAAGCAGTTTTAGATTCATTTACTTGAGAGACTGGCTTTTTATGTATGAGCTCCTGAAAAAGCTGACCTCAACAAACTGCAAAAAGTGTAGCTCCCTTAATTCAAATGGAAGGGAGCAGCTGGCAAGAAGTTCTGCAGGAAGGCCTTTCTCTTTCAAAGAATTTTGCTTCTTGGTTTGCCAGCCCATGTTTGTTAACTTTTGAGTGCACTGCAAAATCCACTTCTTTTTATGAGCGCTTTGGGAATGGGTAGGCTGAGTTATGATTTTTCCAAGAATATTCAGTTAGTACTTCTGATTATTAGTACTGGTAGAAATTTTTCAGCTGCAAAATTTTCTTACCAAGAAATGGAATTTTAATATAAACAAGTTTTTAATTATTTTGGTTTCTTGAACAGATTTTTGGAACAATTTTTTTTCTATTAATTCCTTGGAGGGGGGATCAAAAAGTTATTTGGAGGGGGAGGACAACATTGTTGATTAGCATCTATGTACTGGACACTGTAATCTTGAATTCTGGGAAATGCTAAGGCCACAAACTGCATGGGGGGAATGCAGCACAGTGGTGGAATGAAGCTAGGGTTTTATGAGTTACTTAAGTAACACGTTTGGGTTTTTCCATATTATTTAAAGTACTGAGAGAAGCCATGATATTTTGTATTTGGATGCTTAGAGTTGAAGTAAATATATCACCATAAGCTCCAGTGTCCTGATCTCCACAGAACAGGAACTCCAAAACAACAGTACATTTCAGCTTTGTTTGTTGCTGTGACTACTGATGGACACATCCAAAGATGCTTTTAATTTGAGCCCATGCAGCTAAACGAAATACCATGTGTGATATCCAGAATTGTGTTGGTACCTAATACAGAAGTGGAGGCTTGACCTCTTAGTACAGACTTCCAGCTATCCAACAATAACCGCCAAGTGGTGGAGATAGCTCAAGATTTTCAGTGGGTCAAGTTTATCTTTACCACTGTGCACACCTTTATTGGCCATTCATACTGTTCTGTTCCATTCGTGTGATAAGGACATTAAATGGATAGCAACTCATGTTACTTTTTGTGCAGTGGTTTGCCTTCAGTTGGCCAGAGAAAGTCCAGCGAGAGTAACACAAAACAAGCCTCACTACAGCAACCAGAAGCAGAGTATGCTGCCTACACAGAGCTTTGAGCGCTTGTCTGGCCTACAGTGAAGAAGTCAGAGAAAAGAATTTTAATTTGTATGCACACACTTTCAGCATGTATAACTATGCTGTAACATGCTAAATGTGTAGTGGTGAATTCATGGATTCACCTCACTCTTCAACACCTTGGACACCAGAAAAATATGCCCATGGATTTCAGGAATGAGTAAGGGTACATCTGTTCTGTGATTGCAATTTGTGATTGCAACTAAAGTCAACATAACCAGCCTTGTTTTAATCTAGCTAGCTTGGGTCTTGGAGGAGCAAAACCATGGCAACTTGTACTTCAGTATTGGCTAACTTTGCAAATAATTTCAGAGGGGTTTATACAACCTACATGGAAGCTGATGTTGCTGTGACATCACTGCTCTGGGACTCTCGCCAGCTAGGGCAATCAACAATCTGTGCTAGACATATCCTCAGGGTGAGATTTTCAGAAGTGTCTGAATGAGCTTGGAAATTTAAAGTGTTGAACATCTATCTAAAATACATAAAGGACTTAGAGATCTTTGGGTGCAAGCTATTATAAAAACAGCTATAGGTGAAAAGTATTAAGTCCAAATGTCCACGATCTGAAACTGATTTTACTATTTTTGAGTTCTTTATCCTAGAGAAGGGACAAGAAAAGAAAAGTTTTATGTGTGCATTTCCATAAGCATCTAGTCTCAGATTTTTTAAAAGGATTTAATATTGCTGAACTCAGTACTTCAATACTAATGGACTTAGGAGCCCAAATAATTTTCTAAAGGAATTTAAGCACTTCAGAGTTTAATCAATGACTATCCTAAGTACCAAAATCTCTTTTGAAAATAAGATTTAGTAACCCAGATCGGATAGGTGCAGCAATGCCTAAATGCTTTTTTTTTTTTTTTTTTTTTTTTTAAGGGAGGGGGAATTTTCAACTGTGGAGCAGCTCTTTATGTAGCCATGCTCTTCTACAGTGTATTGTATAAATGATACTTTGCTAGCTTTTTCATGTTTTTATGGGCATAACTTTGAAATGTTTTTTGTTTTTGTATATACATAAAATCCTTATGTGGTTTGGTAAACAAACATTAAGCATGTGATTTGCAAATAGATACTTGTGGCACCAGTTGACTTCAGGGGAGTCTTTGTGTATTTACTTTGGTGTAATTGAGAGAAAATGGGCTCAAAGACTGAAGAAGGTTTACAGTTGTATGATTGCTGTTAGGTAAAGACTGTGCTAATAGTTAAATATAACATTGGGTTAATTCCTGTTCCTCCATGGACTGTAGAGTGAAATAAGGAGCTTGGGTCTAGTGAGATTGCTGTAAGTGAGCAAATGCTATGTCGACAAATGAAGCATAGAATGCAAATGCAGAAAAGCAATGCAGATACAAATGTAGTATAGACTTCTAGGTTCATGAAGAGAATCTGGGGCTTGTGAAATGAACCAAGGTTCTCCACATGCTGTGATACTATTTCATAGATGTGTACTTCTGTCCACTTCTCAGAATGCTAGGACTTTGACTGATTCTTGAGATGGGTTCTTTTCTCCCTGGCAGGACATTCTAGTTCTACAAGAGGTGTTCTCTGTTGTACAGACCTCTAAATACAAATAAGAAAGGAATAAGGGATATGTCTACACTTAACCTCCCTTAAGTTGACCTAAGGAACTGCACCACCAAATTGGGCTTGTATTAAGTCAATTTAAGCACTTGCAGCTAGCAGTATCAGGCTGGTGGGTCCCAGGCTTGCATCTGGCCACCCCGAGTCCATGGCCTGTGGCAGGTTGCCCTGCAGCTGGGGTCCAGCACTGGGGTATCCTTGGCCTGATGAGAGTCTCCTCCCCATGCCAGAGCCTCCAGGGCATGGATCTGGTGCTCCAGGGAATGCATCTGCTGCTCCATGAGGTTGAGCAGGAGTCCATCTGGGACTGCTTGACCTTGCACTGGGCATTCTCCTTGTCTCTCTGCGTTCTCCTTGTCTCTCTGCTGCTCACGCCACGCTCAGAGGTCTACCGTGGCATGCTTGGCCAGCTTGAGGTGGTCCTCTACTATCTCCTTGAAGTGACTTCCCCCTCCTTTTCATGGTTGGGACTGGGTGTCCTCCGGGAGTGACCAGTGTCAGGGTCTCAGAGTCTGCAGGATGGAAACAAAGAACAAGAGTTCCCCCCATTAGGTAGCATGGAGTACAGGCTGAGAGCAGCTGCTATCCCATGCTCATCCCCCTGCATCCCACTCCCCCGTCCTTTGGGAAAGGAACTCCTTAGGATATGCTTCCATGATGTGCTGCACGGGGCATGTGCAGTGCCCAGGATGGTGAGCTGAAGGCAACCATATGCCTGGGGTCTCTCCTGAGGCCATGTGCCAATGGTGTTGGACATATGCTGTCTGGCCTTGGCAATTCCATTGATAGTGCCACCACCCATGTCCTGCCAGGCCCCTGCCCCACTTGACACTGGGTCCCCCTGCCACAGCTCCCTGCCCCTGTGCCTCCATGGGAGTGCCTCTGCCCCTTGACCCTGCCGGTCCCCAGGCCATGTCCCCTGAAGTCTCTGTCCCACCTACTTGTTCCACCATGCCTGCAGGGAGAGAGCACTTACCGGCATGTGCAGCAGGAGCCTGGCACGATGTCGCCTCATCAGGGCTGGGGGGAGCCTCCTCCTGGGTCCCCTGGATGAGATCTGGGCTAGCACTGCCTGCGGTCGGTGAGGTGCACTGTGCTGGGGTGCTGGTGTTCCTCCAGCTCAGCACCACATCCTTATCCACTGAGCCCTCCTCCTGGTCATTGTCCTGTGAGGGGGGCTTGGCAGCGCTGACAGTGCCAGACAGCTGGCTGTCATCAGCCTCCTGGCCCAGGAAGGCATGCAGCTGTGTGTAAGGGAACAGGTTATGTTGGCTGCCCTGAGTGCTGCATGGCCTCCTGGGCCCTATGGTAGGCCTGGCTGAAGTGTTTGACCTTCACCTGCATCTGTTGGGTGGTGGAGGTGTGACTCTTCTCTGCCAGGGCTTCCGACATGGCCCTATACATGTCCAGGTTCCTCAGGCTTCCCTGGAGCTGGGAGTGTATGGGCTCATCCTCTACACACAGCCAGGAGATAGGATCTCTTGGTGGGTCCAGGATGGGGCCTGCCTCCCAGGGGTGTCGCTGTCCAGGGGAGGGACCTGGGGCACAGCCCCAGGCCCCACTCTTGGCCCCAGGCTCTGCCCCCTGGCCACATGCCATGCCCCCTGGCCGGGGACAGGACCGGAAGCCACCGCGTGCCGCTGCGGGTGGCTGGGCCCTGTATCCCCAGCCAGGGCCAGGGCTGGAAGTGGCCACAGGCAGCTGGGTCCCACATCCCCGGCCAGGTACGGGGCCGGATCAGCCGCTGCTGCTGTGGGTGGCCAAGCCCCAGATCCCCTGCTGGGGATGGGGCTGCTGCGGCCGCAGGTGGCTGGACCCCGGATCCCCCACCGGCGACGGGGCTGCCGCAGCTGTGGCTGCAGGTGGCTGGGCCCTGGATCCCTAGCTGTGGACAGGCCCAGGAGCAGCCTCAGTGGTCGAGCCCTGGATCCCCAGCTGGGGACGGGGCTGCTGCAGCTGCGGGCAGCTGGGCCCCGGATCTCTGGCTCAATCGGGCTGGAGATAGCGGGGGCCTGCCAGACCCAGGGAACCAGCACTGGGATTCGCGGCACGTGCCCTGGGTGCCCAGCACCAGTGACGCCCTTGCTGCCTTCTGACCTGCCTACCTCTGCCTTCCAACATGGCTGCTACACAGCTGGAGTCCTGGCTAGCTCTGGCTGTGGAGCAGGGTACGCTGGGCATTATTCTGCCATGGGATTGGGCAGGGTAGGCACTTCCTGGTTGCCAGGAAGGCTTCCAGGTGACCTGGAGACCAATTAAGTCTACATAAGCCTAATGCCAGGCTACATTGGCTGAAGTCAACTCAATAAAGTTGACTTAAAAATTAGGTCAACTTAACAAGGGAGAGTTATTCAGTTGACTTAAGCAAACACTTAAGTTGACTTATGAAATTCCAAATAGAGCCTGGACTTTGCTTAAATCGACTTAAGGGGTTTTAAGTCAACTTAAACCCCTAGTGTAGACATATCGTCTTTGTCTCCATTCTTCATTAAAAAAATAAGAATAATATTATTTCTTTTTCCCTTTTCTAAGTTTTTCACATGGAAGCAGAGACTGCCTCTTAATATATTTCTACACACTGTAGAAATGGAGTCCCTGGTCTTTTTCTTTAGATACTATCAAAATATAAAACTAATAATATTAATTGGAAGAAGGAGCTGGAACTATGTTTTGTGAAGAAGGGGTTATCTTTTGGAAGGGAATGCCTGGCTGAATGTGGTTTGAGGAACTTCTTATCCTCAATTCTGAGTAAAGTATATCAATCATCACATAACCATCAGCTTCTCACATGAGACACTCAAGGAGAAAAGTAGTAATGACATGGGAGCGTAGTACCAGTTCTCCAACCTACAGTCTGCTCATGGAGAAGCATTTCTATTAACTTTTCATTTAAGGTCATATTCTGTAGTCGCATTAATCAAGCAATGCTGAAGTAAAGGACTATAAAATTTGGCTTCTAAACAGTAACCAGTTCTATATAAGTGACTTGGCTATAGAAAAAACACCACTTGCAAATGATACTTTTCCCTGAGTAGACTGTAATTTGGAGAACTTGTACTAAGCTCCCATATCACTGCTTTTCTCCTTGACTGCCTTATGTTAGAAGCTGATGACTATTTTTTAATTGCTACACTTTCTCTCAGTTGAGGTTAAGTTCATGACGTAAAAGTCTTATTCTCTCCTTGTACATAAAAGTACCATCTCAGAAAACACAGTGCAGAGGAACTTATCACCTCAGCTTCACAAGTGTTTCAGCGATGTTACCTTGTAAAAAGGTTCAATATTATGAGGCATATTCAGTCATGATGAAGTCACCTGACTATATTTTGTAAATTCCCAGGGTTCTTATCTTTTTTCCTCATTATTCAAACTGCTCATACCCTGCTGAATGAGCAACTTTTTAGCACATATAAAAGCAATTTGCAGAATTTATGCTTTGGGAGGATGAATATGTGCTGCAATGTAATCTCTCATGAAAGCACTTACCTATCTCAATATATAAGGCGCAGAGTAGGGTTCAAGCTTACTCTCATAAACAAGATTTGTTTTGCCATTTAGTTATAGCAAAGTTGTGCCTTGAATCCTATTTTCTTTGTGTATGACTCATAGACAAGGGGTGCACATTAATCTTTAATATTATTAAATTGTAATTGAGTTCAGTTACTGTAACAGACCTCTTACTTTTCAAATGCTTTTTTTTTCTTTTTAAATTAGAGTGGAATGCTTTTCCATGTTAGAGAAAAGTGTGTGGAGTTCTGATTAATCCATTCACTGTAGCATATCAGTGAAGTTTCTGTTTCCTCCATTGCTCAGTAGCTCAGTAGCCAGTATGGTAGCTCAGTAATCAAAGCTGTCTTTACATGTGTGCCGTTAACCTGAAAGTAACTTACACAGTGGTTTAGGGCATCTGGTCATAGATTGCATTACTTTTTGTGCTTGTGTGTATGATTCATATTTTAATAAATGACAAAATTGCATTTCATACCATATTCTCTTTTGCAACTGAAGGTGAAGAAACAAACAAAACACCTTTTTTTATTTTTGGAAACACAGAGAAGCCAGAATATCAGACAAGAGTGATTTTTATAAATAGTTTTTTACCTAAGTTTTCTTTGTCTTCTGAATCTTTTGGGGAGCCACAATAATTCTTGTTTATGTAAACAATACTGCGGTCTTAATTGCCCCCCATTACCGTCAATATTCCATATTGTCTGAGATTTTAAGTTAAAGGAAATCATTGTATCAATATCAGGCAGTTCCAGGCACCAATACTTCCAAAATCTAAAGCACTATTAAAGATTTTAATTGAGCAGAAGGATCACCTTGTGGTTAAGGATTAAATTCTTGAATTTAACCTGGTTCAAATTTTTGACTCTGCCTGCGTGACTCTGAGCAAGTCGTTTAATCAGTTTGTCTCATCTGTTAAATAGAAATTGCAGTCTCACTAAGCAAGAGAATTATACTTATAAAGTCTTTGTCTGATGGTAGGGACAGGTTTTGCCTTCTGAATATTGTTATGTGCTAACCCTTGATACAAGAATGATGTTGGATGAGGGAAAGTCACTGATCAGGCTTATAATAGCTGTAGAGTTCAATTCTTGCTCTACAGATTTTCTTGCAAAATAAACAAGGCCCCCTATGGCACTTTTAGATTGTCTACACTGGGGGGGGGCCCTGGAAGTCAACTTAGTAAGGTCGACTTTAAGTCGACCTTTGCACAAGAACCAGACATACCCAGGGCACCCCTCCTCCTACCCCACCCCCTAGTCAGGATTGGGTACCCTGAGCCCAATGGGAACAAGGGGCTGATCCAGACTGGGGCTGAGCTGGCTCCTACCCTCCAAGGAGGAGCTGGTAGCTGGGTCCTGCTCCCAGCTCCTCTCTGCCAGGGCCAGCAAAGAGGGGCTAGGAGCCTGACCTGGCTCCCAGCCGCTCTTCACTGGCAGTGGGGGATTAAAGCTGGCTCCTGCCAGTGTTGACAAGTGACCAGGGGCAAAATTTGCCCTGTCACTTATTGGGGCAGGAGGCATGAAGTTGACCAGGCTGCAGAGTGACTGGACTCTGCAGCCTGGTCAATTTCACTTCTGTCAAATTGATCAGGTTGCAGAGCCGCCTCCCCTGATAAGTGACCAGGGGGCAAATTTGGCCCCAGACATTTCTCACAGCTGGCAGGAGCCAGCTTTAATCCCCCGCTGTCAGTAAAGAGGGGGTGGGAGCCAGGTCATGGTGCTAGTGGCCGGGGGTCAGAGGAGCCTGCATCACCCCTGGCTGCTTGCAAGTGGACGGGGGTTGGGGGAGCTGGCATCTCCCCCAGGGCTCAGGGGAGCCAGTATTGCCCCTGACTGCTCAGGAGTGGCCAGGGGTAAGGGGAGCCAGCATCGTTCCTGGACAGTGCGGGAAGCTAGCAACTCCCATGGCTGCTTGTAGGCAGCCAGGGGCTGGGGGAGTCGGCTTCACTCCTGGCCTCTTGCAGGTGGCCAGGGTTTGGGGGAGCCGGCATCTGGGACATGATGGCATAAATCACATTAGCATATGAGCAGGTAGATGACCCCTTGATGGAGTAGCTGGTTTGATTAGGTCCTGTGATGATGTCTTTTGTGCAAATATGTAGGTAAATTTTGCAGCGTCGAGTGATACATACTTGCTTTAATGGTTCTGTTTTTAGGTCTGTAGTTGCTGGTGAGCATCTGCTTAAAGTTGGGGGCACTCTGTAAGCATGGAGAGGTCTCTTTCCCAAGGCTTGAGAGAGCGAGGCATTGTCTTGTAGAATAGACTGTAGATCCTTGATGATGAGCTGTTGAGGCCTGAATTGAGGGTTGTAGGTAATGACTAGTGGTGTTCTGTTGTTTTCTTTTTTGGGCTTCTCCTATAGTAGTTGATTTTGGGGTACTTGCCTGGCTCTGTCAACCTGTTTCTTCACTTGTGCAGGTGGGAACTGTAGTTTTAAGAATGTTTGATAGAGATCCTGAAAGTGTCTGTCTCTGAGGGATTGGAGTCTGTGGTTATTTCTTAGGGCTTGGCTGTAGACAATGAATCGTGCATGTTGAATGAAAGCTTGAGGGATGTAGATATAGTGATCAATAGGTTTTTGGTATAGGTTGGTGTTTGTGTCCACCACTAATTCAAACAGTAGTGTACAGAAAGTGGACCTCCTGTGCAAAGTGTTCCAGGCAAAGTTCTGTTACTGGACACTGAGGAATGAACTAGAAGGTGACAGCCCCAGACTTCAGATTCATGGCTCAATAGATTCTCAAAATGCTCTTTCCAATATTGCTTAAGAGCACTGTTGCCCTTAAGAAGGATGGAGTTGCCCTGTGATCACAAAGGGATAATGCCTTTTTGTATATGTACAGTATCTAGAACAACAAGGCAGCCTTGATCTTGGCTGGAGCATTTCTGTAATGCAAATGATAAATTGTTAACTTGTATTTTAAAACAGCCCAATCCATATTAATATACACAGCAAGAAGTCAAGTTTCTTAACATTTGTCAGGGAGCCTGGTTGACTGTGAGCTACCTAAATGCTGAGAACTACATCTCTGGTCCTGTGCAGTGCCCACTATAATAACAGAAGTTTCCTTAAAGGTGATGGAGACCTTCTCAGTGACCTCTCAGGGGAACTGATTAATCTCTGAGGGTATCAAGAGGCAGATGCAGTGTGGTAGATCATCACCGAGGCAAATGTCAGCAGCAATGTTCCATCTAATTTTTCATAGGCTGTGTGTGCAAAAAATGTGTGCACAAAAAATTTCTTTGTGTGCACTAATATTAGCACTGTTGAATTTTTTTGTGCATGCTTTAGTTTGTTGTGTGTGTAGGTTTCATGACCTGTGTACGGGCACATACGTGCACAGCTTGTGGGGAACAGTGGTCAGCAGGTACCTTACTCTCTGCGAAAAGGGTGCAACCGACATCAGATGGACACACACAGAAGGCTTCCCCTTGAAAAATCTGTTTGCCAGCTAAGATTGTTGAGAAACTAATTGTGGAAACACTGCCACATACATGTATAGAAGATTGGGGAGATTTCCTTGGCTGATATTGGCTGTTCATTCCTATAATAGATGACTTATAAGAATTATTTCTGAACAGCGACAGTCTTTAGAATTTTTTCTGATTACACCACATAACATGCAAGGCTAGCCTTTGCCCTTTTTTCAATGTGTGTCATAATCTTGCTCTTCAGATTACAGAAACTAGGCAATGTGGCATGTTATGTATATAATATAATCAGTATATTTTCCATGAACAATGTGTAAACATTTCTATCAAAATGCAGCTTAAGTAAATGTGTTGCTTATAGCTATGTTGGAAGCAAATGGAAAAGGGAAATGAACATTCCCCAGTCCCTCACAGTCAGTCTCTCTGTGAGCATGTAATTTAAGAGCAGTAAGTAGGGTTTGTCATAGGCTAAGGGGAAATTTTGCTGAAACCCATTGCAAAAATATTAGGAAACCATCTACATGAAAGAAGGGATGGATTAACTGGCCCTGAGCTGCCTCCCACTCCAGGGCCTCCCCTACTTGCGCCCCCCACCCACTGTGGATGCCAAACACTTACCCCCCTCATTGTTGGGGTGAGGCCCTGGGGCTAGAGGGCACAGTTCTGCTCTGGCCAGCCTGCCCAAGGAGTGAGGGGCAGCTGGCATGTGGTGCAGCGGCCCATAATAAAGTCCTCCAGGCTATGGGGCCTGGAAAACTGTGCCAGAGTGGAGGCTGCACCAGTCAGCTCTGCCCTACAGGTGAGCAAACAGGCCCTGTCCCCAGGGGTGGAACGCAGGTAGGGTAGGGTGAGGAAGGAGAGCAGAGCCTGGCCTTTGGCTCCAGCTCTCCCCTGCCATCTGCCATCCTGCAGCGCTGGAAGGGCAGGAGTGCTCTCAGTGCTACTGCTCTGTGGCACTGAGTGGGGTGGCAAGGGGTCCCAGGTTATAGCAGTGGTTTTAGGGGCTGGACCCTGCCCCCCCCCTTTGCCCTTGCGATAATTGAGCCCTTCATGAAAGGTCACTATACCTCCTCTTTCTAGGCTGCAATTTAAAGACGCAGTCTAGGTCTGAGCACCTCAAGATTTTAAGCTTTAATGGACTGGGTAGGCAATACTCGAAGGATTCTCCATTTCAGTCACGGTTTGTGAAAAGTGAGGCTCAAATCGAATGTCAGTTATTCATAAATATATGTCATTGCATACACATTATCTGTGGTATCTGAGGTAGAGGAAGTAAGTGGACCTAGTAATTTATTTTTGACACAACATTTTGAACACTTGACTCCTTTTGTGCTGCTGCTGTACTGCTACCTCCATTTGTTTTGGGCTTATTCTTGTGTTCATATTCTTCTTAAACCTTCTTCTCATTTTCCATTTTAACCAATAAACACTAATAAAGACTTTTGATATTAATTAAATAGATTAATTGTGTTTATCTGATAAACACAGGAGATGTCAACCTGTATCTAAGGATTTATCTACATGGAGCAGTCATGTAGGACTACAGGCTGTGATTTCTAAAAACCATAAATCTGTTGTGCATCAGTTCGTTTGTGCATAGACCTTGCTCTAGGTTCTCTGATGCTATTTGAAACAGTACTATGTTAAAGTTTACTAGGGAGCATTACAAAGAGAGCCAGAAGAAGTTTTGCAAAGCAAGCATGGAATCCTATGGCACTTAAAAACTAACAAATTTGTTTATTACATGATAAATAAAAAATTATCATGAAATAAATAAATTTGTTAGTCTTTAAGTGCCACTGGATTCCTTGGTGTTTTGCTGAACTAGACCAACACAGCTACCCCTTTGGAACATGGCAAAAGAAGTTTTGGATATCTACATTAAACTTAAATAAACCCCCAAACTGAAATGAATAAACCCTGAAGAAGAGAAGTCCTGTTAAAGGAAAGATGTGGAAACAGCAAATTCCTGTCCTGGTGGTAATTGTGGCTGTTTAGTATGATGTACAGTTTAGTTAGCATAGTGTGTTACATAATGGCTATTTGCTGGTACGCTCTCACACTGTGCGGCCCACCATCATTTAACTCCTCTTATCCTGTTGGGAATCTCTGAGCAATGATCTATTAATTAACCACATCTTTCCTCTGTCCTTCTCACAGTTTCTCTGGCATGGAGCCAAAGCTTCTGCTTCCCAGCTGTTCAGAAAACCCTGCTGGAACCCAATCCATCCTTGGTCCAGGCAAAGGAAGGTCTGCCAATAAAGGCAGCATTTAACTCCAGTCTGAGTCTACATAAAGAATAACAGGATCTCTTTAGTGTATGCGTTTAGGATGAAAATCCCACAGAGATTCGACGGACATTGATTAAATATCAAGCTATCTCTGAGAAGGGTGCCTAAATCCCAAATTGGTATTATCAGAGAGGGTAGGGGTTTGAATGTCTCCAGATTAGTGACTGGTGTTATTTCTTTCCAGGGCTTTCCAGCTTGAATTTGTAGATGGAGTTATATTTGGCATTCAGTGCCTTTTTTCTGCATCTTGAATGAAATGCTTTGAAATAGAATATTCTTTGTTCACATGTTTTCTTTTTACAAATGTATTTCCTGCCTCTTGAACTTGTGTCCATTATATATTTGGACTGCTGAGCTATTTTAAATCAATTTTTGCCAGAGTACAAGAAAATATTTTGAATTGGTTCATAAAAGTTCATTGTTTAAGAAGCAACAATAAAGCTATTTATTCTATCAGTGGTAGGTTTGGTTTTACTTCAATATCTACATTCATCATGATTAAAATATATAGTTTGCTATAAAGAAAACAATGTAACTCTTACGTTTTATAAGAGGAACACTTCTCTATCCACTATCCACGTGCTTATCTCACAATGTATAGGACCTTGAGATTTAACTCAAAACATCCATGTAAATGAGAAGTTTAACAAGAGCTAATATTTGTGTAATATTTGATCATCACTCATTTAGAGTGCTTCTACAAAGATTAAGTGCTTGGTAGAGCAGAGTTGAGAAATGGAAGCACAGAAATGAGTCGTACAAAATATTGTATTTCACTTGGTATCGATCAGAAGACTAACTCTTCTGTGTTTACAGAAAAATTCTAGATACTTTACTAAGAGAAAGGGTTAACAGAGTTCTATAGAAATTTATTTGGTTCCTATAGAAAATAGTTTAAAACCAGTTCCAAATGAGCAGCTGTGTTGGTCTAGTTCAACAAAACAAACGAGGAGTCCTCTGGCACTTTTAAAGACTAAGAAATTGATTGTGTGAGCTTTCATGGGAGAAAATCCCACTTTATCAGACACTTAAAGTATCTGAAGTGGGATTTCCCCTCACGGAAGCTCATGTGATAAATAAATGTATTAGTCATTAAAAGTAACACAGGACTCCTTATTTTAGACCAGTAAGTCTAAATATCCAGAGCTATGGCCAAATTTGGCTGAGGCCTCTGTGTGTGTATGTGGGTGCAAAAGTTGCTTTAAGCCACTTTTTCACCCCTTTGCTAGGGATGTCACGCATTGGGTTGATTCCTCAGAATAAATTAGTACATCCTAACTTACACTGACTGCCAGTCATTCAAGGTGCTGTTCCAGCAGCTGGGGAATAATCAGCCTAGGGATGTCATGGTCACAACAGCCATTTTCTCAATTAAATCTAGCCCACAGAATCTGACTGATGTTAGAATAGAATCATAGGGTTGGAAGGGACCTCATGAGATCATTGAATCCAACCCACTGGGACTTGAACCTAGCACCTTCTGCATATTAAGCAGACATGCTAGCTACATGTTCTTTCTACAGACTTTCTTTTAACATGCTGAAGAAAGGATATCATTTTCTCTTGCATTCTATGAGCTGGCTAAAATTCTGATTGCAAAAGAATCATTTTCTATTTATGTTTTATAGGAATTTTCCATAAGGTTATGAAAATTTGGCCTGTGGTAAAATATTTATTTTTTTTCTGCTCATACGTTCTTTAAAGTCAGTGGGAGCTTGAGGTCCATGAGGAACACTAGCGAGAAACTATCTGTATTTCAGTTCATCAATTTCCTTGTATTTCTCCTTTTGTGGAAAGAAAGGTGGTTTGTCCCATTGAGGAAGAGAGATTAAAGTCTCTCTAGGTTTTGCTGGAGGGAAGCAACATGGTCACAGAAGCTCTTTCCCTCTGAATTGCTTCTGGGCTCTTTGTGACCTCTGGGGCTATCTGTAAGTGCCACAGGACTCCTTGTTTGTAAGAACCCTGTTACCATAAACTGTCCTAATACCCTCCTTTATCTTTGTCCTGATTTTGAGGCATCAGCAACAGAGAACAGAACATGCACCAGACCGCTTTCATATAGAAATGACTCAGTTACGCATTCTATTCAGAACATGCTGTTTTTGAGTACTTATGCAAGTTGAAATGTGCTTACATTGTGGAAATTGAACACTGAAGAGCACAAATATTCTAGTAACTACAATTATTAGAAAAAGTGATTACTATAGAATAAAAATTTGAAGCTTGAAGTGACCTGATCCTATGACTGACACTTCCCTGCATTTATTTTCCTCCCATTTTGTAAGTTCCCCCATCTCTGAAGCATCTGATGAAGTGGGAGTTTCTCCCACAAAAGTTCATTCAATAAATAAATTTGTTAGTCTTTAAGTGCCACAGGACTCCTTGTTTGTTTTGCTGAACTAAACTAACATGGCTCCCTCTTTGATGCTGAAACCTGATTTGAGTTACTGCAATCCAGAATACTAACAAATACTACCATGATCGATGTCCAGTCTTTTAAATCATTAACTGAGGATTTCAGTAACTCAGGCAGAGGTTATGGGTCTGTTACAAGAGTGGGTGGTGGTCACATTTTGTGGTCTGCAAAGTACAGGGTATTTGACTCCATGATGGTCAGGGAGTTAAAGTAAGGTGGAACGCCCCAGAACAGCGTTCCAAGGCCCCTAAAAATAGAAAATGGGGCCGGAGCTCTGCGTTCCAGGGCCCACCATTCAAAAACAGTGAGTGCCAGAATACAGCGATCCAGCTCCATTTTCTATTTTTAGGGGGCCTGGAATGCTGGGCCCACTAGGGGGCCCACCATTCTGGGTCCCCTAAAAATAGAAAAGGGAACAGGCCAGTTCCAGCTGGGCCAAGCTAGACCCCTGCACGTGCCTGGCCCCGCCCCCGGAGTGCACACACTGCCACTGAGGGAAACAGGTGTGGCATGGTGCAGCAGAGTTCCAGGCCCAGGCTTTGGGGGTGGCTCCCAAGTCCCTTCCCTGGGCTGCCTGCCTGGCCTGCCAGCATGTGGGGTGCTCCCCACCCTGCCCCTGGAGTGAACTCGCTGCCAGCTAGGTAAACAAATATGGCTGGGGGCTCCTGCCCCTGTCTTTGGGGCGGCTCCCCAGCACTGCCTGCCGGCACAACGTGGGGTGGATGGGGCACAGCTGAAGAGGTGATTCTCCCCTGTCCTGGGGCTGCTGGTGGGGTAAACAAGTGTGGCATGGGGTTCTGGGCCCAGCCTCCCCTCAGGTGGCTCCAGTGTGTCATGGGGTGGAGTATATTTGAGCGGTCAGGCTTGACTCCATAGCATAGCATGTGGGGGTGAGGTGGTGGGGTAGACAGAGCCAGGGATTTTCCTAACAACCCCCCCACTTACATATCCTCCTGAATCTCCCAAACTCCCCGTCAGTGTTATACCAATTTAGTGAGCACCCCAACCAAAGATTAAAATAAGGGGAAACACCTGGAATGCCATTCCTGGGCCCCCTATTTTTAGGGAGGAATCATTCCAGGCCCCCTAAAAATCAGGGAACATCCCAGAAACCTGTGTTCTGAGACCCCCCCCAAATAGGGGGATGCACCAGAATGCTGAGTTCTGAGGCCCCTAAAAATAGAGGTGTGCACCAGAACCAGTGTTCAGGTGCATCCTCTCTAGGCCAGAGGAAGGGGGGGTGCTGTGGGCATGCGCCAGCCCCAGCCATCCCTCCCTCCCTTCGCCAGAGCTTGTGTGGTTCCCCCTTATGGCCACAGCCTGACTGTGCACGTGGCCAGGCACCAGCCTCCGGCCTGGGCTCCTTTTTGCCAGCTGGTTGACTGGCTAGCATCATGGCCTCCTGACCCCTTGCCTAGCTCTTTGACTAGGTAACGGGGCTGGGGGGATTGGGGCAGTCAGGCAGCAAGCGGGAACAGCATGGGAGCAAGGAGGGTGTGTGAGGAGGGGGGGCGAAGTGGTAGGGATGGTGGGCTGGGGGATTAGGAGGCCTGGAATGGGGGCAGGGGGCTTAGGGAGTGGGGAATGGGGCTAAAAAGGACGTGGGGAAAGGGGTCTGATGGGGGTAGGTCTTTTAGGGGCAGTAGCTGGGGTTGGGGGCAGTAGCTGGGGGCAATGTTTCCTCTAAGGCCCTAAGGCAGCTGAACAACTTACGTTGCTAGCTGCATGCTCCCCCCCCCCCCCCCGCAGGCCTGATCCTGCCCCTCGCTCTCCCAGTCACCACTTCCAGTTGGCCAGATCCCACACCCCATAACCCCCCACCCCCAGCAACCAGCCTCACCCCGTCTTCCTACCAACCCTCCACCCCCTTTCATGGCTGGCTGCCCCAGCCCTGTCCCCAGTTGCACCTTCATCCTATTACCTGACTGCTGGAGCAGCTCAGCCTGGCCAGTGGCTGTTCCTCCAGCCCGAGTAAGACTTTATTGAGCACGCGCAGAGGCTATGCACATGCTCAGTGAGAGCTTCCTTTGAGCAAGAGTTTTAAAAACTCCTGGCTTGGAGCAACTCTCAGCCAGCTGGAAGACACTGTCTTCTGGCTGGGCAGGGATTGAAGCTGCCAACTGTGCATGGCTGGCAGTTTCCCTGCACTGGGCAGCAGCAGGGGCTGTATGGCCGTGCAGCTTAGAGGGAATATTGGCTAAGTGGCAAGGAATTAGGAGAGACAGTAGCTGTGGGGGGGACCCGGCCCAGCGTGAAGGGGGTCCCACCCTGGTGTGGGGGGACCCACCAATTTAGGAGGATTCCAGGGCCCCCCAAATTAACTTTAACCCCCTGATGATGGTCTCTTCTGGCTTTAATGTCTGAGGCTAATGAAACTTGTACTCTCTTTACAGGCAATGTAAGTACAAAGTAATTAAATAAATTACTTATAATAAATCCTAGAATTTCTATCTTGGCTCTAGTTATGAACATTGCAAGTCTGGAAATATTAAGTGTATATCGTAGATAGATTTATTATAAATATCTGTGTGTACAATGGAGGAGGAATGGATGTGGTGATTCAGTAAATCAGGGTCCTTCCTCACATGTGGCATCAAGGTCCTTGCAATTCAAAACAAACAAGGAGTCTGGTGGTATGCCTTGTTTGTTTTGTTGAACTAAACTAATACCGTTACCTCTTTGGAACTTGCAAAGCAAGTTCAGTTTAGTCAATACTAAATTGTGTAATTCTTCTATCTAGAGATATAGACTGTCTCACAGGAGAGGTGTGCTTTACTACAGAAGTTTTTCAGAGTATTTCCTAGACTCTCTTGGTAAGGAAAATAGATAATTTTGATTTCTAAATCAAACTTAAGGACAGAAGAAATCAACCTAAGAAAGTATGCTGTAGTGCCTATCCAGCCCAAGTTCACTTCCCTTTCCTACAGCTCTCAGGTATTGTGAGGAAGAAAAGCTAATCCAAATTTATAGATGCATTGGCAGCATACTGGTCAAGAAATAAATGGTTGAGAGTTCAGCAGCAGCAACTAACATTCACTGAAGTAGTTAATTGTGGGTTATGTTCAAGACTTTATGCCATGGTCAGACCTAAACTACCTGCTGTCTTAATTACATTCTTTAACAGAACAATGAATGCAGATTTATTATATTATCAATCTCTTTGCCATGAAAATTACTCATTCTGATTTTTCTCATACTCTTTTATTCTGTAAAATGGTAATTTGATATGAAGATCAAATCTGGCAATTAACTTGCATGTAATACTAGCCAATTGGTTATATTTTATACTGTGAGCATAAAAAGAAAAGAGATTAGTGGCATTCCAGTTTAGCTTCAGAGCCAGAAGTATTATGAAAATTTAGCTATATCAGTGAAGCTCTTTTGATTCAACTTCATGTTTTTGTCCTTCTGTACTACTAAGTCTGATTCTTTATTCATGTTAATAATCTGATTCATTGATTTCAAGGGGTCAATCACCCAAATAGTGCTCAGTCTCTACATTTCTTGCCACTATAACTATGTAAACCCAAGATGATTTTAAGAGAATTGCTAATTTTTGTGAGAACCACTTAAAAACATTCACATTTGAAGGGAAAATGCTTTTTTTCCAAAAAGAGTTCTCAATTAGCCCTGTGCTATTTTGCCAATATCTGAATCCCATTAACATTAAAGTCAATGAGATGGCACTGGTTCCTGGAAAAATGTTTTTTATTAATTGCAACATGTTGGTCTTAGGTTTGCTCTTAAGTGTGTGTTTCTGCTATATCTTGATGACTTTCATGGTGGCTGACTTCTTCAGCTATTCTGGAAAAGTTCAGAAGATCCATCAGAAAGATGAATGTGTTTTGATCCAGAAAGAGAAAAAGGTAGAAGACAACATAATTAAAAACATTGTATGCAGGTGAGGTTAATATCTTTTTGTAAGCCAACTTCTGTTGGTGAAAGAGACAAGCTTTTGAGCTACATTGAACTCTTCCTCAAATCTAGCAAAGATACTAAGAGTAAGAGTCATAGTCACTTCTTGATAAGTGCTAACTACTTATGCTATATAATCTGTTCCGCTTTACATTTAGCTGTGCCATTCTGAGCTCCTTGTCTCTTTCATGTATCAAAGGTTTATGTTACTTGGGTGTGTGCTTAAAACTTATGCCTACACTGGCAATTTAGGTTGAATTAAGGAGGCTTAGTTTGAACTAAATTAGTCTCTGTCTACACTAGACTTTCATTCAATTGAATTAAGAAATTCCTTAATTTGACTTAATGACAGCTTAATTTGAGTTAATAAGAACCAACTGTTAGTTTGAAAAAAGCCTTAATTCAACTCCTTAGTTTGAACTAAGGATGGTGTAGACCTGAATCACCCCTTCATTCAACTTTATTAAGGTTAAATTAAGGGTAGTTAGATTGAATTGACAAAGTGGACTAAGTTCACTTAACTTTAAGTTGCCATAGTCCACTTTGTTAATTCAACTTAATAAGGTTGAGTTTAGTCTGAATTAAAGTCAAACTTATTAGCTCGAATCAACAAATTTGATGTATCTTTTTCTAATGTAGATGTAGCCAAAGAGTCCTTCTTTACATCTGTACTCCTTACAGTTTTTTTGAGTTCAGCATGCATTAATCTAAATTTTGTTGGCGGGACCTTACAAATATTTCTTTTTGGAGTAATACTGACCTATGAATACTAACAGTTCAATTTAGTATATATTTTAATTCTACATATGCCAGCAACAGAGGGTTTAAATGTCTTATCTCACCACCCATGAAACAAAATGCTGATTGAAGAGACTGAATGAAACTAACAAGCTGTCTTACTTTGCCCTGAATCACTTGCTCCTTGCTTCAGCTAGTGTTCTTCCAAATTTATAGGGAATTGATGAACATGTCTATGCACACCTAATAGCTGGGTCTTGCAAACACTGGGATTAATCTATGCTGCCAGTAGAAATAATGAAGGTCCTGTGACACCTTAGACTAACCCATTTCTTCAGGCATAAGCTTCTGTGGGGTGCAACCCGCTTTGTCAGCTGCATAAGGTGGAAACTACAGTTAGAAGGTATATATACACATGTAAACATTAGAGTGGGGGGGGCTATGTGCCAATGTGTCTTTTTTAATACTGCCAGTGTGCCTTTTTGAGTCCACATAAGGAAAAATCAACTGCAGCTCCTCATTTCCAAGTAAACATTTTCTGTGCATCCATAGATTGATTGAGCTTCTTAACTCAGTGACCACATATCAATGTCTTCTCTGATGTTTCATTTTTTAGGAGTCAGGAACATGCTTACATTTCTGGGTATGCTTCAAGTGATCTGCTGCTCCTTATTCTTCTCCAGAATAAATATTAAGTCAGACAGAACAAGTAGTCATTATGACACAGCTACTGCTAAAGTTAACTCAGAAGCTTGTGCTCTAAGACTTTTAGGAGTCAAGAAGATCAGCTGTTGATTTAGACTTACTGAGGATGCTTCAAGGGGTTGTGAAAAGAAGTATTGTATTTAATAGCACTGATACATAAGGAATACATAAAATGTTCCCCAAGGTGTTATCCCGTTGTCCATAAAAAACACAGACAGGCCTTTACCTAGTCTGCCAGTACAGAGGGTGTGAACAATTATCAGAGCTGATTCCTATGAATACTGAGGAATCAGATTATATTCAGAGCCATTCATAATATAGATTTGCTGAATTCCTGTCGCTATATAGTCCTTTTTAAATAACACTATAAAATATGTTGTCTTTGGTGCTAAATATCAATTAATAATTTTTCTTCAACTGATTATGTTGACAGGAGGGACAGAAGTGAGCAAGGCTGAGTAACAACTCATAGACAAGATAATTAAATATCACATCAAGTGAGTGAAAATTTAAGAAGAAAGCAGCTAGCAACATAGTATCCAATGGTAAAATTTAGTAGGCCATACCCTTAGCTAGTGTGAATCAAAATTAGTCCATTACTTTTGAGTGGAGCTATGCTGCTATTACAGGAACTAAGGATCTGTCCCACTATATTTCTTTTTTCCTAGAGATTTTGATGAAAAATGAAACAAATGTTTAAAAAAGCAAAACTTTTATTTATTTGGTATTTAGTGGTTGTCATTTGCAAGTCCCAATTATACAATCAAAGGGTAAAGAAAAGGAGCGAAGTACACTCTGTATTAAGTTTTAGAATATACTGCCAGTACACTTCATCCACAGACTCTCCCACAAATTGTGGAGGAAAGACTCTATCTCTCAATTCTGTCCAAAAGCCACTAGAGGATCCTGCTTACATTGTCTCACACATCTAATTGCTTGACATACCACTGGAATAGCACTTTACAATAGTTTTTTCACTATAAAACAGAGAAAGATGTCTGACACTCTGCAACAAATTACAGATGACTATATTTTTTGAATCTGCCCATCATGTAGCTTCTTTCCACCTCTTTACGTATTTGCATTTCTTTCTATTTTTTCCTGTTAAGATCTATATACAAACTTGATATCAAGACAGAAGAATAGTTAATTACTGTTTTGATACCAGTGAGAAGTCTTTGAAATCCTATTTAATCACAGGGACAAAGAGTATAATGTTTTAATGGTAGGCAGGAAAATAATAGCAGAAGGTTTTAGCCAAAACATTTCCATAACAAACTGACATCCTGCTTTCCCCCTTACTTCAAAGGTGGTATCTTATTTATGCTTTTAAGTTGCTTTTATCTCGGAAGTATATGAGCATCTTATTTTATATTAAGCAGACTGAGGATGTGCTGGCCGTGACCCAGTCCCATCCATATTTTCAAAGTTATGACACCCAGATGTGAGTCTTCATTGTTTAGCTGGGAACAAGATCCCCTTATTCTTTCTGAACCAGAGTTTAAGACCTCCCGCTTCCCCCAAGAATCTGAGTGCTAAGGAGTGTAATTGTGCTGGCTAATCAGAGGTTTCTGAAGCAACTGTAATGGTCTGAACAAGATCTTCTTATTAAACATTGGTAATGTGATTTTTCCCAGATAAACTTTAATACTGAGAACTACCTTCTCTATCACTTGCATAGTGAAAAGTTTCAGAGGGATAGCAGTGTTAGTCTATGTATAGCAAAAACAACAAGAGTCCTGTGGCACCTTAAAGACCAACAAATTTCTTCGGGCATAAGCTCTTGTGGGCTCCAGCCCACTTTGTCAGATGCATGAAGTAGAAACTGCAGTTAAGAGATATACATACGCATTCCTAAAACTATAGTACCCACGTGGGGAAGTGAAAAAACAGACTGACAGAGCCAGACAGGTACCCAAGAGTCACCTACTGCAGGGCATACCTGACAAAGAAAAGAACAGAACACCACTGACCATCACCTACAGGTCCCAGCTAAAATCCCTCCAACACATCATCAAAGATCTACAACCTATCCTAGAAGGTGATCCCACGCTCTCTCATGACTTGGGAGGTATGCCTGTCCTTGTTTACAGACAGCCCCCCAACCTGAAGCAAATATTCATCAGCAACCAAACACCAGGCAATAGGAATACTAACCTAGGAACCTGTCCCTGCAACAAACCCCATTGCCAACTGCCCACAGATCAACTCCAGTGATACCATCACAGGGCCCAACCACATTGACTGCATCATCAGGAGCTCATTCACCTGCACGTCCACTATATGTCATCATGTGCCAGCAATGTCCCTCTGCCATGTACTTTGGCCAAACCGGACAGTCCCTACACAAAAGAATAAATGGACACAAATCGGACATAAATGGCAACGTACATTAACCAGTAGGAGAGCACTTCAATCTCTCTCGACACTGAGCCCTAGTCTACACTTAAGACTTTGCTCAGCAGCAGTCAACCAGCATTTACATGAGGCACGTAAAATGCTTTGCATAAATGGCTATGACTTCCTAAGCTGCCAGGACACGCTGGGGAAAGCTGACCGCAAATCCCTTGCAGTCAGCTTTCCCCTACACTTCCTGGCCCCCAGGACTTCTGGCACCAACTTCTGGGAGCACAATGGCGAGTTCAGACTCACTGCTAAGCACTCATGGAATACCGGGCTGATGGCGGCGATTATGCTGCCATCAGTATAGACATAGCCTTAGCAACAGACTTGAAAGTTGCCATACTTCAACAAAAAAAAAGACTTCAAAACCAGACTTCAGCATGAAACTGCGGAGCTGGAACTCCTTTGCAAACTTGACACAACCAGATTGGGTCTGAATAAGGACTTGGAATGGTTATCTCACTATGAAAAGTAATTGTCTCTTTCACACATTCTCACCTTCTAATCGACTGATGTGAATGGGCCTTATCTATCCTAACTGAAGTGACATTGTTAACAATTGTCCTCCATCATCCTGGTATGTGTATATATACTTCTCAACCGTAGTTTCCATGTGATGCATCTGACTAAGTGGGTTACAGCTCACAGGAGCTTGTGCCCAAAGAAATTTGTTAGTCTTTAAGATGCCACAGAACTCTCATTGTTTTATCTCTATCACTGTTTTGTACAGAGTTTGGCTGTATATTTTTGGTGAGAAATTTTTCTTAATAGCTGTGTTCCTACCTATCAAGAAATTAGTTCAATTAGCTGCATCTTTTTAAATGCATTTTGAGAAGAAGGGCATAATTTGCTTCAAAAGGTTTCTGAATATTTAATACACTTCTTGGTCCACTTAAATATCTGTTTGTCTCGAAGGTTTACCAAAAGATAATAATCAAGGCTCACTGCTTTCAGTTTAGAATAATTATCTTTAAATTACAAGAACTTATCACATTTGTTGATTTTATGAAGAGTCTTTGGCAGCTGAAATCTTCTCTGCAGGATCAGTCAATTCATAATTTATAGGAATAACTGATTCTGAGCTCTCATTGTACCACTCTTCTTTATGTGATGGAAGGTAATGATTAATATATCTATCACAATGCTATAAAAATCAATGCTAGAAGATTTCTGTGCATGCTCAATAAACAGTGACTCCAGTAGATAATCCATGGACATGATCTTCCTCTCACCTATGCCAGGTTTATACTCTGTAGACTTCAGTGAAGTTGTTCTGGATTTACCATGGTGTAATGAGAAGACAGTTGTGTCCTATAACTTTATTAAACTTCTTACATAGGATTCATTTGGCAATCAGCTTGATAGCTGTAACTTAAGTTTTGCAGAAAGGCAATCTAAGAGTTGTTTTCTTGCAATAGTTTGATGTCCATATACTGTGGTGACAACTTCACTGCTATTTTTTGATGTCCTCTAAGTGCAATGGATAGATGGAAAGAGTACAGACTAGAGAAAACAAATTATAATCTTCCAACTTTGTCAATTAGTTGTTCCTGTCAGAATGTGGGAGATGGAGTGAGGGAGGAAATTGACTGAAAATAAGACTCAGCCTTGTGCCAAACCAGTGGTGGATGATCAGTTACTGAATTTCAGCCAAAGCTGTGTAGACCAAAATCATGTCTAATGTTTATAGTACAGCCAACCATATCAGAAAATCCCTACAAATTGATTTGAAAGTTGTAATATGATTTGGGCTCTACACTCCCACTCACTGACTTACTTCACATTAATTTGGCCATGTTAGTATAAGTGAATAAATTGCAGTTGAGGGGGCATAGCAGAACATGAACATGTTAAAAAAGAATGTGTAATTTACAATTCTGCCTATCCTTCCTCATAAAATACCATGAGGCTTTCCGTGCACTGGCCAAATGAGAGTGACTTAAAAATCACAAGGTTTTCTGAAAGAGAACAAATTTGGGGGTCATTTACTTTCTGGTTTTGAGCTTTTAGGTGTGACTTAGTTCATATGTTTGAGCTTTTCTCCACAATCATGAGGGCTAGAAACGTACCTCTTTACATGAGCATTTCAGCTTTCTTTTTTAGCAAACAAGGCTTTAAGCAAAACATTAAATATTGTATAACACATGATAAAATTCTGAGAATTGTCAACCCTAACCTGTTTATCTCCCCCTTCAACTTGGGCCTTCTTATGGCATGTAAATTAAACTGGGTTAGATGTATCTTCTTAAGAGTCTTAAATTATTTCAATTTAGAGTTAATTCAGTTGCCCATTACCTTGCTCCCATCTCCTACAAAACCCTCTCATGTAAGTTTGGCACTTTATCGCAGGGCATGATGTTCCAGTTTAGGTATAAGCTAAAATCTGAATGAGACCCTAATGCAGATTGGTTGCTCACCACTTTACAGTGAGAATGCTGACTTAAATCAGAGTGCTGATAGCTCTGTCCTGTGCTTAGAGGAACAGGCAAGTTCTCTTGCAAATCAGTGGTAAAGAAGTGCAGGTTATCTTACTGCAGCATCCTACATCATAGGATGTGTCCTCAGAAGGCTTAGTGCTTCACCTGCTTGAGTGTGGTTCAGGTGAGAATACATTGACTCATGGTGCCTTTTTGCTTTAGACTCTCTTGCAAATGCACCAGCTTATTTTTGTGCCATTTACCCTGCTATATACCTCCCCTCTAAACTTTGTAAATGTTTGTTGTCACCGGCCATCAATTTTTTTACCCTTAACATGAAACGTTATTGAAATAGGGAAGACATTATTCTTTGAAATCCACACTGGCTACTTTTTTTTTGCTTCACTATAGAACCATCCCCTCCAGCTTGAATGCCTGCTACAGAAATAAAAAAGCAGAGTACACTTATCTTCGTGTGTGTAAAATGAAGTCTTCTATAATGTTATATTTACATCTTGAAGTATACAATCAAGAACTATCTGGATTTTTAGAGTTCTCTTATATGTAGGGGATAGAAATGTCCCTTAATTAGCATTTTTTCAAATGTAACTCTCAATCAGGTTTTTGAAGGAACAAAAGGAAAATCACATAAAGCATCACCTTTTACATTCTCTAGACTTGTCTTTCAAACATACATTTGGTTGGTGCCAGTGCTCCCCTGAAACTGGCATATGATGATGTGAGTGGGAAGAAAATCTTATTGACAGATGGGCATAAGGGATGCCAGATAACCAGTGTCTGCCTCAAGTTTGAATACTAAAAGTCTGATTTCCATCCAATAATGCCAGAACAGCAACCTGTTCAGAGCTTTTGAGATTGTTGGTGAGGGGAGGCAGAGAACTCATTTAGGCCATCAATTCACAAATTCATCTAAACTTGGCAAATGTGGAAATTAAAAATAAAAGACCCCTTGACACCATGTTTGACAAACTCTTCACTCAGGCAAAATTCAGGATGTAAGAGTATAAAGTCTCCAAAATACCTAACTCCCTGGGGACAGGTGCTTAGGAATTTTTTGGGGGAAATTACTACTACTTTGAGGCCAGATTTTGTGAGTTGCTTGATTGACTGCAGAAACTACAACTGCAACTCCTTCATTTTTGCAGCTTACCCAAGTTGTTATCAGAAGCCATTCTACAGTTTTGTTTTTAATTGCTTGCATAAAAAAATGTAAGCAATTGTTCTAGGCTGCATGATGAACCAGGAGACCCTTCCTGGGTACTTTACATCCATGGAAGAAAATTGCAATTTATCAGATGCTTTGAAGGTGGGGGGAGCTTATAGAATGGGAGGAAAATAGATACAAGGGAGTGTAAGTCATGGGATCAGATCACACTATAACAGCAAATCAAAGCAGTTGTTAAATTCCAGCACTGGGAAGCAGCACACACGGGAAGATGAGGTCAAATCACCTGTTGTAATGGGAAAGGAATCCATAGTCATGATTTAATCCTGCTTTCATGCAATTGAATATGCATATTAATTCCAATTCTGCAGTTTCCCTTTGGAGTCTTGATGTCTTACCTGTTTGCTTGAGCACAGTTACTAACAATTGATTAACAGAGTGATTAGGAAGCCTAAAGTGTTCAGCTACTGGTTTTTGAATGTTGCAGTTTCTGATGTCAGTTTTGTGCCCATTTATTCTTTTGCACAGAAGTTGTCCTGTTTGTCCGATATATAAGGTGTGGGGGCATTTGTGGCACATGATGGCATAAATCACTTTGCTGGATGAGCAGGTGAATGAGCCTTTGATGGAGTAGCTGGCTTGATGTAATTTCAGAATCAAAAGACCAATACCTTGCTTTTAATTTGATGAGTAATTTTCACAAGTTTTATGAGTTGTAATTTTGGTTGGATACAATATTGTTTAAGATGAAACAATGTTTGTTTTACATTGATTTTCATTACCTTTGTACAAAATTTTGTGGAACACTTGGACAGTTCTCATGGCACACTGATTGACCACCACTGCTTTACACACTGGTCTCTGCAATATGACATATGTGATTCATGGACAAGTATCTTGCTGCAGAATAGATACAAAAATATTGTATTTTAAGATGAAAGAAATAACACAAAAGATAAGCTGTAAAATACAGGAAAACAGTGCAATTGGCATATGTTTATACTCTTTGTTATTAGCATGTGTAGTTCTCTTGATCCCTAGGGACATGTGTTTGCACATCACGAATACATTGTACCCCTAAACTATAAACTGACTGTTGCATACTTTGCTGGGCTGGGATTTGTTTTATTTTATGAAGAAGACTGTTTTAGATCCTGAGAGATGATGTTGACAGTCCTCTGTGATTAATGATCCTTTCCTTTCCAAACAGGCACACTGAAATTCCTGTGCAGAATTTTGGATAATATAGACTGATGCTTTAACAACTACTGCTCTAATTAGAACTAGCCCAGAAACAATAATGTTAAAAAATATATGAATGAGAGTCACCACAATTCAAATGCCCCTTAGTCCTTTAGATTAGAAATTAAGTGCAGAGTTCTCTTTAAACCCGCTGATCCCCAAACAAGGGGAGGGGAAAAATTGTAAATATATTTTGGAAACTTTTTCTTCACTTACTTCCCAAATTTGAAATGTTTGGAATGCAAAAATATTCGAGCTGTTGAATAATTGGCCCAAAACTGGGGGAAATATTTTGCAAGCATTTTCTTCATCATTTTCATGTTTCTTTTTCAATTTGTAACATTTTAAAATTTAAAAACTTGCAGCCAGCCGTACTTCAGATGTTGTAAATATGCTACACTAAGCTGAATTTTTTCATGTTTTGTACATTGTTTGCTACATTAGTCTCTAGCCTTAAATTAAGATATAATGATTGAATAACACATAATTATCATTCACAGAATTCCTCCCCTTACACAATGATGACATGGCTAAAGGTGATTTTGCCAGGAAAATCTTTAAACCTGTAATTTAAAGGAAAGGGGGGAATGGGGAAACTTTTAGGGGTAATTCCATTTGCTGGATAGTAAAGTTTTCATCTAAATTTCCCTTCAGGCATATATAAAAATTTTCTAGCAACCTCCAGGACTTTTACGAGGGCATGAAATGCTAAGAGTACCTCTTCATGGCTATGTCCACTTGTTGCTTTTAAATCAAAACAATGACCGTTGTTTCAATTTAAAAAAAAAATCATGTCCAGATGACGTTTTGTTATTCTGAAATGATGAGCCCCGTCATTTGAAACAACGAACCTTATTTCAAAACAGTAAAACCTACTAGACAATCAAAATAGTTGTTAAAATGAAATGGTTATTTCAAAATAACGCCGTTTGGATGTGTTATTTCAAAATAACCATTATTTTGATTTAACACTTTTGTCCTTCTCCTTTCCAGGATGCTTTCCTTTTCTATATATTGGGGGAGGGGGCATGGCCCAGCAAGGGGGCCATGTTGTCACACCTCACATGGTGCCCCTCTCCTGAATCAAAATAGCAAGTTATGCGTCTGGACGTGCTATTTTGATTTGGTGTTTTTGCTTAATTCGATTAAAGTCAAATCGATTCAATGATTTTATTTCAAATTAACTTATTTTGATTTAACTTAAATTGAATTAAGCCAGTACATGTGGACATAGCCCTTGTGTAGTTCTGAATGCAGAACTTCTTGTTGTCTACTTGTTGTGGCTTTTCCCACTTTTCCTCTTATATTTTCATATACACACACAATTGTTAAATTGAGAAGAATTTTATGTCTCAGATTCAGGAAAATAGCAAGCAAAGGAAAATCGCCTTTTAGAAAAAGGGATTGTGACTGGTGTGTTACATCCTCTGTAACAGCTGTTGCGAATTTATGTACTGCAATTTCTCCCATGTGAGAATGGCACTTTGTATTTAAGTCAGTACACAAACAATCTCTCCCATGTTTGCATAGATATATATATTGCATCTCCACACAGGTCAGTAGCCCATCAGTTTTTGAGACTATAATATAGATAGTTGTAACCAATTTTGTGGACTTGCATGGGAAGAGAAGGTAACTCATTAGCTTTCAGAGGCTAGACATCAGGTGAATTAGTATGTTCTGCAAAAACAAAGAGTAAATACAGTAGCGATATCTGTTAAGTTAAAAAATGCATATCTAATTTGTTACCCTGAATTTTTGTTTTATCTCATGAACACTTATATGAGCTGTAAGACTTTTATGAATATTTCCATTTACTATAAGTAAGGATTAGGCCCTTGGTTGAATCAGAATGACCTGGATACCTCACTGAATGGAAAGAAAAGGGTATATATTAGGTTTAAAATGGCTCTTCCCTGTATTTTTGTGGCTATGTAGACAGGGAAAAGAGGAAAATATTCCTCTTTCTCCTCTCTGCAACACAGACACAGATAGGTAGAGAAACACAGGATTCAGTTAAGATTAACAAAATATTCCTTACTGAGGCTACTAGCCATGCTGTCCATAGAGTTGTTGCTAACTCTAGCTTTCAGGTTGACCACTGTATACTGTGTTGCAACAGTTACCACACAGGGCTAAAAAGTCATGAAATGGACTACTGATTGTTATATTCATCTTCCTCCCCTGCAATAGCTTTGAGCTACTCTGTTCCATTCTGTCCTACACAATGGGGTGGAGAAAAAGCAGGAAGAAAGCATAGGGAATATAAAAAATGATGAACATGTGCTAAATCACAGTATCTTTTTTGTGAGTGAAGGCAGGACAGGTGTGGGGCCAGTGTCCTTCTCAGCTCAAAACCAATGTTTAGCATCTCTTTCATCTCAACTCTGACAAGACACCAAAGTGATGCTGAGCATCTCTTCCTCTCATAGTCCTGTTGTATACTACAGAGCATTAAATATCACTTTCCATTTGTAGCCCTGACAAATAAATCCCATATTGAATTTTTCTGGTGTTTGACACACATCTCTTGGGAGCCAGAGATGTACTTCAGGGTTAAAATAGGTCATAGAAATCAGCAGTGTTCCCACATATGAACTGAAATCCTGGACAATTGTGACTCAATTTATACTACTTTAAGTCTCCTCTTGGGGCAGCTGGTAACCAAACTTGAGACAGCTGTGTAGTGCATAGAGATACAGAACCTCAACTGCCTTCCTTTTGATTTTTTGTGTGAGAGTGTGTCTTAAAGACTTTTTGTTTTCAAAAATCAATATTTTGAAAGACAGAAAAAGAACCCCTTTTCCTGCTAAATATTGACTTTCTCTTTCAATGTCAGATGTTGCAAACCTTCCATCTGTTAAGCACTTTCCAGACAGATGTCAGCAACAAAATATTACCCTGCTGCATACCCTTCTGCTTCCTAACTTCCTCCTACACTGGAATAGTTCCCAGTGTGCCAGCTCCCCCAACATGCATGTGCAGGTGCATGTACACACACACACACGCGCGCGCGCGCGCTAAGTATATTGTTTCTGCTGCCTGTACATGTTTGAGAAAACTCTCACATTATATTTACACCACACCAGTTCTCTCAGACACAGAGATGACATATCTGGAACATAAATAAGGGTTTAAAAAAAACCCTAAAACCAAATGCTCCCCTTATGTCAATGATTGGTTTTTAAAACCAAACATTGAAGAATCTCTGTAAGTTATGGATCATGCATCACTTTTCTTTCAGAAGCTCATTTGTTGTTTCTAACAATTCAATTGGCATTGTGATCTTTGCGCTAAAGCATGGAGGTTGCAAAATGAAAATCCTCAAAATACAGACAACGGTTTTCAGGCATCAGAGTGGCCTTAGATGTGAATTACAGTAGGTCATTTATCTTACACTTCAGTACAGGTTGCACTACAAGCTGCACCTACATGTCTGAATATCATGCAGAGCTAAAGTTTACTTTGTTTCCTTCTGTGGTCTGAACTAAAAGAACAAAAACCTCTGGCTCATAGTTGAAGACAATGCTGAGATATGCAAAGCCATTTCAAAGAGGATACATGGTGAGATTTTTCAAACACAGCTTTGTCTGTCTGTGTCACTACTGTGTCAAAGAGGCCTGTGTAGAGAAACATGAGACTTCTGATCTGAAAAACATCTGACTCTTGCAGATCATGAGTTAGAAATGTCCAAATGACTTAGGTTCCTAAGTCTTTCAGGACTTGTTTTCATGTACAGAGCTGATGTAGCACTTACTGAAGACAATGGAGATCTTCTCTGTTAATCCACCTCTAAGAGAGTTAATACCTGTACAGGGTGAAGCTCTTCTATTGACAAAGCACTGTCTATACCATGGTTAGGTTGGTATAACTACACCAGTAAGGGGTGTGGATTTTTTTCACAACCCTTAGCATCATAGTTAAACCAATGTAAGTTTGTAATGTAGACCTGGACTCAGTTTCAAAATGACTTGGGTATTTAGGAGCTGAAGTCTTACTGACTTTCAGCCAGACTGAAATTCCTAAGTCACTTAGGCCATCTTGAAAATTTCACCCTAAAAAGGAGTCTGAAGAACTGAAATGACTTACAAAATGTTAAGGCATCATTATGGAAGACTGAGAAGCTCTGGAATTAGAATGACACAAAACAATGTATTTGTTGGTCACAGAGGTGCAGTCAGCTAAGAATAGTATCAGCCAAAACTGTCTGACATCTGATAGCTTGTCATTTTGTTGTAAGTGACACTATCATCACAACTAGTACCCAGCTGGCAGTTTGAACAGAGAAACCAAGTGTTGGACAGTCCCAAAGGATGAGTCCCTCTTATTTAAAAAACTGAGTTTGTGTAATTTGTTGTGACAGAGGTGTCCCTGACCCAGTAAAAATATGGTTAGTTTGCTGTATAAATGGGGCTTAACCACACTGAGATCAGATCATACAAGTTAGAAGATGCTAAAACAGCAGCATGACCCAGTTACAACACAGCTGGGTCCTGTCAACACTTTGTATGCTGCTTAGATCTGATGACCTCTGCATTGTAACCTGGTCTACTGTTTCTCTTTATGTAGCATAGGCGATTAATGTTTAAAAAGCTCTGGGGTGAGATAAGTATACAGAATCAGGTGCCCATAAAAATGGAGCAAAGTGAGTACATAGGGTATAGGGGGATTTGTAGGTGGTAAAGAACAGTGTTGTGACTAGAGAAAGGTACCTCCATTTTGGAGAAGATTATGATATGTTGTCATTTGGTTTTGTTCTGAATAAAAAATTTTGAAGTTCCCTATGAAAGGGAATGGAGTCCCAGTTCCAGGCCAATCTGTAGGGAAGGCTGCCCTGGAACTGCAGAACCTGGAAGTCAGGTGGTTCTGATGCTGGGGCAATTCATGTAGATGGTTGCTTAGAAGCAGTTTGGGTGAGCTGTTGGATAACCAGGTAGGGTTCCATCAGACCTTCTCTAAAATTGAACCTTGTCCTTGCAATGTTTTTATTTTGATGAACCAGTAAATTCTGACATACTTTCTCTGAGTTTTTCCAACTAGCTGTAGTTGTGACCTGAATAAAGACAAATTCATTTGCTTGTTAAGGCTGCAGTCTGTTACCCTGAATTATCCTCTCACCAATTAAAATGGGGCTATAGAGAATATAGCTGTAGAGAATGATGGGAACAGGGACTCTTTGTGGTCCTGTATAGGCGTTTCTCTCACTGAATGGGATTTGTATGTGCTACTCTTTGATGTCCTCTCCCCTTCCTGTTACAACTTTGAACACTAGTTCCGGGACATTGTTAAATGGTTCTTCATCTCCCTCTTCCAACCCTACCCCCCCAGGGGCTACGGAAGTATCCTCAGCTCTTTTCCTGCTCTGTGGAGCCATCTTTTTCTTCAGGAGCTTTTTGATCCAGTGAGCTACCCCTTAGAGGGTTGCCTTTTTTGGTTTTGCTTAGCATAAGCAGTGAGGCCCAAACAGGGAGCAACTCACAAAGATAAGTGTCAAGCTTGAGAAGAGCAGGTCTTGCCATCCCATATCTGCTCCTAAGTCTAAGGCATCTAATACTAACTGCCATCCTAAGACGGCATTTGGCTGAAGAGGAGGAGGGAAAAAAGGGAGAAGGCTGTAACAAAAAATGTAGTACAAGTGGACAGAACAATAATTGGTGATGAGATTGTGAGGAATTCTGCTGCATTTAGATCACAAATTTACTCTTGTAATTGTGTATTGGTAGGTTCTATTATACTTCTACTATAACTTATAGGATATTTTTGCAGAAGTTTCTGAGGATATAGTATTGGCATTTTACAGCCGAGTACATTGAGGCATAGCGGCATTAAGGATCAGTTTCTTAAGAAATACAGTGTGTATTTTGTGCACCTAATTTGTGTGGATGTTCATAATAATTTTGTGTACAACGAGGCAGCTGTGAGTCTAATGCTTATTTGCATGGTTGCTATTAATATGGCTTTATTTTACATACAAGATAACTACGCATAACAAGTATCTCTGTATACACAATTGTATACATATAGTTCTAAAACTTTGACCCAAAAGACTGTTCTGCTCTAGAGAAACTTAACAGAAATATTCTACTTGTTTGTTATACTCAAAGGGAGTCATAATATAAAGAAGATTCCTGAAGTAGCGTCCACTTTACTACTGCTTAGAGTTGGCTTGACTTTAGCAGGCTAAACAGGTCTCTATGTTATGACTTCTATTGATCCTAGTACCAGTGCAGTTGAACTGGTGGGAGTTGATTTTTAATTTTTTATAAATTTCTTCAGGGTAGGTTGTGACTTAAGTGACTAACAAAAAACTGCACAGTAAAGCTGTGATAGAATTGGAATGGAACCCAAGTCTCCTAACTATCAATCATGTGTTTTAATCCCAACACATACCTTGTAGAGTGGATTTGTGGATTCTGTGCATAGTTCTTCATTTGTAAGCTCTAAGTTTAATGAAATTGTATTTTTATTTTTTAGATAGTTGAAGAGTCCATGTCAACCATGTAGAAGCTTAGAGACAAATGTCCTTTCTATGTTTTTCTCTCTTCTTTAAGTGCAAAAAATAAATCACAAGAGAGATTTTATGCTATTTTCCTGTTGTGCAGGATGACAGACTAGAAAATGCATTAGGAAAATATAATGCACTCCAACAAACAAGCAAATTTTGCATATTGAATAAACCACATAAAATAATAAAAATAAGAACAGGCACTGAGAGAAGAAAAGATATTATCAAAAGGTAACTTTAGTCATTTTTTATTTGAGTTTTAAAGTCAGTCATACTTAAAATTCCATGCCAAGTAAATTTACAGACATCTGGGAGATCTGGTCTTTAAATCTACTAATATTGGTATAAAACAGGTCACATAGAAATGTGAGTCTCTTGCAAAGGCATGATTTCTGTTTCTTACACTGACAGTTTAACAATTTATGCAGTAATCAGTCTGACCAATGACAACTAAAGACAGGCCACAAACCCCACAGTTGATAACTGGATACAAATTTTCCCCATGTTTAGGGGTTTCTGAGTCCATTTTTAACCACACTTTTTTTATGATAGTTGCACTTACTAAGGTAGGAGTTTTGAAATCTCCTGTAATAGGAACTAGCTTATCACCAGAGGCATCAGGAAGGAATACATACATTGCTGAACACTAATAAGAAATAATGGATAGGGTAAAATATCTCTTCGGATATTTGTATACAACTGCCATTTTTTGCAATAAGGAGTTATACAAGTGTATTCAAAAAGGGAATTTATATAGCAGATTTTTTCATGCTTCTAGATGGCTGTATATTTACTTTGCGTGGAATTTGAAATATGACTGACTTTAAAGCTCTTCAGATAAGGCATAAGTTAATTTTTATGGATGATTAGGCATTTGAGGGATGGGTAGGCCAGTTTTCAAGAAATGTGAGTTTGTGACTGAGTTTTGAAATTGGGTGGGTTGATCAGAAAATTTGTCATAGGATAATGTAGAAATTTTCAGCAATTGCATCCATTTGCAGGTGAGTATCTTTGTCCACAATTGGTCAGTATACAATATTTTAATTCAGACAGTGTTTACAGGAGTGGTTCCCAACCAATGTGCTGCAGCACACTGATGTGCCGCGGCAACCCATTTGATGTGCCTCCAGTGGCGGCAGGACATGGCCCTGACCATGGTCCAGGGGCTGCCAGCAACGGCAGGACGCAGCCTTGGCTACGGGGCTGCCCACAGTGGCAGAGTCCGGGAGGCGTGAGTGACCTCACAGCACGGTGTGTTGTGACAGAAAAGAAAGTTGGGAATCAGAATCACTGGTCTATGGTGTTCTAAGTTCTAACATATCAGCTGCAGATTTGGTATTACAGCATCTTGAAGTGCTATAGTTAGAGTGGAGCTGAAGTAGCATTTTCATTCTTAGGCCTTGTTTTACTGTATTGTACCTTTGTGCAGAGAAATTATTGGGACAATAAGTTTCTATGTGTGTTCTCAGCCCAGAAATATGGATTAGTGGTGTCTTTGACAGATGTGATGCCTGGCAGTTTACAGGCAGCATGGACTTTTCGAACAATAAAGTGTTAAAATAGCTAAATGCTGGGAAGTGGTTACTGAAAATTCCATAGACATGGTTATGCAGAAGCTATACCCTGAAAAACGAGCCATTAACTAATTACAGGTTCTGGGAGACTGGAGATTATAGCTCCAAGAAACAAACTGTATATAGAAACAACTAAGCCAGGGGTCAGCAACCCAAAAGATAAGAAGAGCCATTTTTAAAAATTCCTTCAATAACCAAGTCTTTCGAGAGCCACAGTGGATGTAGCATCCTGGTGGGGAGTGGGGGGAGTTGGACCAGAGCACCTGCTGCAGGGCCCCTTGGCAGGGAGGGAGGAGGAGCCAGGAGAAGGCACCCCACAGGGTCCCTCGTGGCAGGAGGGGGGAGACCAGAGCCTGGTGCAGGCTGCCTCCAGGGTTCCCTGTTGGCAGAGCCTGGACCCAGGAGCAGGCTGTCCACAGGGTCCCCCAGTATGTGTGGTGGGCTTGGAACTGGGGAGCAGGTGGCCTGCAGGGTCCCCTGGTGGCTGGAAGGGCCCCGGAGTCTGGAGCTGCAACAGGTCAGCCAAAGAGCTGCATGTGGCTCCACAGATCCCTGAGATAAACTGTTCATCTGGGACCTGGTTCCAGATCTAACAACTGACATAAAATCATAACCAAAGGGTCAAAATCCAGTCGTGGAGCTTAAATGACTGATGCCTACCAGAGCCTTACTGTGCAGTTGTGGCGACCTCTGATAAGCTTTTGGTGTGTGTGTACATTCTTATGTTTTCTATTGTCTCCTAAGAACAAATGTGGTTTACTTCCTAAGGGCTAGTTGGTAACTGGTGTACACTGCTATAGTCACTAGAGATGCCTCTTGATCAGGTCCTCAGGAAAATTGCGGCAAGATGCAAACCTAATCAGTCAGTCTGAAGTGAGAGAGAGGCAATCTCTGTCCCAAGAGAAGTAACAGATGGGGAAACTTTAAATGGGTGTCCTCAAAAAAGATCAGGAGGCATGTCAAAGGAGCAGTTAATCCTGAAACTATTAGGAAAGGATAGCCAAGACATTCCAAAATGCTACTACATAAATACATACTACATACAAACCTTGAATACCACATGCAGTTCTGTCTGCCCCACCTCAGAAAATGATGTATTAGAAGTGGAAAAAGTATGGTGAAGGACAACAAAAATTATTAGGCAAGAGTAGATTAATAAATCTGGGACTGTTCAGTTTAAAAAAACAAATGACAAAGGGGGAATAGGATACAGGTCTATAAAATTATTATTGGTACGTGTGACGGGGCGGACCCGCCCCGCACTCAAACAGGCTTATATGCCCTGAAGGGGAAGTTAGCCCCGCCCCTTAGGCCCTGCTGGGCATGCTCCGACAGCTGCCCCAAGATAAAAGGCTGCAGCTCTCCTCAGTTTGGGGTAGACCAGTGGAGGGAGCAGACGTATGCTGAGAGCTCCTGCCCAGGTGCTGACTCGACCCCTGCCAATCCGGAACCCCCTATGGAGATGCCCCGGATGCTGACCGTAGAGACTCTGCGGAGGGAGACGTACTCTTCCATGGGGGACCCAGAGACCCTGACTGAGAGTGGAGAGCTACCCGACGGATGCCGGAGAGCCAAAAGGGGGAGCAACCCACTCCCTTTCAGCCTCAGGTAGGAAGTAGCCCAGGGCAGCGTTTGCTGGGGGGTGAGCCTTGCCCTGCTGTAAAGGGCTAATAACTCTGGACTCTGGCCATTGAGCCATGTTGCCCTGCTGTGAAGGGCTAACAACTCTTGACTCTGGCCGTTGAACCACACTGCCCGAATCGAGGGACCAGGAGGGTCCATTAAAAACCGGGAAGTGCCCGGTTTGAGCTCGCGGAGGTTGTGCACCCTGCGACAGTATGGAAAAAGACCATGTCCACACTTTGGCAGTTAAATTGATTTAATAAAATCACTATAGACATCATTAAATTTATTTAAGTTAAATTGATTTAACAAGTCCCCACAAGAAACTCAAATCAAAATAGCATGTCCATGGATAGGACTTGCTAGGTTGATTTAGAAGAGGGGCACCATGGGAAGTGTGGCAACATGGCCCCTAGGACAGTGGTTCCCAACCGGTATGCCACGGCAACGCCATAAGTGTGCTGCGAGAATCCCTGGGAGCTGGGGTCATTTTAAAACTCCCTCCCTGCTCAGCCCAGCCACATGGGCTGTGCAGGGGAGAAAGCTTGCTGAGTTTGCTCCTGCTGGCTTCAGGCAAGTGTGGGCTGGGAAAGGAGGGATTAATCGTTCGGGGGGGGGACTTTGAGGATGGGGGATTGCTGGGGGAGGTGGAGAGGGGTGGAGAGAGCTTCTGCTGCCCCCATTCCAGCCCCAGCCACCCAGGGCCATCCCACCATATTGGGGGGTGGGGCTGGCCAGCCCAGGGTAGAGGCAGACCCCTGCACTGTCCCCTCCATGCCGGGGACCAGGCAAGCAGCCAAAAGGGCAGCCCGGTGCAGCGCTGCCAGTCCGCGCCCCCTGCCCCCCAGCCACACGCGCTGCTCTGGGCTCTGGGCTGGAGCAGAGGGGAGGGGGCGGGAGGCGGTATCACTACCCCTCCATCCCAGCATGCAGGGTTCTCTTTTTCTGCCACCAGGCTGGCAAGCAGGGGTCCCTTCCCCCTCTGCCTGGCTTAAGCAGCAGGAGCCGGTTGTATTCCTCCTGGCCCGGCCAGCAGCTGAGCCCTGCGCTGGGGTCCCTTCCCCACTGCCAGGCCAGCCAGGGGAAAGATGGGGGTGGGCCCCCCATGTTTTACTCTTCACTGATGCTGTGGTCCTGATGCCATCCCTTGCCAGGTTGCTGAGGGAGGTCTTCCTTCCAGGGTGCCATGTGCCCTGGGAGGAAGAAGGTCAAACTGGGTTGTGATGCTATCTGGGTCTAGGGGACTGCTTATGGTTATCTTTCATATTAATATTTCATATTTGCAATAATCCATATGGGATATACCATGTTTGGTGTCAACAGAAAGGCTGTAATCTGATATGAATGGTTATATGGTTCATATATAGGTATCATGCCTGTATTAGAAATTAGAAATCTATTTGTTTTTATATGTGTTCCAAGTGATTTGTTTTTAAGGCAATCCCAGACAAGGTGTCTGCAAAACTATTGTTCCTCTTGATGGCCCATATGTGGGGGCTCCCAGCTGCAGTAGGCCCAAGAGGAAACCTGTTTGGCTAGTTACCCAGACTGACCATGTGGCCCACCTCCAATTTGATCTGGCATTGACTATGAGATAAAAGGCAGGGAACCCATCTCCATTTTGTCTTCAGTCTGTCGGCAACAACCACCCTTCTCTGGAAGTGAACAAGGGACGGAGACCCACCCAGGTGCTGGGTGCATATCAAAGGAATTGGACTAACTGAAAACTACATATTCTTCAAGAACTTGCTTTCCATGGACTCTAAACCATTTGTATATATGTGCTTCACTTTGACCCTTTAACAGCTCTCATGTTTTGATTGTTTTCTTCTTATATTAAACCTTTAGTTGCAGTTATTACAGGATTGGCTGGCAGTGTGGTATTTGGGTAAGATCTAAGCCTATATTGTTCTGGGTGATAGTGGCTGGTCCTTTGGGGTCAGGAGAACTTATTTCTTTAAGAGACCCAGTAGCTAGAGGGGATCATAGGAACTGATGTGCAGTAAGGGAGCTGTTTCTGTTTTGTTATGCTTAGTGATGACCAGAGTGGGGAATCAAAAGCATGTTTTGTTACTGACTGGGAGACTGGTTTAAATACCATCCGTCAGTAGTTTAGGGGTTTGGCCCCTGGTTTTTGCAGCTTGCCCTGATTTTTGGCACATTCAGAAGGTTATCACAGGAGGCCTGGGTCACATGGGTTATATCAATATAACACCCACACTGCATTATATCAATATAACAGTTTTGCTTTAACCATTATAGTGATATAATACAAGGTTTTATTGTATCGGTCTAACGTTCCTTATATCAAAATGGGGGACCTCCTCATTTCAATATAAGGAAATGTCATCTGGACCCACCAGTAGTGTGGACATGCAATCTTTTAAATTGAAATAATCAGCATTATTTCAATTTAAAAACTAAGTGTGGACATACCCATAGCAACTAAAGAAGTGTTATTTACCATTTCACATAAGATAAGAACCAAGGACACCAAGAACAAAGACAAAGTCTGGGTTCCAAAAATAATTAAATAAGTTAATGGAGTTCCATCAATGGTTATTAGCCAAGATGGTGAGGGATGCTGCTCCATGTTCTGGGTGTCACTGACTCTAACTCCCCAAAACTGTGATTGAATGAGTGGGGCTTGATCACTTGATAATTTTCCTATCTTTTGTTCCCATTGAAGCATCTGGCACAGGCATCTGTAGGAAGTCAAGATACCAGAGTAGATGGAGCACTGGCCTGACCCACTAAGGTCATGTTTATGTTTTTAACCAGGGAAAATTATTTTAAAAGAAAATATGTTAAATGCTTTTGAGTTAGCAAAGCAATAGGATACCAAAAACAAAGTCTGGATGCTTGAATAACAATACAATTATCTGAATTTAATGTGGAACATTTGGCATATGGATAGTCCTCACTGGGCCATCTTCCTCAGCAATATTTAAAATGCATCTGAGAAATGAAGCATATGAGTAATGAACAGTTTTGCTTATATTAGCGTATAGCAACCTTAGAAACCCAAGCCTAAGGTAGCCACTAAAAACCTAATATTCTTGTGGGCTCTGGGCATTTCTTGAATTCAAGTAAGACATCCCTTCACTGTATATTCCATGAATCCTTCCATGCTATTAATAATCGGTCTAAGGAGACCCAGTGAGTCTGGGTGTCAGCCTTAGTGTTGGGCTTTGGTACAGCAAATTTCAGACTACAGATTGCGCAAACTTTAGAATTTGTGCCTGGGGCATTGCAGCAGTGATTGGACTGAACCGATGATGCTCTATCCAAGCACTTCAGTGATGACTTTTTCATATTCTAGAGAATTCAAGAAAAAATGTTTTAACTCTTTTGGTTGTGGATCTGTGCAGTGTTGTCTTTCTCAGTCCATGCACAGCCTGACCCAATAGCTCTAAGACCTTATCTACACAAACTCACATTTGTGGTAGCATGTAAAGTATATGTATTTAGACACCACAGTCAAAGATAGGCTGTGTCTACACTCACTAGAGTGTGTAACTGCACACTTCAGTGAAATGCTGCAGCAGTTGGAAATTTTCCTTGTTGCCTCCCCAATACTAGAGCCTTTCCCTGCTGCTGCAGACTTTCATTTTGGCTGCTAAAGGCTCTGGCAGAAAGATGCTTCATTGCTAAAAACAGCAGCACAAATGTGGGAGCTATTGCTTTAGCATGTATAGAGGTGTACAGGTCACTCTACTCTAATCACTTAAGCCAACTATTTGTTCCTATGCTAGCTAGGCATGCAATGTCTGTCTACGCTGCTGTTAAGACCTTCCTGCAGTTCACATGTATCTCAGTAACATGTTAGCTCTGAAGCCTAACAACATTATGTTAAAATCATTAAATATTTGTCTGCTGATTATTTTAACCAAACCATCCAGCTACACTGGGACTTTGGATAAAGCCAAGTAAATACCACTTGGTGAAACCCTAGAGGAAAAACAGAGGGTATGGGGAGCGCTGGACTAGACTAATAAAGGGGCAAGAGGTAATACACAGGCAAACTGAGTTTTCTCACCATGTCTTCCCTTTCACTGCTGCCGTCCCTTGTATGTTTGCGGGGAGTGTATGTTAGGCCAAGGTTAGGCCTGATTCTGAAAGTATTTACCTAAATGAATCATTTTAGAGAGAGAATATTAATTGAAACTGGTTTTGATGGAAAACTGCGATTCTGACAAAATTTTGCTTTTGCTTTCCTACAGAAACATGTTGACTTTGCACCATGAATAGGGTCTCCCATGAAGCAGAACAGAGAGACAGCAAGAGTGGAGACTGAGCTATGTAATGGGAGCTGCTTGGCTGCAAAACCAGGCCTTTAGAGAAGATGAAAGGCATGAGGCACCCAAACAATAATTCCTAGGAGGCACCATGATGGCTTTTCCAAATTGAAATTTTGGGGGTTTCAAACAAAAGTTTTGGTTTTCAATTTTCTCCAAAAGTGCAATCTTCCACAGAGAAAATAACTTTTTACAAACTCTGCATAATGGAAGTTGAAGAATATAGGTAAATGTGTGTCAGTGTTTAGATCAGAGTACCATTACATGGCAAGCTGAGATTTTGTGTTTTCAGGCATTTGGTGAGCACTAAACATCCTATCTGAGCAAATATAGTGCATCCTACAGCTGCCAGATTTGCTGTACTGGAAACAAAATCCTTTATTTATATCCAGAAATGACATTTCAAACTGTGGTGTTTGTCTTCTTTTAACTATTTTAAAGATTTTAGATTTGCCTGAGCAGGACCTCAGCTGATGCAAAATGGGGTAACTCCAGTTTACACCAGCGGAGGTTCTAGAAGACTATTTTTAGAAAAGCAACAAGCATTTGGAAGCTTAAAAAAACAACAACATTATTCCAAACTTTCAGTATTAAAAATGTTTCATTTTCTGGATGAAGATGAAAGAACTGATTTTTTTTTTTTTTTTTAAATCAGACTTTATAATCAGATGATGATGCATGGGGGGATGTGTCTAGATAATGTGACAGATGATTTTAACTTTCCTTAATGTGGTTTAATTGGATTAAGCTTTATGAAAGGCCCTTTCTTTTCTTTTCTTTTTTCTTTTTTTTTTCTAACACCTTCAGGGCCCTTGGCTGCACTCTGTGAATGTTCAGAACATCCTGCAGAAGGGCAATCATCCAGTTTTATTGACATATGCTGTACATCCTGACACTAAGTTAACATAAACAGAGCCTATGTTCACTGACAGTCCCTAGAGCACCAGGCAGTGGTGGCCATGAAGTGATTTTTGGGAAGTTCTGAGATTTGATGAAGCATTTTAAAAACTGAGTGAATTGTAACAACAGTATGAAAAACTTTCACCATGTATCAGTTCTCCAAACTATTTTCTAATAAAGCAAAGATTGCAGAAGACTGAAAAAGGGTCAATTTATCCCACCATTGCTAATAATGAGCAATAATTGATTCCCCAAGTTGTCCTACTGAAATCAATCAGAACTATGTGAGGATCAGATATTATACAGTGTGTGAGTAAGCATGGCAGAATCTAGCATAACATGATGGAGGGTGGCAGAAGAACATGTGGTTTGCCTTACTGGTTTGGGAACATGTTCTATGCAGTTTGAGTATAGTAAGTAATGTTTGTGAGACTAGGCTTCAGGCTAACAAAACTAATGAAAGTAACTAACTATGAAGCTTAACTGAGATAAGAGCAGCAAATAGCTCATTAGTGAACAAGATCATCATCAGGGAAGAATCAATGCAGGGCCTAGAGAGATCCTGGGCTCCAACCCCTAAGGCCCCTGTGAAATCCACTCCTCTGCCCCCCCCTGCCCTGCTGCTGCTCTGCTCAATGCCAACTGGGCTTGGAAGAGTCCTAGAAAGACTCCTGCCCTGCTGGTGCTTGGGGTGGGGAGAGGAAGGTTTGGGGCCCTGGCAGAGACTGGTGTGTCCAGCTGGTCCGTCCTGAGAGCAGGGCTGGCTGGTGCCTATTCATTACACTGTGGAGTCAGGGCCAGCATGCATGAAGTGCAGCTGGTGCCGTCTTCCAGAGCCATGACTACTGTTTATGATTCCCTTTACAATGATCGGTGCCTGGGGCGAGTGGTGTGGAACATGCCCTTTAATCAGGGCTGTAACTATGGCAGAGTGAATGGGGCAAGGCCCAGGCACAAATTTGAGACGGTGCCAGACCTTTCTTGGCCCCGAAGAGGAGTGTGCCTTAAAGGCACATTCCTTGGGGAGCCGGCAAAGTTGCTCTCCAGCTGTGGCAGGCAAAGGGGCTCCCCGTCCAGCTCTGGCCATGGTGGGGAAAGGGACTCTCTGTCTGGCTCTGGCCACTGCAGGGTAGGGAAGCCCTCCCCAACCAACTCTGGCTGCTGGGGGGGGCAGCCTGGGCCCCAAATCAGGGCCAGGGTATGGGGGAATGCCTTTGGGGCTGCTTGCCCCAGGCTCCAAAATGCCTAGTCATGCCCCTGCCTTTAATGGAGCAGGTCAATGGAGCCACTCTGGCACACCTGAGGCAAAGCTCTACTTGCCCCACCATAGTTACAGCCCTGCAACCTTCCAGGGCACATGGGCCTGAGAGGGTGCACTGGGTGTTGTGCCGTGTTCCAGCTCTCTCTACCCCCAGCTGGGACTGCAGGGCCATAAAGAGTGGCCTATGGCACCAGAGCCGACAAGCCTGCAGGTTGTAGTGGTGGGGTACTGGGTCCCCATGGTGGTGCGGGTCTTGGTCCCTAGGCTGGGGAGGCCATAATCAGTGGTTAAAGTATCATTTGAGGGCTCCCAGAACCTTCCTAATCTCTGGGTCCCCTTTCTGTATTGTCCAGCCCCCTTCCATGCATGTGTAGGCCTGATTTTTCTTGATTCTGGAATCTGGGTCCGAGAACTCTGGCCCATCAGATTTGTGGGCCCCAGACCAGTGATTCATCTTATTTTAACCCCTGGCCAAAATGATGGGCAATCTGGGGCTCTGAGGGCCCTTAATCTGGCTCTGACTGTCATGTGCTGAAAATTAGCTTAACTACTGGTAACTATAAATTTGATTTAGTTCATACAGATGAGATGGGGAGTGAAATGTTCAAATATGAGGCCTTACTAGGACATCTAAATTTGAATTTTGCTGCATAAATGTCTATGTAAGTACCCAGCAATGGGATTTTGTCATTGTATTAAGGTCTTCATGTTTGCAATTTGGGCTCACTAAATTTATTGCTTAAAAAACAACAACAACAACAACAAAAGAATAGAGTAATGTGTACAAATTTGGAAAATCTTTGCCTAATTTAAACATATTAGAATATTCAGGAGATAGACCATTTGGCACAAATTTTATTTTTAGAGAAGTTAGGAAAAAGCATTACCAAATAATCCAGTTTAAAAAGTGGCTAATAAAAAGAGAAAGGGGGAGAATTTTTAATGAAAACATGAATGCATGATATGTAACATAAAAGGCACCTGCTGGTATCAGTCTAGCGTTCTAGGCATATTTTCCAGCCCTTCATATAGGGCTTATTACAGAGTGCTGACCACTCAGAAAAGTACTTAAACACATGCTTCACTTTAATCATGTGAGTAGTCCAAACTGAATGTAGTTGTCTGCACTCAAATTACACATACAAGGGCATATATATGTTTCTGAAAACTGTCCCTAAAGTTGCAAAAATTCATGATTTTCCTGTCTCATAATATCGAACAGTCTTCTTGGAGGGATTTTTGGGAACATACTGTATTTATTTATAGTAGTATTGTACCTACTAACGTCATGGGCAACTACTGACTGTATTTCAGCCAGAACAGCTTGTGTACAAAGTTTTCCTACAATATATCTTCTGGGATATGTGGGGGGCGGGGAGCCAACCCTTCTGAAATATTTGCTGTTGAATTATAAGTGTTATTTTTCTTCATTGCAACCTAAAAATGTGGCATAATCAAGATTTATTTTTGCCCATGTTTTGTGGCTGATTTTTCAGAGATCCCATCCTGTTTATTTTTAGAAGTTATATTCACTGTGTTGTATTTTTTAAAGCTAAAAAAGTATTGTAAATTTACTACAGTTCTTAGATAGTTCCACATTGTTACTTAAAGTCCTTTGAGTAAGGTGGACAAACTAAAAAGTTGCCAACTTAGAAAATTTACTCACCTCCTTTCTCATCTCCTAATGTATCTAAGTCTTCCTTGCAGCATCTTAATGTTTCCTAGCCCCTCCAGAGGTGTAGAGGCCCAGGGGGAGGGAGACGGCCAGGTACCCAGGCGCTGGCCTGCAGGAAGGCACCTGCTTGGTCCTGCACCATGGCTGGATTGGAGGGGTCCCAGTCCAGACTACCTGATTTTGGGTGCTGGTGCAACCCCCTTCCCCCACTGCCCTGTGTATGGAGGTGGGGGCTGCACAGGGCGGCAGGGTGGGGCATGAGGCAGCGAAGGAGGCAAATGTGACTTGGTTCCCGGGCACCACATAGCTTTGGTATGCCACTGACCCCCCCCCCCCCCAGCTTACCTTTTTCTTGAAGGAGAAGGAAATCTTTTAAATGCACAAACTGCTAGAACAGAACAGCTCCCCAGACAGCAACACTTTTTTTCCACAGCAAAGTGCCCTGCCTCCATCAGCCTGGTCCAATGCCAGTCAGAAAATGTAATACTTGCACAGGAGAAATTACAGAGAAGGAAAGTACAAGAGGAAGGGAAATAAGCACAGTTGAACATGTCGTCTTCACTGCCAAAATCCCTGTGAACAGTCAAGGACACTTTTTACCCAAATACTCTGACCCACTGCTAATGACATTTTGTACACTGATATTCCCATGTTTCAAAGAGGTAGCCATGTTAGTCTGGTGCAGCAAAGCAAACAAGGAGCCTGGGTGGTACTTTTTCTCTCCTATGAAAACTCATGTGATAAATAAATGTGTTAGTTTTTAAAAGTGCCACCAGATTTCTTGTTTGATATTTACATGTTCCCTGAATAGCACTTCATGGCCTATACATTGACATATCTCTTGGTTCAGAAGTAACTAGCCAAAGCTTTGCAAGAAGACTGTCAAGTAAGACTCAGCTTCAATTACCTTTAAAAATTATTGGGGGGGGGGGTTGAATTTATGTGATGAACATTCTTTTCTCTTACATCTGATGTTTGAATTTGTATGGTGAGAAAATCAAAAAGAGAAAGGATCCTTAAGGCAAACTTTGCATACCATCTTTACACATAAAAAAAAAAAAGCAAGCACAACTCCAATATTTTATTGTTCCTTTTCAGGTCACCTTTGATTAATTTCAGCCTACTATAGAAGCTGACCTTTGAAATGGAGCGGTCATCCAATGACAGACTGCTTCAGGCTCATCACTGCCTCAGTGGATCGCAGCTGAGGATGCCAGATTCAAGACAAACTGCTGAGAAATAGGCAGACTCATCCCACAGTGATAGTTATTCTATTATTAGATATACCAAGCTAGAAAAAAAAAAGTAAACTTCTGTCTTGAAACACTGGTTAATAAGTTCAAAATGCCTGTGCTCCCTTCTTCTAGCTGGGTGGTCCCACCTTTCTCTCACTACATGGGCTCAAAAGGGTCCTAGGCAGAATGTGGCAGCATATCCTCCCTCTCTCTTAGCTCCACCCCTTTCACCAGCAAGCCCAGCTGTGCCCTGGGCAAAGCAAAGCAGCCACACCTCCCAGAGTCCAGGGCCCAGAAGTATCCAGCTTCCCCCCTCCCTCCCTTTTCTTCCCTTTCCCCACATGGTACCAAAAAGGTGCGCAAAAAAGAAGAAAAGTGAAGAAAAAAGCTTTCGTCTCCTGGCTCCACCCCTTCCTTACACTGTACCAAAAAGAACAGTGAAAAATGACTGCAAAAAGCAATGGATAGTGCAAAACTGAAAATGAAAAAAACTGTACAGTAAGTAGGTTTTATGTTTATCTATATTTAATAATGTTTATATTTATGTGTATGTTAGTTACAATAGAGTAGGAGGGGGCAGGACTGGGGTGGGATGTTTGCTTCTCCCTCCAAGCCCTGCCCCTTCCTTCACCCCTCTGCCACCATGTGTGGCCCAGACTACAATGTATATGGCTTTCAGGCCAAAAAGTTTGCCCACCCCTACACTAGACATTATAATGAGTAGTTATTGAAATTGTTTCATTAAACAAAGGGTTATTTTGATCTCTAAAGATCAGCTACCTACCCATCTCAACATATCACTTAGTTCTCACCCAATAAGTATGCTGTTGCCAATGTTTCAGTAGTAAAAATCTAAAGGTTTATTTATAAAAGGATAAGAAGAAACTAAAAATGGTTAATAGCTCACATATGTATAGTCATTGCAAAGTTCTTATATCAGGTTTGTAGCAGTGATGAACTAAACTGCTGGTTTGGAAAGTCTCTGGTAACTGCCACAAGATAAAAAGTTCCTCAGTTCAGTGATTAGAATGTTCCCTTTTAGTTGTAAATCTGGAGGATTAGACAGAGGTTGCCTTAGGCAATTGGGGGCCCTAGGAGAAGGTGCATTGTGGGGCCCCCTAAAAGGCCTCCTATAAGGCCCTACTGCTGCCCTCCCCATGGCCCCCATCCCACCTACAGCCATAACACCCACCCTTGCCCCACAGGACTCCTTTTTTGTTTTGATGAACCAGACTAACATGACTATCCTTCTGGAACTCGTAAATTATTCTTGGGTATGATAATACTTAAAGATCTTTCCATCATGAAGCTTGTAAATTAATCATCTTTTATTTAACAAATGTGTTAATGCTGAACTACAAAGTTGAAATGAAGATTTAATTTTTTTAAAGTATGTGCATTAATTAACAAATAAGTGGTAAAATTGAGATGGCTCAAAAATAACTAAAATTCCACATTTAAAATTTTGACAGTCAAATTTTATAAATTTTTCATATAGAATTGGGTTTATGTGCACTAGAAGTTTAATACAAATAATTATAATAAATATAAGTGAAAAGGTTTCTAGTGTGTAGCTATAAATCAAAAACACCAAATTTCAATGAAATTCTCTGAAGTACTCAAGTTTATAAGACTCTGGCCCCTGAAAAATATTAAATAGTAAGTTTAAAAAAAGAAGCTAAAAAATTGCTTACCTAAGAAAGACACACAGCACAGATATCACACACACATGTAATGATTGCTTGAGGGCAGCACTGTATAGATATGTAGTAGCCTATATGGACCTAGCTGGTAACCTGAACTAACCAAAACCAAAGGGAAAAATTGTCAGAAAGGCAAAAATAGAACAGGTAAAAAAGGAAAAGGCAAAATTTCACAAGCTGGATTAAAAAATGGCATAATAAATGGCCATACTGAGGAACTAAAAGATGATACCATTGGAAAAGTTCCTGCTATTGTGCTGTCTATTGGTGTCAAAAGAGCTTGCTCTTGCTTTTTTAGCATGCCTGTGTGAAGCTGATGGGCAGATAATGGTGAAATCTGCAATTCAGATGAAGCACAGATCCTAATGATAGTTTGCCTTGATGAGCCAAGACTGAAAACTGCTGAAAATTCCAGCCCTACTGGTTCTGCTAGATAGGAACAATTTCTATATTTTTCTATATTTTCATTTCTGTTCACCAAATGGAGGATGGGGCCCCTGATTGCTTGGGGTCCTAGGTGGCCACTTGCTTTGCCTACCCCTAAAGCTACCTCTGGGATCAGAGTAGGAAAGCGACAACATGGCACTGATGCCAAGGGTCTTTTATACCTTTTGTGACATGCTCAGCATTTTACTGTCCCAAAGCAAAGCTCACAGCAAAGTCTGGAAAGTTACAGGTGCAAGATGGAGATCTGGGTCACATGAGTTAGTCACATGCCCTTACCTTGCTTGCTGATTCAGTGGCAGCAGTCATTATCCATATTCTGGCTGGGGCATCTACAGGAAGACTCACTCGGTGGGATGAATTTCTTCTATGGCCCATTTGTGAGAGTTAATTGTCTTTGATGGGCCATCAGCCCAAAAGCTGTCTGGCTTCAATATAGGCTTCACCTGGTGGGTGTTACTCCAGCAGCTGGTATACAGATTATCAATATACACACAGAATATTCATAATTTCACATACAGTGATGATAGAAGGATTTAAACAGGATAATCATCTTTAGTGAATTATAACTCTTCCATCAGAGCTACCTAAAACTGGCCTTTTTACATCACACAGTCCAAAAGTAAAGACAGAGATGGTCAGTGATGGTTGCAAGTATCAGATAGTGCTCTCCTTTTTGACAAGTTCCAAAGGGTTAGCCATGTTAGTCGAGTTTCTTCTCCCTTTTGAAAGACAGAGAGAGAAAGAAAGTGAGAGCAAGAGCAATCCATCTGAATTTTGTGTATTATTCTGGCCAGTCTGTTCCATAGTTTGGAGCCAAACATATGGTGACTGGCTGTGGGCAAGATCCTTCAAGCTGGCAGCATAAGAGCTGATGTCTGTCAGTTCATCTGCCCAGTCTTTCTATGGGTTCAAAGAAGAATCACCTATCTCTCTTTGTGCTGAAGCTTGAGTGGATCCAGACTATTTACAGATCCTAAGCCTCATTGACCAGGAATACCACTGGGCAGTCCAAAAAGCTATGAACCTGAGCCAAATGCAGACAAATTAGGAAGTGAGAGCAGAAGAGTTAGATCTGTCAGGTTAAGCTGGATGCAAAACATCACTGGATTTGCTGGCATGGAAGAGGAATTTTACCATCTTGAGTGCCTCATGAGAAAATTTACTGTTATTCTGTATCTTCCTGTCAAGGATTAGTGTGAATCAGCTCAAGCGGTATTTGGTTTGCAGGAAGATTCTGAGGGGGAAAAAATAACTGAAGTCCTGTGAACTCTGAAGAGATAAAGATGCTTATTATGTAGCTTTTGTATTACTAAGTTTTTTATTTTCTCCCAAGGGCAAAACATTATCCAGTAGTAGCAGTCATCATCATTAATAGCAATTTAAAGGCATTATTCTCTTTCTGGGGACAGACTTTGAAAAACTGACTTCATCAAAAATCCATTTCTTTCATGTATTTTACTACTACATTATTGATACTGTTTCCTTCATAGGCAGGCATTTACACATAAATACCATCCTTCCCTTTCTCCTTAATTAGTCTGCATTATTTCAGGCCACCTTTTAATTGCTGTATTACAATTTGTGGAAAGGAGAGGGCAGTAGATTTTTTTCCCTTGTTTTTGTTTCTTTGTTTAAATTGGAAAAACAGGAAGTATACTTAAATTTGGCATATTTTATATCTATTATTAGGGGCCAGCATCTTAGCCACTGTCAATAGCAGTAGCCCTGAATACACTTGGTGATGATCTGGTTTTAAATGTTTAAAATAATAAATGAATTTCTATTCAGAGGTTTCCAAGCTTGGCAAATATGTACATGATGCTCAGTGGCCAAAGTAATGAGTATGGGTTAACAACATAGAGCTAGATTCTGCCTTATTTATATTTTGTAGGACTTTATTCTCAGAGTATTCACCAGGAAATTAATATGATTTGTCATCCATTAAAATGTTGCTTAGTATAAGTGTATCAGAGTCTGAGTCATTAGTAGCTAGCTAGATCTGATGAAATATTCACAGACCTGCCAAATGCCATGCATCTAATAGGGACTTTGCACTACTGGTGAATGTGGCAGCTCTAATTTGCTCTTAGGTTGGGTGACAGAGGATCAAGCTGCAACTTGCTTCCTGATGGCTACTCCCCACCTCTGGGCTGACTAAAAATCTAGCACAGAGGATTGAGTCCTGCACTGTTGGTTGCATTAGTCCCACTGCATATTTAGCATGTACCGAGTGCTATCCATGTCTTATGAATTACTGATATCATAAATTGGGAAGTGAGATACAGAAGGTGATGCTATTTTGTGTTATCCAAGGAGTAGTAAATACTTCCAAGGAAGACCTGGCAATATTTCTTTATAGAATAAACATGATAAAATACTTTTAACTGAAAATATTCACACACTAGATTGTTATTCCTTCTGGCGACCATGAACTGTTTAGTTTCTTCTGTGAAACTATACTATCGTATTCAGAGTTGCTTGTAGAGTTTTCCATAGGATGCGGTCTTTTCTGTTCTGATGTAACTATTTACTATTTTTGATGTAAAACTATTTAAATGTGAGGGGAAGGCAATCTTAATTAAGAATGTGCTAGCAGAAACAGTTTTTCTGCTGAGAGCACATGTTTGAATGATAGCGCAATCTCTGAAATACTATACTTCATTAATCATGCATCAGACAGTGTTAACAGCTTCCCAGAATCCCCACTCATTCTAGGGTTGAAGTAATCTGTCCTAGTCCTCTGTATGACACACATTACTTTCCCTTCATAGCTCAGCTGGGTTGGCTGGAAGGAGAAGACAAGGTGACACCCACCCCACCCCTGCCTGCTCATTCTTGCATCTTCCATAGGAGAACTGACTTTGTGTAGGCTGATCTCTCTCTCTCCTGCTATGGCCTGTGATACAGTTACTCTGTCCTACTTCCCTTATTCAGACTAATCTTGGGTGTCTTTATCTACCCCCTGAATTGGTACATACAGCAGGTCACAATCTGTGCCCAAATTAGTATCTTTTTTTGTTGCACAGTCACCACAGTGCTCTGTTATAACGTCTCCATGTTCCTAAGTAACCCCCTCTTTTCATGTGACCATTTGTTTCAAAAGGGAGTTTGAAAGGGAATGTGTGCAGTTGTAGGCATTAGTAAAAGAAAATAGTTTCCAGGGCATGTTTCTCCCACCCTCCAGATAATTAATTAAACACTGAATGTGCTGTCTATGCTCCTCATGTACTTAATTGATTCAAGGTGGTTTCTCTTAAAATTCAGGGGGGTGAGATAGGATAGGATGGGAAGAAGGGAAGGGAAAGGAGTAAGCAAGAATGATTGCTAGAGTGTGTGGAAATTATTATGAAAATGAAAAAGATATCACTGTCCAGAAAGTCATATTTCAAGCTGGCTTTCATAGTCTGAAACAACCTTTACAAAGAAGTGCACACAAAATTATTGAGGCTTAAAGTACTTTCTCCAACTTTTCTTCATTGTTTGTCTTTTTCCTGCATTTGTCTTGTGCAATGTTACATACTTCTATAAACAGAAGAGTATAACAGCTGGTTCCTATTACCCTAAGTACAGTGGAACTACTTGCACAAATGGCCTGCGTTTCTATTTAGTTGCACCATATAAAGAATGACCTATTTAAAAAATTGACTGAGATGTTTGTGGTCTGCTTAGACATTTGTTTCTGTTCAGTCTTATTGGCAAAGTTCTGTTCACATGATCTATGTGATCAAACAGATGCGTGTATTTGAGCAGAGAAAAGTATCTACGCAGCACTAAACAGGCATAATAGAATAAGGTGTGAATGAGGCAAAATAGCAACAACAAAGAACACATTATTGGTGAAACTGGAGTATCATTTTTAGGAATGATACAAATTAGTACAGCACTAGTAGTAAAAATGGTCTTTCTGTTGCAAGTGAAAACAGCTGAAAAACATCCAGTGTTTTGCACCCAAATGACCTTTATCAAAGTCACAGACTTCTAGATATAGCACTTTATTAAGGCAAAAACTATACACTCTGTACTATCCTTAATAAAGGTCACGTGAGACGAAATGTCAAACCTTTCAAACTGGTCACCTGAAATAAAAACTCGTTAAGTACTAAAACTGTCCCAATTTATTTAATATTTTAAGGAATTTACTTCAGTCCAGTGTGCCCGGAGAAGCTTTGGGAGTTTGTACTAAATGAGATAGTGAGTGAGGAACAGCCAGTACCCTAGAGCCCCTGGTTTATACACAAGTGAATAAAGAAACATTGTTTTACCTCTGTGTTGCCTTACCTTTTAAGAAGAAATCAGGTGAAAACTAAGCAGAAAGCTTCAAGAGGAAGTCAAGCATGCAGATTTCATGGTGAGGAGCATGTCCCTAATGTCAAGAAAGTCTTTCTTCAGATCCTCCTCTATAAAAAGCTATAGCTTTCCTCAGTGGTAAATCTTCTTTTACACATCCCTCAGTGAAGCCCTGTGTAGAAACCATTCTTCTTCGAGCACTGCTTGCATACATTCACTATTAGGTGTCTACGTGCCACAGCACACGATTGGCTGGAAACTTTTTAGCCCTAGCCTTTTAGAGTAGGGTCGGCGGCCAAAGACCGCTTTGGCCGCTCCCATGGCTATATATAAATGGCCCCAACTCTGGGCCCCTCAGTTCCTTTTTTTGCCCTCAGTGACAGTTATGGAACAGCTCGCTCTTTGCATTTGCACAAGTGCCTGTTTGTCCGCTCTGTTTATGAGCCATCCATTTTCACTGGAAGACCTGTTAGTGGATGACCCGGCGCTCCTATTGAGTTATTCCAACCAAAGCCTGAACCAGCGCTCCTACTGAGTCCTTCCAACCGAAGCCTGAATCTGCTCCCACCTGCCGCCCAACATGCCAGGATTCAAGCCCTGTGTGAGTCACGTCAAGGCCTTCCTGAGGGACAGCCCCCACAAGAAGTCCCTTGTATGCCTGGGTGAGTCTCACTGAGTGGATTATGCTCCATCTGCAGATCCTTCAGAGGAGGGACTCAAGAGGACAGGGAGTGAAGGGAACGCCTGCAGCCAGCACTGGGTACACTCGATGTGCCCAAGGATGCATGGGCACTGCATGCTAGGTTGGCACTGGAGCCCTCTTGGGACCGCTCTCCGGCTGTGAATAAAAAGCTGTGATTGGCCTCTGACTCGGCACTGTCTTGGGCATGTGACCTCATTGCCAGCACCTTTGCTCCAAGGAAAAGGGCCTAAGTGCCGTACCTTGGTGCTGGAACCGTGTGCCAGTTGGCACTGGGGCCCTCTGAGCAGCACTCCTCAGCAGAGCACAGGAAAGCGCGCTCAGTGTCAGCTTCAGCACTGAAGTGCTGGCACCGTTCCGACTCTCCTCTCCGGGGGTGAAGGCCTGGAGCCCATTAAAGTGCCATCCACACTGGAGGCCTTTGAAGTGGTGGAGGTTCTTCTGCTCCAGAATATGCCCACTCTGCCCAGGCCATGGAAGCCAAAAGGCAAGTCTGCCTTCCTTTCCACTTTACCCGGCACTGCACAGAGCATCTCACGAAAATGCATTAGTAAGTGCTCCCCTTCTCCTTGGTCTCATGCCACTGTGGCACTGAAGGCTCCAAACCCTACAGTGCTGACACCCTCACCTTGGCACTGCAAAGGGGTCCGGGAACACATTCCCCAGGCCCGGCCTCCCACTGAAGGGTCTCTGGCACTGGGTCCTTCCTGGTACCTTGCTCAAAGCCAGTTCCCTTCCACCAAGGCCTCTGAAAGGGAGTTTCCACCCAGCACCGCGGCCCCAGGAGAAGACACCCCAGTGCTGCGGATGTCCTCTTTCCCTGCTAGAGCCATGAACCCAAGGCCAGGGTCTTAGAGAGAAGACCCTACCACACACTTCAACCTTCTTCACCTGGTGAGTGCTTAGCTGGGCATCAGGGTCACACCCCTCGAGGGGGACAAAGACCCTTGGTTTGACCTAGGGTTTGCATCCTCTGCGGCCGTGATCATGCCATTCATGGCAGTATACTTGATATCACTGGGACACGCTGGCAAACTCCCACCTCAGTCCCACCAATCTCCAAGGTGGTGGGCTATAGGTACCTGGTTCCTCCTGAGCAGTTTCCGTATTCAGTGGAGCTCCCAGCTCCTAGCTCCCTGTTGACAGAAGCCGTATGAGGTAGGCAGGGCTGCCCTGATTTGCCCCCTGATTCCCAGGGGACTAGGAGATTTGAGCTCCTGGGTCAAAAAGCCTATTCAACTTCAGCCTTTCAGTTAAGGATTGCTAACCATCAGGCCTCAGTTAGCAGATATTCCTTAGACCTGTGGGACACTATGAGGTGCTTTCGCAGCTTCCACCCCTGCCAGAGGAAAACCTGGAGGATTATGATGCCTTCATAGAGGAAGGCACCTTGGCCTCCAGCAGTGCCCTAATAGCAACCTGGGATGCCTCAGACATGGCCAGCCACGCCATTGCTACAGCCATGGTTATGCATTGAGCAGCCTTATCCCAAGACTCAGGCCTTCCTCAGGACTTGCAACAGTCCATATTAGACCTCCCCTTTGAGGGACAGTCTCTTTTTGCCACTGGCTCCCTGATCCAGGGCAACAGTGATCCAAGGTTGGCCCTCAGAGCCCTGGGCATGCTTACTCCTCAGATGCCCAGATGCTTACCCAGCCCACCACGACCCCACAGACATGTAGGGTTAGGGGTCTTTCATTACAGGCCCCTCTACATGAAGTGACTGCCAGCAAAGGACCCTCATACCAGGGGATAGTGGCCCTTTCTTAAGATGATCAGCTTTGAAGGGGTCACCTTACTCTCCTTCAGGGCCAACCCTGAACTTTAGGGCAACACCCCAGGACCTCTTAAGTCAGACCACCCCCTCACAATCAGTCTCGGGATCTCTCTCCCTCCCCTGCTGGAACAGTGCACTTCATTCAGCCCTTGCTGCACGACCCCAGCAACTCTTCAGACTGAACAAGGGAGACACAACTGGAGGCCACCCTCCACATGCGCCCAGATCTAGTCTCATGTGCCCTTAGTGTCTTAGTGGGGAACTGGGGGTGATAGTGACACAAGGAGGAAGCACACGCTGCTCCTCTTTCTACCCCAGCATCCATACTGGGGCCCCTCTGTAGTAATATATTTCTTTTGGCTTCCACTCCCACCAAGGACGATCTCCATTCCATACTGGTTTATCTGCCCAATGGGCAAACCTTGCATGTAGCCCTTGTCCGGGAGACTATTCTGTCCCAGTTTCTCCCCCTAACCAGGCACAGGGAAATCTCTTCCGCAAGCCCTGGACAGCTGACTAGGAACTGTCTCGATCGTACTCCCCTGCTGATCATTTCGTGGAGGGTGGCTTTCCTGGTGGCCATAACCTCAGCTAGATGGATTTTTGGAATTGAGGGCTTTCTCTTCAATTCCTAACTAACCCTACTTCCCCAACACTCATTAGTGAAGGGAAGTAGGGGCTGAAACAGCCCTCCCGCCTATCCCCAATGGACTGCATTTAATTTCCTTTCCTTGGGTTCCAAGAGATGCCTTATTAACCTCTCTCCAGAGACTCCTCAACTGGTATTTCCACCCCAGCGATACCAAAAGGGTTCTGGTGACTCCTCACCATGTCTGCCAGATGTCAGAGGGGCTTAAGGTTACCCTTCTCACAGCCCAGGACAGCCACTATCTGTATCTGTTCAGTTGGCTACACCTGAGCAAGATTGCTTAAGGATCCGCGCTTCTAACATATGATTAGTTTTTTTGCAGAACCTCGGCCTCCAACCAGATCTGCGCAACCCATAGCAGGCTGGAGAGCCTGGTGTTCTATGAGTAGCTCACCTGTGACGTCCCCCAATACTCTTTGTGTTTTTCCCAGAGGGCATGGTGCCTTTCCTCCTGCACCTTTCTCTTGCAGGAAATGCCTTGTGCCTTTCTTTCTCTCATCCCTGGGCTTTTTCCTCCCACCTTTCCCCGCCTGGGATCTACCCAGCCTCACCCTAATTTGAATGCATGGGGAGGTTTCTCAGTAGTACCCTTCCCCCCTGCGGAGTGAGGGTCACACACATCCTCCTTGAGTATCACCAAAGTCGTTTTCTTTCAGAGATGATGTGGGGCCCTTCACACACAGGGATCCAACACCTACAACTCACTGCCCAACATGAAGCAACCTGCTGTGACATGAAAATTTTTCTGCCCTGTCACATACGGCCAGGATAGTGACTAAATTATTATCACTCTTGAATCATGTGCCCCCCCCCAAAAATCATTCTGGTCCTGGGGGCAAGAGAGGGCATTCTCCTCAAGATTAACCTGGCCTTCCTTTAAGATGTGACTAGATAGCCCACGCTCAGTTCACTTTCTCTTCCTTACATGAGTCTTTGAACCGGGGCAGGGGAATGTGCACCTACCCTTACAGTTGGTGAAAATCCCTGCCATAATTTTAAGACAGACCCTTCGTTTTCATCTGTCTTCTGCTCCCCCCACCCCGCCCACAGGTCTGGAAACGAGAGATTTTTCCTACTTCCCAGACATTTTCTTCCCCAGTCATGCTATGGTTTCCACACTCTGTTGTTTGTAAACAGCCCGAAGCTTTGAATGGGATTGCTTCAAGGTACCCAGTCCCCTGTTCTGTCCAGTTGGTTGATTACCCCCACTGAAAAGGACACCCTGAGATGTCCCTGGGATGTCCTCTCCTCTCCTTACCCACTCCTCCTTTTCTTTAGGGGACTATGCTCCTGAAGGTAGCACCCATCCATCCGCTCTACTATCGGTTGGTAATAGGAGCCATCTACTCTGGTCCAAGATCACTCTCCCTGGGAGACCATCATACTGATGGAATGGTAGTCCCATTACAGGCTAGAGGAATATTGCTATTGACAATGATTCTTTTTGCTATCTTTTCTGTGACAGTATAGCAGAGAAGTGCAATAGTGGACCAATATTGCCCCTGTCAGAGTTTCGAGTTGTCTGACAGACTGGCAGATGACCCCTTGGCACTGTTCTGTGTGTTTTGTGTGTCTTCTCTGCGAAGATTCTACAGTTGGTGGCATTTTCATCGATGTTCACTTGACGACCCACTGCTCCTTCACCCAAACATTGGGTGGGGTGCCGTATGGGGGTAGCCATGCTGATGTTGGATGAGGATCTAATTCTGCCCGCTTTCCATAGTATGGCTAGCAGTCACCTAATACTGAATGTATGCAAGCAGCGCTTGAAGAAGAATGGTGGGTTACTTACTAGTAACTGTCCTTCTTCAAGATGGGCTGTTTGCATACATTCAGGCCCCTCCCACCATCCCCGCTATTCTGAGTTAGCAATAAGAAGGGACTGAAGGGCCCAGGGTCGGCGCCATCTATATATAGTTGTGGGAGTGGCTGGAGGGGCATTGGCCGCCGACCCTGCTCTGACAGGCTAGGGTTAAAAAGATTCCAACCAATCGTGTGTTGTGGCACATAGGCACCTAACACTGAATGTATGCGAGCAGCCCACCTCGAAGAAGGATGGTTACTAGTAGGTAACCCCACCATTCCTCTTGCAAGGACATAGTCTCCTGCACTGTTTTGCACAATGACTTTACCTGCCTCACTGACTTCTTATGCCTTTATTCACAGACTATCTTACATTTGAGCTTCTGCAGTTTCTGTTCTAACAACTGCTAGTGATATCTGAATGGGCAAAGATGCTGGAAGGAGATACTGATATGTGTCTGCCTGAACACCTTCAGAAACCCCACTGCACTCTGCAGTAAAAACCTGAACTCCTGTTACTGTAGGCTACTGGCAGTGAGTATCATTAGCTGAGTGTGAATAACTTTTTTCTTTACCCTCTGGGTCGTCACTCATCTGTGACTCAGCTCATGGTGCTTGAGCCCAGAAATATGATGTGGTCACAGCCTCCATGACTTCACATGACTGTGCAGTTCCCTGCTGTTCTATGAACAGTGGACATTGGAAACGACCCACACTTTTAAGCTTGTAAGCACTGTGGCAGTGAGCAGATGTTACAACTTGCTGGTTGGCTACAACAGTGCTAAAGCTTTTGTGCATGTTGAATCAAAGCAGCATAGACTCTCAAGGACAAAATTATGCTGAAAGAAAGAAAAAAGACATCCTTTCCAAATCAATGCCAGAACTAGCCACCCCCAAGCTATGCAGTTACAAAAACAAAAGGCCATAATTTCAGCACATAACAAGCCTTTAAGCTTCAGCTGCATGACAAAGCAGGCTAATTTCACTTACATAGAATGCTGGAAAAGGTGAGCTGTTTTTTGATAATTTCCAAAGAGATAGCCGTGTTAGTCTAGTCCAGCAAAAAAAAAAAACAAAAAAAAAAAAACACAAAACAAGGAGTTGTGTGGCACTTTAAGACTAACAGATTTATTTTTCGCATGTGCTTTCGTGGGAGAAAATCCCACTTCACCAGATGCTTCGAAGCATCTGACGAAGTGGGATTTTTTCCAACGAAAGCACATCTGAAAAATAAATCTGTTAGTCTTAAAGTGCCACATGACTCCTTGTTTTTTGATAGTCTGTTACTGGCAAAAAGATTTAAAATCTCTTCTTCCAGAAGGCCACTCTCCAATCAGTTCCCCAAAAAAACAAACAAACAAACAAAAAAAACCAAAAACAAAACCCACCACCACCCACAAAAAAACCTCTGAGTCTGTCCCTACCAAACAAGTTTCTGGTGCATGTGCAATTAAATCTAAGAAAATAAATCTCCTTTGATTACTCACTTATTCTAGCCTTAAAAACAACAATAAAAAGACTAAACAAGGGCTATGTCTACACTGGAGGATTAAGTAGGCCTAAAAAGGCTTCAGTAGACTTGAGCAACTCGAGGGCCACATTTGGAGTTCATTAAGTCAACTTAAGCACTTGCTTAAGTCGACTTAATAACTCTCATCCTTAAAGTTGACTTTACAGGTTAAGTCAACTTTAAGTCGACTTAACAAAATGTGGCCATTAAAGTTGACTTAATAAAGTTGACTTAGGACAGCAAGCCATAAAATTGACTTAAGCCAGGGGGACCCATTTAAAAACAACTTTATTAAATCGACTTTAAACGGGTCACCCTGGCTTAAGTCAACTTTATAAAGTTGACTTGAACTAATGCAGCTTCTCTAAGTCTACTAAATAAAGTCCACTTACCTGAACCCTCTAGTGTAGACATAGACAAGGAGTCTAGCGGCACTTAAAGACTAATGAATTTATCTATTGCGTGAGCATTCATGGGAAACGATCCCACTGTGTCAGACATATGAAGATGGGGAAGTAAAATAAATGCAGGGAAATGTAAGTCATAGAATCAGGTCAGACTGTTACAGCAAAGCAATATAGTCGTTTAGATTCAAACAGTTAAGAACAGCATATTAGAGGGAGGTGAGGGAAAAAGGAAAGCAAAATTACCTGTTGTAATAAGAAAAGAAACTGTAGTCCCTATTTAACCTTAAGCTGATGGTTCTGCAGTTTCTCTTTGAAGCTTTTTGCTGTAACAGTCTGATCTAATTTTATGACTTACATTCCCCTGCATTTATTTTCTTCCCATTCCTCTGTTGTTCTCCATCTTCAAGCATCTGAAGTTGGATTTTCTCCCATGAATTCTCATGCAATAAATAATTTTTTTGGTCTTTAAGTGCTACTAGGCTACTTGTTTTGCCCAACTAGACTGATAAGGCTACCTCTTTGGAACTTGTCAATGAAAAGAGCTAATTTGAGGCTTGATTTAAAAGACACATCAGGTATTATGCTAGTTCTCATTTTGATCAAAATAGTTTGCCTAACTTTGGTCTGAAAAATTTGTCTATTTCAAATACAGTTCAGAGGACCATACCAAGTAATCTGTTACCAAAATTTCAGTGATCCAACCAACAGTTCCCTTGCTCTGGAGAATGGACTGTTTGCTTGAAGTAGTAACTTGGTTTGCCCATATGAGAGGGCTGAATTGTTTCTAATTGGGTAGATCTGAGACACAGAGTAGTCTGGAGGAATAAGTATGGCATTGGGAGTCAGTCTGGAGATTTTTCATTTCTGATTTTAGCTCTGATAATCATTTGCATTTGAAAATAAATTAATTTCTCTTCATTTCCTCTCTGCTATGAAAAGTTAAATACTTACCTATTTCACAAGGATGTTACAAGGTTGAAATAACTGGTTGTTATACTTCTTTTTGTCTGTAGCATGAGATTTTCAAACCCTCTCGATGTTGGTCTAACTCTTCTTACATTTAAATCAATGGTAAAAATCTCATTTGACTTCACTGTGGGATCAGTAGTAGGTCAGTCTTAAAGACTTATATCATTGGCTTAAATGTGAGTGCAGTTAGACAAATACGAACAAACACACCACCACCATTTAGTGAATAAACAAACAGATTGTGCTCAGGGCCAGCTACGCCCATGAACCTGAGAGACATGAGCCCTGAGTCCCAGTGCCAGTGCCTCGAGTACTGTGGGTCCTGGCTGGTGCAGCAGGGGGTAGGGCTGATGGGGCGGGGACCCTTGAGCCCAGGTCCTGAATTTTCTGGGGGGCCAGCGATGCCCCTGCATACATGATATTTGTTGTTAAGTATTGATGCCTGTTGACTTGGTTAGCTTTGCTAAGTAAGAGATAGAGCAATGCCACAAGTTACTCACTCCCATCTTACATTTCTAAAACAGACAAACATTTTAGAGAGGTGCTATGGTGCATTCAGGCAAATACATACACATTGCTATCACATACTGTTTAAAGGCTGTGTCATATGGAAATGACTAAGATCTCACTGACTGATTTTCTTAGACTGAATTATCTGCTGAAGGAAAAATTACAAGAGCCTCTTAAACGCACACACACAGACACGGCTACTAGTTTTTTGAGACAAGAAAAGAAAAAACCTGAAAACTGCTAATTAAATTAGATAGACTTTTTGATAGTATATCAGAGAGCATCTTTATTTTGACATTTTTCTGCAGCAGTGCATTTCTAGATCATTGAGATGTGTGTGCCTCAAAGCAGAACCACATCATCTTAGATAAAAGGCTTTACTGGTGGTGACGTTTGAGCTGAAGTATGCTAGTCGCATTGTCATGGGGTTTTTTTGCTAGTAAGAATAATTGAGTGTAAAAGCAGCTTTTTCCCTCTTGTGACAGGATGTGACCTCTTCTTTCAATCTCCATGAAGACAGACTGTCTAAGGGAACAGTCAGTCTGACAAATTGTCACTCACTGAGGTAGAATTCTTGTTTGAGAATGGGACTGAGATCTTCTAAGCCTGAAGCATGATTTAGTTGAGCAGCTATGAGAGCACATGGTAGACTTTTTGCACTTAAGATGGAGGTCTTGCTACATAAACTAGGTTCATGCCAGCATTTTGCATAATATAAAAGGGAGCTACTGTATAACAAGAGCATTTGGATTTTTTCTTATTTTTTTTTTAAGTCACATAAAAGTCCATTGTCAAAATATCTGATAGAGCACTCTTGAATGCAGTAAGGATGCTTCCATTACAAAAAGTTCTTTTTCTGATCATACAAAAGAGTGAACATTAATTTTTTTCTAAATACATGGTTAGGAATGTTTTCAAGTCAATTAAAAAATACCTAACATTTTACATGCGTATGTGTGGGTGGCTGCCTAAAGTTCACAGTGATGTGTCAAATTCTAATATTTAATATTCTCTTAGGATGTCTTTTTCATACTCTGAATCAAAAGCTAAATAAATAGTGCTACACTTTAGAATCATATATAACTGTCAGTGGTGTACTTTTCATTATGTGGAAGCAGAGTATAGATCGATGGAGCAGCTTGAATACTTTTAATTTTCCAGTTTCAAACCTTATATGTACCTGTGCCTGGGAGCCATTCTCATTATTGTCAAGCAATAGGTTTACAGGGCAGCCATTTTTAATGGTAACATGCTGTTAAGGAAAGTGATGTTCTTCTGGCTTGTGAGGCTTTTATAGAGTAAAACAACATAGATTTTAGAGGTTCACTTGGCCTTTAAGGGTGGTATTTTCAAAAGCCTCCTGTACTGGCCAAACTCTGCTTTAATGAATTTGAATGGGAGCTTTATTGCTGATTTCAATGGGAACAGTTCAGCTGGTGCTGAGCGCTCTTGATAATGCCTTCTGATCTATACTGTCCATCCTGTGATTTACAGGTATGCTGTTTTTTGAGGGTCTGTAGATCTTGGGTGACCAGCTATTCCAATTTTATAGGGACAGTCCTGATATTCAGCACTTTGTCGTGTATAGATACCTATTACTCCCCACCATCTGTCCTAATTTTTTACACTTACTATCTGGTCACCCTATGTAGATCACAAAAGGGGCATCACTGCCACTGGGCCTGCTGGGCTCATGCCCTGCATCTCCCTGGGCTGGCCCTGCTCTGCCACTGTGAGTGAGTGAGGGGGGATGCTGACTGGTAGCAGCAGGAGCCGGAGCCGGGCTGGGGCTGCCTGCCACTTGCTGACAGCAGCAGGAGCTAGCTTTGGCTCTGGGCCGCCTGCTGCTGGCCAGCAGCACCTGGGGCTGGATTGGGCCTGCCCAAGCCACCTGCTGCTTGCTGGCAGCGATAGGAGCCAGATACAGCTCCTGGCCACCTGCTGGTGGCTGGCAGCAGCTTGGGTTGTATCGGGTCCACCCAGGATGCTGGCCGCTGGAGCCAACTTTGGCCCTGGGATGGAGCGGGGACCAGGGCCAGGCCCAACCATTGTTTTGGGGGGGCAGCAATGCCCCTGATAAAAATAATTTTTTTTGGTATGACCTAAATTTGTTTTATAGATCCTACAAGGGGCTAGTTTCACAAGGTGGACTTCGGTGACTAGCAGCCGATTTAGGTAGTGGTATCCAGTGCTTAATTTGCAATGAAAGTGGTGCCAGGGCTCAAGCAATTATTTAACTTCCATAATGGATGCAGCAAGCCTAGAGACTCTAGGGCTGTGAACTGCAAAACCTAGAGATGCTAACCTGACACAAATGAAACACTGACTGTTTCCAACATTTAGGTGCCATTGGCACTCATAAAAACACAGCTCAGCTGCTCTTTAAACTTGCAGGTGTCTAAGTTTCCAGCTGTAAAGTCCCTTAAGCATCTCAACTTCTGCCACTGAGCATGCACGCAGCCACCGAAGTCCTAATGCCTCTGAGAAACTTAGCACCTCACTAATGTCTAAGCACCAGCAGAGTTCTCAGAACCCATGTTTGCCGCCTCCCATCCTCAGGACCTGATGCAGTACACATGCTCAGAGGCGACTGAAGAGGCGTGTTGCAAAATTACTGTCTACAGTAGCACTTTTTCATTTATAACCTTAACTCAGTAGTTGGAGCATTCACCCAGAATGGAAGAGATCCAGGTTCAAATCTCCATTTTGCCTGATACTGAGAAGGGACTTCAACCCAGGTCTTCCCAATGAATGCCTTAAGTGCTTGGATATAGAATATTTTGAATGGTCTCTCTGCCTCTCCTGCTGAAACATGGAAATCATCAGTAGAGCAGTGACTAGAACCTATTCATGGTTTCATAGGCTGGAAAGCACCTTGTGATCATCCATTTTAGTCTGACCTCCTGTACAAGTTTCACTGGCCATAGAACTTCCCCAAAATAATCCAAAGAGTATATCTTTTAGAAAAACATCCAATCTTGATTTAAAAATTGTCAGTGATAGAGAACTTATCCCAATTGTGGGTAAATAGTTAATTACCTGTACTGTCAAAAATCAACACCTTATTTCCAATCTGACTTTATCAAGCTTCAACTTCCAGCCATTGGATTGTGTTATATCATTCCCTGCTGATTAAAGAGGCCATTATTAAATATTTGTTCTCCATGTAGATTGTAATCAGGTCATTTCACAACATTTTCTGTTGAGCTAAATAAATTGAGGTCTTTGTATCTTTACTATAAATTATATTTTCTAGTTCTTTACTCATTCTCTTGGCTCTTCACTGAACCATCTCCAATTATCAACTTTTTTCTTGAATTGTGGCCACCAGAACTAAACACCATATTCCAGTAACAGTCAATCTAATGCCAGAAAGAGTGGTAAACTAATCTGTACTCCTGCTTGTGTATGTATCTCAGGGACACATTTGCACTTTTGACCCAAGCATCACATTGGGATAGTAACTCATTTCATTTAATTATCCACAAGGACCCCAAAATCTGTTTGTGTCACTGTTTGTCCCTCCTGTAAATGTGGCTTTCATTATTTGTTCTGAGGTGTATACATTCACATTTAACTGCATTAAAATATGTTGCTTGTGACTATTTTACCCTGCTATTCAGATGACTCTGATTCAGTCATCTGTTCTCTTTGTTATTTACCATTTCCCCCAGTTTTCATGTCATCTGCCAACTTTGTTCGTGATGATTTCCTTTGCTTCCAGGCCATTTAAGTACACTTCCCAGGAGAGTACACTCACTCCTATGCTATAGAGTTAGTCTCTCTCTGGCCAATGAATTAAGTTAAGAGCTGAAATGATCAGCCTTGCAGTGCCTAATTCCCCCTTGTAAACCTAAGTTTCACACTTATTTGCATCTTTAGGCATTTAAATAGCTTTTTAAAAGGTGCCAATTTTGAAAATGGGACTTTGGACTGGGTTACTGCAGAAATAATGTCAGTTTAATTGTATCAATTAGGGTATGAAAAATATTGTCAATTTCAAAAGGGATAGCTGTGTTAGTCTAGTCCAGTAAAAAACCAACAAGGAGTTGTGTGGCACTTTAAGACTAACAGATTGATTTTTTGCATGAGCTTTCGAAGCATCTGAGGAAGTGGGGAAAAATATACCACCCTGAGCCAGTGTTCTTAAGTCAACCAAAGCCCGTGTAGGCAGCTTTAAGCTGATAGAAGAATTCTTCCTTCAACCTACTTACCACCTCTTAGGGAGGTGGGTTATCTATCACAATGGGAGAACCCCTCCTGTCAGTGAAGATCATTTCTACACTGAAGTGCTCATTGGCATACGGACACGGGAAGCAGGGGGAGGTTCAAGCACCCAGGCGTCAGCGTGCAGGAGGATGCTCAGCTGGCCCTGCACCAGGGCTGGATTAGAGGGGTCCTGGCCTAGGCTTCTTGCTTTCAGGGAAACGCCGGTCTCACCTTACCACTGCATGAGCCAGAGGAGGCAGGGCATCTGTGCCACAGCCACTCGCACTTTTGGAGGGCTGGTGCCAGAAGTCATGCCACCGTCCCTCTGCTGCCACTATGAAGCAGCGTTCCTGGCCATCCCGCCTGCCTTCTGGCAGACCATTCCTTGACCCAGGGCTTGGAGGGCAGCCAGCGCAGGGCTGCTGGTTTCAGGGGTGAGGCCCTGGAGATACACCATTCAGCAATGGGGGGGGGGGGCGGGGAGTGAAGGAGCTTGAACTCAGCAGAATGGTCTCTCTCCAGGGCCCCATCCCCAAAAGTAGCAGCCCTGCGCTGGCCACTCTCAGTCCCTGGGGTGGGGCAGTTGGCCAAGAGCAGGTGGGACAGCCAGGAATGCTGCTCCATGGTCCACATCACCAATGGAGGGAAGGAGGTATGGTCTCTGGCTCTGGCCCTCCCACCCTCAAAGTGCCAGGGCCTGTGGTGTGGCCACCCCACTGCCTCTGTCTCATGTGGTGGGAGAGCAGGGGTGGGGCCAACAGGCCCCCAAAGCAGACAGCCTGGCCCGGGACCCCTCCAATCCAGCCCTGGTATGGGGCCAGACAGGCACCCTCCTGCAGCCCAACAGAAGCTATGTGGTGCCTGGGGGGCTGTCATATTTGCCTCTGTCCCCCTGTGCCTCATGTCCTCCAGCACTCAGCATCCCCCTCCTCTGCACAGAATACGACGGGTCCCAGCCACTGGGACACTTCCTACCCTGCATGGGGCAGTAGGGGATTCACAGGGCAGGGCTGGGGCATCAGGGGAAAGGGAAGAAGCACATGTGACTTGGCCACCAGGCACCACAACTGGAACTGCTGCACCAGTGCTGTGACACTGTTTGAGTTTTGAGTGTAGACAAGCCCTCTGACTCCAACCTCTCTTAGGTGCTTTTGAAATTTTTAGTGTGCTCTTTTATGTTAATCCATTACAGTGATAGGATCTGGCCCCCAGGTTTGGTTCTAAATGTACACATACTCAAAAGCATTTTGATTTTTAGGATTTGGTTTGGGCCCACTTCTTCACAGACATAATTATACATGACAAAACACTTTTAACATGCCAGCATAATAAGGCATTTACTCCTACTGCTTTAAAAATGTAGGGATGGTTAATTAGGATCTTGTCATAAATGAATGCTTTAATGTAAAATGGACATTTAGTAAGTCTTTAAAAACTGGATGCTTTGGTATTTTTAGCTCTTGATTAAAAACCTGTTTAAGTATATGGAAAGTCTCTCATGGACTTACACTGGTTTTAGATCAACACCTACAAATAACGTATGGTCATGTAACGAATTCCCTAGTAGTGGAAAATGGCTATAGTCTCAGAAGCAGAATGAACATATTCAAATACTTAACCAGACAGTTTTGCAAAGAATCCTTTAATAATATTACTTTTGGCTGTGTCTGTATCTGCTATTCTTTCTCCTTTTTTGCAACACTTACTTTGGCAGAACACAGAAAATTCTTGGCTCTTCAGCAGATTTCATGCATGCAGAATTTCAAAAGTTTTGAGACTATGAGCTACTGTAAAAATGATTAACATTACAATCTGATACTCTTCCTCAGACTCATGTCCAAACAGTATAGCTATGAAAGGGGATGAAGTATAGAAACACATTAACAGTAGTAGTATTATTCATTAGAGAAATTATCTTCATATAACAGAATGATTCCTTTCTAGAGAATATTTATGTAATGGGGCTAAGGGGTGCAATCCAGACCACTAAGCCCTGCAATCTTGGGTTCTTCACAATGCCTTGCTGTTGCAGCTCTGACCCCAGCAGTCTGACTACAGCCCCATTTTGGCTTTCGCCATGATTACAATCAGCTAGTGATGCAAACACACTCCCAGTCCCGAATTTTCCCCAAACTCTGCTTTTCAGTGTCCCGCCCTTTCCTGAACAGTTCAGATAAATAATATGGTACATGTGTTCCTCTAAAAAGATGAAAGCACATCACACCTTATTAACTTAATTGGGATAAACATACTTTCTATTTAAATATAGTGTGAAGTTGGTTTATGTAAATAATAAAATGAGTTTATTAACAAAAGAAGATAGGTTAAGTGATGCCAAGTAAAAGGAACAAAGATAGAAAGAGTTACAAGCAAATAAGTGAAAACACACATCTAAATGTCTGCAACTTATTTTAGCAAGCTACAGGCTTTTTTTTTTTTTGCAAGATGTTTTTCCTCACATATATTTAGATCTCAGAGACTTCAACCTCCTCCCCCTCTCCCCCCACCAACCTTCAATGAAGGACCCATCTTTCTCATCTTGGAAGAGCTCTGTTCTCTTGTGTCTGGAAAGTGATGGATGCCAAAGATGACTTCTGTGCTTGTTTATATCTTCCAAAATTCAAAGACCTTACTTCAAGAGGCAGGATGACTTCTTGCTGTTCTTTACTTCCTTTGGGCTCCCCATCCCCTTATATGCAAATGAAGCTTTGATTGTTTGATTCCACCATATTTAATTTACATAGGAGACATATAAATAGCTATCTTCTTCCATCTGGAAGGGAATCTTTTTCTCCATGTATGGCCACAGATTTTAAAACTCAGTATCATTAAATTTTAATATTTTTTCATATAGTGTTCACACATACATTTCAAGTGATATTAATCACCAATGTGTCATTTGTTGTCCTGAAAGACATCACTTGATCTACTTTTATGATACAGTACTGTTGAATACAATCAAATATTTCAATTACTTACTGTTTGAGATTCAGACCAGTAAATATTTGGAATGGATTCTTTTGAGAGTGAAACCCATCTGCATAATGTTTATTCAAGCTGAGAGGAAGATCATATAGAGTCTTATGATGAAGGAAGCTCCATGCTTTTTTCACTCTTATTTTTGCTTGATGAAAAGCAAATTTTCCTGTCTCCTTCCTGTTCCAAGCTCTTCCCACTGCTGGTTCTATTTACAGTTTATGTGTAAAGTAAGGTAAACACACGTTCATGGGTCTAGTACAGACCTGTTTAACAACTCCCCTGAAATACCTGGTTTATACACACTTTAGTCATCAGTCAAGCATATATTCATAACTCTTAATATACATCATGTGTATTCACCATGAAAGAATATCCACAATCAGTGAAATTTAAATTTTCAAATGATACCTTACAAGACCTAGTTTGTACAAAGATTTACAATAGTCTGTAGGGTACAAATATAGTGGCGGCTAATATCAAAATCTGAAACACGATTTTCCCCCTGAAATAATAAATCATAATTTTCAGTTCCAACCCTTAGCCTTACTAGAGGATTGTAAAGTAGAACAATGATTGTAAAATAATAGAATAACCTTGAAAGATCTGTTTAAATTGTTGGACTGTTATAATAGTTTTAAGCAACTTCCTCCATGAAAATATACATAACTGTAATATGATAACACAGAAAAGTGGTGATAAATAAAGATAAAACACAAAATGACCCTAATAAGTTAAAGACCCCAAATGCCTTATAAATATTGCTAGTAGAGCAACACAATAGATGGTTTAACATTTTGCTGCTGTACAGTATTGGGATATCTTGTATATCAATGGGATTTTGCAGCTATATCATCCAATAAAATGACCATAAAAAATTTCAGAGTTTAAAAATAGAACTTTTTCTGAAAAGAGGAGCCAGTTAATGAAATGACTCCATTCATGATAATCTGTAAGATGTGCCAAAGAAGCAGCACATAGATGTTTACTACTTAAGCTCTGATTCAGTAGAGCATGTAGGCCCATGTATCTAACTAGAAATATATAAATAGTCCCATTGAGCTCAATGACATTGCTCACATACTAGGAACTAACCTAGCACTTAAATGCATAGCTAAAACCAAGCCCTAACAAAAATCTAAATTTAATGAAGGTTCCTGGTACAAAGGCATTTTTTTAAGTATTAGTTTTTAAAAAAAATAAAATAAAACCAGCTACACCATCTTCAAAGGATCATTCACCTGCTTATCCAACAAAGTGATTTAAGCCATCATGTGCCAGAAATGCCCCTCTGCCTTCTATATTGGACAAAAGGACAGACTCTGCGCAAAAGACTAAATGGGCACAAATCTGACATCAGAAATCACAACATTCTGAAACCAGTGGGTGAGCATTTCAATCTTCCTGATCACTCCATTGACCATTTACTAATTGTGGTGCTCAGACAAATGAATACCAGATCAAGGCTTCAAAGAGAAGCTGCAAAGACTGAATTTATTTGCAAATTTGACTTCATTGCTTCAGGGCTTAGTAGGGATTTTGGTTTTTTTGTTTTTTTAATCTCATTACAACAGATGATTTGACCTCATCTTCATCTATACGCTGCTCCCCAGTGTTTGAATCTTAAAAAGTGCTTTGATTTGCCATTACAGGGTGACCTGATCCCATGAGATACACTTCCCTGCATTTATTTCCTCCCATTCTGTAAGTTCCCTCATCTTCTAAGCATCTGATGAAGTGGGAATTTTTCCCACAAAAGCTCATGCAGTAAATAAATTTGTTAGTCTTTAAGTGCCCCAGGACTCCTTGTTTGTTTTAAAACTTGAGAAAGTTTAGACTCAGCTTGAAGAGTAAAGAAAGTTATGCAATGGCTTTTGTTCATGCTGAAGCAGTTTGTTCTGCTAAACCTGAAAATGCTATCTTCTTTTATTACCAAAAATACCTGGTCCTTTTGCGGCTGTTTCAATATTTAATGTAGAGAAATAAACTCCAGGAATCTGATGTGAAAAAATTGAAGGTTCTGTATTAGCTGGCTAGTGTGGTAATAGGCAGTGGGCATATATCATTTATAAGTATGAGACTGGAAAATTTACATTATATTTAATATATGGACAATGAGTACAAGTTAACATTTAAATGCTGATGTGCATTTAAATTATATGGTTTTACAATGTATTACAAACCCCCAAAATGATCGACTTCGTAATATTTAAATAGTCCCTAATGTCTCATTACTTTTCATTATATGTGCAGAAAAAGTAGTTATAGTGGATAGCTTAGTGGTGTGCATCAGAACTGAATTACCTAGGATCTCACAGAACCATATCCCACTGGTGTCAACTCAACCATTCATCTTCCTGAAGTATAAGTGGACAACCAAATACCTGTCAGGTACAAAGAATTTTATTCATAGAATTATAGAGAGACTTTATTGGTCCATCTGCCCTTTGGGGGCCATTAAAGATCACATTTTTAATAGGAATAGAGTTTGCATCTGAGGCCACAGATCAAATTTACCCTCCTCCTCTTGTATAGTGTGGGGTGTTTGCCCTTTCACTACTCCAGAAGGGCCTGAATTTAAGTAATGCTGCTATATGGTCTTTAAGATGCTACATAAATATATCTATATCTATATCTATATATAAAATGATGCTTCTCTTTATCCTATAGAAAATTATTTAAAGAATGGTTATTCTCCTATGCTGTTTTAATCTGGTTTTGTGAAGGTTTTGTCTTGTGGAGGAAAGATTATCAGGAAAAATTTTGTGTTTCTGAATGAAAAGGGCAGACAGTGATACACTCTATAGAAACATAATCATCTTTCTGCTTCAAATAGAGGTAAGTTCACACATTGTATATCATTCAAATAGTTCATGGCAAAAAAAAAGGGTGATAACCACAAATAGAAATAATATAAATAAAATGCATCCCAGAAGATTTGGTTAGATAAGTTAACTGCTTTGTTATACTGTGCACACCTCCCATACAGAAAATTTACCTGAGGTGGGCTTTCTTTTATTTTTCATCAAACAGCTTATATTGTGGTGAGTCTGCTGAGGATGACTCTATTGATGGTCTTCTGGCTTCTGACTGGAGAGTGTTAGATCAGCCAATGGCATATGGGAATTTCCATGGCATATGGGAAGCTGTTTTAGACCTCAGAGGATGACAAAAAAAAAAAAAAGGCTAAAAGACCAAGGAGTCTTCATCATGTGATTTATCATGCGAGCTTTCAGGTAGAGAATCCTACCTCATCAGACACTTGATGATAGGGAACTTACTGAATGGTCCCCAATTTCTAGCATCTGATGAAGTGGGATTATTTTACACAAAAGCTCATGTTAGTCTCTGAAAGTGCCATCGGACTTCTTGTTTGTTTTGCTGGGCTAGACTAACAAGGCTACCCCTTTGGGACAAAAAAGGCAGGGATTCCAAGTAGTAGTTCAGTAAGCAAAGCCAGGGTTTCCAGGATTGTGTGCATGTCTGTTGGATTAAGAATAACAGGACTCATACATGTAATGAAAATCAATGAATTAGACCATGCTTGACTCTCTGTCCTCAGTTTGTCCCCAGCAACGGAAACTGGCCCATTACAAGGTTCTGTAATTGACCACCATTCAGCTAATGATTTACACAATATATATTGCTAAACTATTTTCAGTACTATTTCTTCTGTCAAACCACCGAAGACAATCTTCCATTATTGTGACAAAGCTATGTACATGGGAAGTCAGAGCAAAATTATTTTAAAAGTAGAACAGGCTTCAAGGTAGTCAGCTACAATGATCAACAAGAAAAGGAGCTAGAGGTCTTTTCTTTTCATCTTGGAACATTTTGTAAAAAAGTGCTAAATGGGTGCGTCTTATCTGTTCAATAAAGGCTTGATTTTGCTCATTTCTGAGTCAATGGCAAATCTCCAGTTGATATCAGTTGGGAACAGCCTCTGGCCATATGTCATCTCAGTATTTAAGAGTTCATTATTGGTTTCATATTCTTCTTACTAAGTGAAATAAATATTTTATTCAGTGAGAGGTTAAATACAGATGGGGTGGGGGGCGGGAATCTCCAGTTTCTTGCATATACCTGAATATTCTGTGGCATAATTCTCACACTGTATCTCCACAGTATCCTCCATAGATGTCAGTTTTTTGTGATGGGTAACTAAGGCTCCAGGGAAAATGTGTCACTATACAAATAATGAGGGCTAAATCCAGTGTGTGCACTTTCATTTGGTTTCTTTTTCTTTCTGTGTACAGACTTTGGAATCCAAGGAATATGGCATGGGAGAGGGTCAGATGGGAAATTATTGTTATAGCCTTAAAAGCAATTAAAGTCTCCCCCTTTCATTTGTTAAAAGTTCCTTAAAATTTGGATCACATATTAAGCATCCAGTCTGAATGTGTTTGCAGGGTTTTTTTATAGCACTTTTTAGAAGTTATTGCATTTCGTTCTGTTAGGTAAAATGACAAATGGTAGCTTGGAGTCACAAAATATGTAGAAACTCTTTCACAAATACTGTATGCATTTTAGTTCTGCAGTTCAGACAGAGTTTGCGAAAATAAAAATAGAGACTGGGAATAAATGTTAGATACTACTGAATTGCTGCTGTTGCTTATGTATGTCTAACCACATTATATTGGTGTGTTGGAGATGCAAGTTGACACACAGTATCAGAAACTAAGAAAAATGACCTTTTCATGCAAAGAGATGTAGCATGGATTTTTTTTTAATGAGTTTGCAGGAATCTTAATCTACATCTTCAACTGACTGGTATCCAAGGCTTTTCATTAGTTTTGGATTAGTCCATTCCCTTTTCTGTCTTTGCCAAAATCCCTGTTAGGTCACCATATGTCTCCCAATCTCTGCTGAGTTAGCTTTTCTCTTAAAATCTTGTAAGTTTTAGAAATCCTCAAGGTCAGACAGGGAACAGTAAATGCTAAGCCACCTCTGAATTAGGAGGCCTTGAAGTAGACAAGTTCCAAAGGGGTAGCCATGTTAGCCTAGTTCAGCAAAACGAACAAGGAGTCCTGTGGCACTTAAAGACTAACAAATTTATATATTGCATGAGCTTTCGTGAGAGAAAATCCCACTTCGTCAGACACACGAAAACTCAAGCAATAAATAAATTTGTTAGTCTTTAAGTGTCACATGACTCCCTGTTTGTTTTGAAGTAGATAGACTTTCAATATCGCATCTTACCAGAGCAGAGCAGAAATAGTAATGAGGACTTGTCTTGATCAAGGCACTGATGCTAAGGGGTTGAGGTCAGTAAAAGGGAACTGGAAGGTCAATTGGGCTTCCTTAGGCTATGTCAACACTGATGGTGGCAATTTCGCCACCGCCAGTTCGCTCTTTCGGGAGCGGTTCATGGCAAGTATGAACTCACCACACCACTCCCAGATGTTGGCCCTGGAAATCCTGGGGGCCAGAGGGCATAGGGAAAGGCCAACGGCAAGGGACTTGCAATTTGCTTCTCCCTTATGTGTAGCGGTGATGCTAGTTATGCAAGGAATTTTGCATTCTTTGAGTAACTTGTGCTTGGTTGCTGCTGAATTTGCCATAAGTATAGACTAGGGCTCAGAGTGAAGCAGACAGAGTAACTGCTGGCTTTCAAATATGCTTGTAGTTGGTATAAGGGAGCTGAGGTCAAAGAAATGGAGCTGGGATTTAGGAGAGGGGACCAGGTAATATGAAACAACTTGGTTGGTTTGGAATGAAGGAAGGAAAGTGAAGAAAGAGAGAATGTTCTGAAATCTCAGTTTTTCTTTTTAGATAAGATTTAAATAAACATTTAAACTTTGTCATCTTACCTGAAACCAAACCTGAAAATATATTTTTTTTCTCCTTCACTATTTAATACAGTATTTTGCTCCACCGTCCATTCCCTTCCTGTCAGTGTTATGTACACCACTTGGACAGTTTCATTCAGAATCACACCCTTTTCAGTATACTCAAGCAAAGCTTTTACATATAACATAGCTGTCATTTTGCTCCAGCCCCACTTGTGTTTATAAAGCCATCATTTGGCACCTGCAAGTACCATTTGTTAACTAGTTTTCCATTGTTTGGATAAAAGTTAATGAGAGTGCTCTAGCAAACAGGAGAGGGTTCTTAGTAATTGCAGTGTGTAACTAGGTCAGAACTTTTTTCCAGAGCAAAGCCAAGGGTAGAGGGGAAGTGGAATCTCTGTGGGTAGTGGAGGAGTATGCAAGTTATCCATTACAGGCATTTTAATTGCCCTAGGGCTCTAAGGGTTAATATACTTTGGAGGAATGATGTGATTACATATACTATAGATCTATTCTGAATTTGTGACACTGAGCCTACTGTATTTGCCAAGGAAATCAATTCATAGCAAAGTGCTAGTGGGACTGACGTGCTTACTTGCATATTTACATATACAAGGAGCCTTTCTATCCAACAGTTAATTGTGTGCTAGGCTTCTCTGCCAGTGCTGAGTTGAGTCCTTGTTACTGAAATGCTGACGCAGTGTGAGCAGTGTAAAGTTACAGCGAAGAAAAATAATGTTTAGGGTTGTTCTTTTCTGACAAGACTTTTTTAATCAAGGACATGAAATATTGTAGAAATGATGATCATATAGATGAATGTTGAAAACTCAGCTATTTTCTCATAGCAGAGCTACAGCACAGGTCTGTAAACAATCCTGGTGGAAACAGGTAGAAACCAGGGCTCTTCTAAAATAATATGCCTTAGTTCAGCTTTTCTTCTTTGTCTAGTCTGTACTTCTACAGCAAACTAATTCTGATGTGCATGGTCCTGTGGTGTAGAAATACAGGTCTGAGATTTGTTCAGGATTAAATTTCACTAACTGAGAGTTCATATCACTGAGGAGAAAAAGCAATTTTTGTTTTCATTGCAGTTTTCTTTGCATTAATTCTTGAGGGTCAATGATAAAATTGGCCGTGTTCACTTCATAGTGGGTATCGTTCACAGACCCCATGCAGATGCGGATCAGGGGCCACACGGCCCTTGGGCTCCCCAGCTGGAGGGCCCCTCTCCACCACTGGTGGCTGCCCACTGGTGGGCCCACCACCCTGCCAGCAGGTTAGTAGTGGGGGAAAGGCTGCCGGAGCCCAACTGCAGCCTGGTCAGTTGGCCCCTGGAAAGTGCCAGCGCTGACTGGTGCATGAGATGCAGCTTCCGGTGTGGCCTGGAGGCTGTGCTGCATACTGCACATGCCAGTTGGCCCTGCCACCCCTGGGGACCAACCATCTGGGCCAAGGTTGGCTCACACCACCCCTGGGGGCAAAGCAACCAGTCCAGGGACAGAACAGGAGAGCAGAGTCTTGCCTCTGGACTCACCCACCCCACCCCTGGGGGCAGACCTGCTGGCCCTGGGATGAGCCAGGAGCAGAGCACAGAGCTGGCCTCGGAGCTAGCCCACCCTTCTCTACACATACGGATGGGCCCCTGAGCATGGGCTCTGTTGGCCCACGTGGTAATCTGCCTTGGACTCCATGAACTAATCTCTTGCCATCTACCCAAAGCTCAGGAAGTGGTCAGCACTTCCCAGTTCAAAGCATCTTCAAACTTTGTTTCCACACTTTGCTTGGCTTGCTCCATGAGTGCCTAAAATGGTTTGAAAGTTAACCAAAATTTGCAGTAATTGTCCTTTTCAGTGGATTAAAAATACAATTGAAAGGCAAAAAACCCTCTGCAAGACAAAAAAGAAAATAGGATAGTGTAAATCCCCTTCACCTCCTAAGAAAAATGCAAGTGTGATAACTATGCTTAAACTAGGTGTCACTGACGCATCCCAAACTGAATGGCAAAGCTCTATTTTCTTTGTCTCTAAACTAGCTGCGTACATGAGATTTAAAGTGAATGCCGTCTCTCTGTTTGCAAGTCTTTCCAGTTGATAAACCAGCTGGAGAAACATGGTACTTCATTACATAGTTTTGGCCTCAGACTACTGATGGACTTCATTCATACTGAATTCATGGGAGAAAACAGCTGTCTTACTTTAGCTGCTATTTTATTTTCACAACTATCAGACTACATGGAATTCCTATGACCATTCAGTAGTTAATGGACAGGGTTCTTTAACCACATAGTCAATACACTGCAATGCATTTGGGTTACATAGTTAGTCTAACAATGAGACAATATTCCCCTAGTAGTTAAAGGAGTCTTATTCGATGACTAATGCTATCATGTGCCACAGGACTCCTTGTTTCTTTGTTTTACTACACTAGACTAACATGGCTACCCCTTTGGATAAGCCCACCATATGTGCAATATATAAAACATAAGAATGAGTATCAGGGTACTACCTAGGAAATCTACTAATTTAGTTGGTATAATACAGGCCTTACAAACTAGTTATACCCTCACGATCAAGATACAAAGTGTCTCCTTCCAGGTTCCTGTAAGTTTCTGTAGGAGATTTATACCAGAGTTTGTGTAGCAGAGTTGCTACTAACTTAACCCAGAATGCAATTCCTAAAGGTCCAATGGACCAAAGCCTGTGAAAAAGCCTTTCAGATGCTTGCAGACTATCACTCTAGTAAATTTGCTTTGCATAACGCTTACTTTAAAGGAAATCATATTACAAGGCGGTACTTCTGAGGAGGAATAGGTGGTATACTCTCCTAGGAGAACAGTGTAGAGAAGGCATCTATCTCAGTTCCAGATTGTTTCCAAGGGCCAAAAGTTATTTGAAAAGGAGTATCTTGCTGTATGGGATTGGCCTTTAGGCAGACTGTGGGTGGGACCATGAACAGAAGAGGCAGAGCAGGACTGTCCTTGTCAATGGGCCTCAGTGCTTATGAGTGTAAGGTGCCTGGTCTATGTCTGGATGCCCAGGTCCATTTCCTGAAACACTTTCTATATGTGTTTTCAGGTTTGGCTCACAACTGCTAGTTTATGTGAGCAAGTGGTATGGCTGAAAGCAGCATGAGCCTAACAGTTCTGAAATAAATAATGTAATTAAACTGACATTCAATGTTTTTTTAATAAAAGAGTCCCTTGACACTGGAGAAATATAATCATATTCATAGATACTGGGTATTGATCTACTGTCTAGTTTTTACAAAAGGAGACTTTGGCCCAAATTGCTCCTAGTGCCAGTCCTGGTTTCTGCTGCTTTTTGATCATCTATTCTAAAAACAGCTTAGGATCTAGCAAAACCCCAAACTGCAATCTTAAGAGACTGCTGATGAATGCACATCCTAATTAAAAAGAATGAATTGCCCATGTATATCAGAATGTCAAAGTCCCTAGTGATTTTTCCAATCTGAAATTAATCTAAAACAGTTAAACCATTTCCATTTGGTCTAATCGACTTTCCCAATGGTTCATTATTGCCTAATCACATGCAATGAGAAGAAGCCTTGTCTCTTTTATCTAACCACCTTCCATTCTTAGGACAGCTGATATCAGCAGAAATGTTTCTCCATTCCCCACACCTCTCTGCCAATCCTATAGTTATTTACTCCCTAAAGAACACTAAACAATTGTGTTAAGTTGCTGGCCTTCAAAAATTTAAAGATGGACACAAAATTCAATTTGTTGTCTTTTAACCAATCTATATATATAGCAAATCTTGCCCATCTTGTAGTTTAAGGAGGTATAGGGACTCAAATAATCTCTCTTTGCTTCCTGCTTTGTTCCTTCTTCCTCTTCTTGCATTCATGCCTTCATCTATGTTCCTCCATGCTTCAAAGAGGCTTGCACTTTTCTGCCAGATACCTAATAATGTTGTTGATCTTTTTCCTTTTTTTTTTTTTTCCCCTCTCAGACCTAGTCCCACAGCTTCCTCCTTATGTTTACCACTTTTTCTGCTTTACTCCTCACAACATTTTTGTTCTTAGTTCCTGCTCTCGGAAAGTTGAGTTGAAAAAAAGTGAGTTTAATATTACTTTCTGCAGAGGTGATAGACATTAATGACTATTCATGCATATTGAGAGTTTAGAGAGGTGTTTTCTTTTCTTTTTTCTTTTCTTTTCCCAAGGAGCTGTATAGTAAGTCATCTTAAAATGCAATATTATGTTCACAGGCAAAAGTTCCTTGAGGTGAAGTTAACAAGCCATATGATCCATTACTGGTGCATGTAAATGAAGCAGTAACACACTACCACCATTAGCAAGGGTCTATGGCAGAAATTAGAAAAAAGCAATTATGATAATTATACTTTGCTTTATGTAAGTTGCTTAATTAGAAAATGCTTTATCTACAAGTTTTTTTTTTAAATACTTAAAATCATGTGGAGGCACCAATAGAAGTCTAATGTGCATGTTGGGGGGGCATCAGTATTAATGTTTATAAGTATTTCTTCATTTGACTTTTGAGGCTTGGGAATAAAGCAATTGTAAAAAAATAATTGAGCTTACACTGGTTCCTATAGCTTCAGAGATGGGGTTTATCCTGTGAGATGGTCAGTGTCTGTATGAGGTGCTGAGTGTCCTCCACTCTCAACAGGATGTTCAGTACCTTGAGGGAGATTCTCAGCACCTCACAGAAATAGCCCTTAAATTAATGCCTCTTTGGGCTAGTTTAGCTTATGCTGGATACTTGTGATAAGTAAATTTCTCAGCCAGAGGGGAAAATAAGAGGAATGAGCTTGTTTGGAAACATTTTTGCTATTTTGTGCCGTCTCTACCCTTTTTAACTTCTCCCTCCCCCACTCTATTCTTGTGTAGAGCCTGGACCTCTATTGACACTGTGGTACCGGTGAGTAAGAAACACATTCATGGACACTGACATGATATCCACTTAGCTCACACACATGGCTTGTTGGGAAGAGAATAACAGTTCCACTCCAGGCTAACAGATGTGTGATTTAGTTTATGCAGTTGGGACAGGAGGAGTCTTTTCTGTTGTTCTTTCTCTAGTTCATAATTTTGTTCTGTTTCATGTGAAACTGGGAAATAAAGATTTAGCTTTCTGGGAGAAATACCTTTCTCAGCACTCAAACCAAGTACTCTTACTCTGAAGGTCTCTGCAAAGGAATTAAGAAAGGAATCCTTCTTCTCTGGCTGCAGGATAGCTTTGGTCCTCTTCGCAGAGGCTACTTCAGACTATGAAAAAAGTAAAATAGTATTATAGCCTATTGGCTGAAGTAGTCTCTGTGACCCTAGCGGGCCCTTTCTTTTGTGAGTGAGAGCAGGGGAAACCATGTGATACACATGGAAAAAGAACCTTTTCTCCACTCTCAGTCCTTTAATTTGCCTATGTAATGAGGCCCTTTGAAGCTGGACTGTGAAGCACTGAGGGTGCACCATCCCTTTGTGGCCTGCCCAACTCTTGACCCTCCCCACTTTGTACAGCAAAATGGCATTCACAGATAAGTAGTGAGGATTTGCTCTCAAGAAATAACAGTATGTAATTAGCAAAAGAGTGATTAAAATTCAAGTGCTAAGAAGAATTAAGAGCCATTAATTATCTCTGGGCTAAAGTCAATGTGTCTTTAGTCCACAAAAAGGGGTGCTGTTCTTTCAATGTTCCTGTAATGTAAATGGAATAGAAGGGAATGAACCCCCTATGCTACACAGTCTTCATTTTAAAGTCTATGTATCTATTCAGTATGGTGAGGGAAGGAAAATCAACTATTAGAAAACAGGGAAGGGATGGATATAAAACATTTTACTAGACAAAGCCATGTGGCATGCACACACTTTCTTATAACCTTCAGATGTCATAACCTCTTGATTCACAGGAGAACAGATGATATTTCAAAGGAAGTGAGTTTTAAGTTTTAATAAGTATGATTTTACTTGTCCTTTTTACTGAAATTCTCATGCATAGACAGTTTTTAGTAAAGTATTTAGCAAATATGCTAATTTTCATGTTCTAATCCTGCCATTGTATTTTCGTGTAAACACTTGTGTATCTAACACTGGGATTTATGAACCCAGTACTGTAACACAAATGGTAGTTTTATTAGACAGCAGGAAAGAGGTGTTCTTCCTTTTTCAAGACAACTAGACAAAATGAGAAAGTGTGTGTAGAAAATGAAACTGTTACATACTAGTGAAATTGTAGCTTCCCATTTAAATACTACCAAAGGAGAACAAGTGCTGGATGTACAGGAATGTCAGATGAACAAGATGAACTCCAGTTCTGTGTAGGGGGATCAGCCAGGGAACAAACTGTACTAAAGAACACGGGACTAGAGATGGGAGATATCAGAGAGCAAGGATGATGGGCCATCAGGAGGTGAGATTTGATCCTGCTGGAAAGAAAAGTTTGGGTGTAGAGGAGGGAGAGAATAACTCCAGGAACTCAGATGAGCTTCATTTGGGTCAGCTTCTATTAAGTTCTAGATTCTTTGGAAGTTTATCCAAAACCAAACTGTCTTGAGGTTCATACCTCTTTCTTAGGAAGAAAGAAAGGTACATTCACCTTCCCTACCATTAATACTGATTTAATTATTATTCCAGGCTATGCCTTTTATGGGTGTACACGTTAGTCTGCAGCATTAAATGGTTCACTTCAAACAAGTCAGGAATAGCTTTATGTCTTTTCCATGCATTGCCTCGTTTTATTTCTAAAATGGAAGAACTGAGCTCCCAGTGTTTGCTGTTCCAAAAACATTCAATTCTAAATGTCCTGAGAATGTCAGAAAAAATGGTTTATAAACATAGTTTAATAAGTTTGCTGAACTTCATAATCAGTGTCAGGCTGTTGTAAAGGACCATTCCAATTTTCCATACATTCATATCTGGTATGTGGATTTATTTATAACAGGAAGTGGGACTGGAGGAGCAGAATAAAAAGTGAACTGTAACTTTGGATGAGGTTTTGTTTAGCCAAAGCCCTAAATAAAACCCCAAAGGCTTTCTCCTGCTCTCAGCTTCTTGCTGCATTACGATCATTTACAGATGGTTCACGAGGGACTGATATGAGATCCAAGTATTAACCTCACTGAAACTTCCAAGCCACTTCATGCTAACATCATACTACAGCCCAGATAATCCAAACATTGAGAAGTAAGTCAGCCATTTCATGTCATTCTAACAACACGCTACAGAGAGTAACTCCACCCTCTGGGGCCAATCTTGAAAACCGAAGCTTTGCACAGCACACACACAAGCTCAAGCAGCATAGCTGCAGGAGATAATTGCTCTGAATATTAATAGTTAAAAGTTTAAGGTTGCTTGATTCTTTGACCTTATTTTAAACCACATAGCTGCTGTGCTTTAAATCCCAGCATCTTGCCTGAAGTGCAGATCTCTACACTTTTTAAGTATGTGAGACTGCTAGCAACATCAAGCAAGTACAGGGTTTTAGTTTTTATTTTTTTAATTTTATTAAGAATATTTCTAGGAGGAAAGGAAGAAAGGAGAGCAAAATAGTTGCTGTTTTAAAAATGATGTATATATATTAGAGGCTGCTCTGAGACTGCTAGCAACATCAAGGAAGTACAAGGTTTTTGTTTTGGTTTTTTTAATTTTATTAAAAGTATTTCTAGGGGGAAAGAAAGAAAGGAGAGAAAAATAGTTGCTATTTTAAAAATGATGCATGTATATTAGAAGCTTCTGTCCTGAGGATCCTTTAATTGTGTAAAGCTGCATGTACACTTTCAGGAACACATAATAGAATTAGAAGGGATCTTTTGTGTTATAACACATAAGCGTGTCATGACACAGCAGTTGAGTATGTTGGCTGAAATCAGCCTGCTGCCAAAAGAAACTCTCGTAGCAGAAAGAAACCCTCACTGCTTGAAGACCTGCCACTACTGTTGCTGCTTGAAGAGCTGCTCTCTCAAGCTCTGCCATCCCCAAACCTGCCCAAAGCAGCTGCATTTTGTGGTGGCTGGGGCTGCTTTTCAGGCCTCCCACTGCTGAAATTGCCTCTGGAGGCAGTTGCCTTTCATCAGCAGGAGCCACTTTAATTTCAGCCACTGCTGAAAGTGCTGCCAGCTGTGGGAACCTCAGCCATGGTGGGCTATAGAGAAGGGGAGATATCCCTGTGTTGTGCATGGCTAGACTTTCTTGTTCTTTTATATTTAAACATTAAAGGCATTTTTAACTTGAACTTGGCATGTTTCTGCAACCTTTATGCATGTAGTCAAGAAGGCTTCTACCTATGCAGGAATGCTCTGTGGTGCCAATAAGGACACTCATATGATTAAGGATCATTAACATGCATAAGGATTCCAGGATTAGGCCCATATTTGCTAGTTTACTTATTTTAAAATACATGCCCGCATATTTTACCTCAGCTTTGCAATATAATGTGTTGTATTTCAATGGTGATTTCCTGAGACTTTTCTTCTGCCTTCATACATTAAATGGATTAGTTGCTTTTCATCATCCATATAATTTATTAAACTGCATAGTATTATTTTTAATTATTTTAAATTATGATTAACTGAAATTTTACGCACCATGAAGTTCTCCCACCACCCGTTATTTATGTGGCTGTCTCTACATTCAGCCAGCAATTGTTATCAAGGTTTCCAGTATGATTTGTTTCATCTAGTGTGGCAAAAACACTGCAGAATATCAAAGGGATGTTAAGCCTTGTGGCAGATCCAATTCAAAGCTGGACCAGAAGACTACAAATAATGGCCTGTTAAAACAAGGTGGCAGATTATTTTATGTCCTGTTCCATGAGTAGCTTCAAAGCACACTGTGAGAGCTGGCTAAAGCCATAAAGAGGAAAGTACATCTTATGGCACAATCCGACTGAGAGAGAGAGAGAGAGAGAGAGATGTACAATCCTCAATTCATTCCTTTAGTCATAGTTCACAACAGAGATCGGATAATGATTACTGAATTTGACCTCTTTTTACTCACAATCACATCCCAGGGTTGTTGAATTTGTTCATTTTTCAAAATTATTGCCTGAATAATTTCTGTGAATAACTTGTCCACTATAGCTTATCCATGAGTGTCTGATACCTGACATTCAAGCTTGGCTTGGACACCTAAGTCATATGACATATTTCTAGTCATTAATTGGATGAATGTAGATCCTAGTCAGGTCTGTGGTGCAAATACTCATGATTATGAATTTAGTATTCCCTTTCTGTGAATATTCTGCAGTATTTTCCATTAAATTACTTTGCTAGAATAAGCATTAAAACAAACATAAAAATGGCAGAGTTTTTCCAAAAGTTAGATGAATATTCATACAAAATTGTTTATCCTCAGTAACAGATATCTGTATTTGCACTGTAATTGTGTGTCAAGTTACTTCAGGTGTACACCAGTTTAACTGAACATAATTTGGCCCCCTACCTCAAGTGAGTTGACAGTATAGCTAACTTTTTAAATCACACTTATTTATTTTACCAGCATAGACACAAAAGACAGCACACAACTTCAGCACTAGGTCCAACATGGTAAGTATTATTGAAGCTTTTTAAATGCAGTTATGTGAACAAAAATGCAAAACATAGATATTGCATACCCTTATACACACACACAAAGATCATAAGGTCTCTTTTTACACTGAAATAACCATGTGTTACAAAAACATCCTAGAAGGCACTGTATTGGGCTATCATGTGATCCAACCTGTGTAAGAAAAAAAAAAAAACTTTCAGTTTCTGTTGAAGAAGAACATTTAGTGGGGCTGCTTGTCAGAAGGGAGCTCATGTCAACCTATCCTGTTTCTTATTGGGTGCGTTCCCATCTGCCTCCCTACTTAAGTGTGCAGCAAACCCATTGGGATGATGATAAACTCTTTTATTATAAAGCTTTTGGAGGATGAGTAAGGAAAGAAGAGGATGGGATCTGGACAGATTATTTTTAAGAGCAAAGATTTTGTTTAAGGGTGGGAAACTGGTCCAAGTACTGCTGTATGCCCTTGTTAGCTATAGGGTTATGTCTGCACCCAGGCTTAAATTCGACCTAATAAACGTTAGGTCGAATTTAAAAAAAGAGCTGTTTACAGAGCACTTGGTGATTCAACCTAAGGCTTTCCTTAGGCGGAATCCAAGAGAGGTCCCTTTGAAGTTACAAAACCTTCTGTAACTTCGAAGGGATCGTCAATTCGAACACTAAAGTTTGAATTGATGCTGTGTAGACATATGAATTCTAACTACAATTAGTTTGAATTCATACATTTGACCTTCCTCCCAGGGTGCATAGCACCCTGGAAGTAAGGCCAGTGCGAGCCATACACGAGGCTGTCAAACTCCACTGTCAGTGGGGTGCGGAGGCAGCCCTGTGTAGGGCTGTCAACCCTGCTGCCAGCGGGGTTTCACAGCCCCACGCGGGGCTACTTTTGACTGCTCCCTGTGGGCATGCCTCTGCACCCTGCTGACAGTGGGGTTTGACAGCCCAGCGGGGGGCTGACAGAGCCGGGGCGGGGGAGAAAGGATTCCCCCAGCCCAGCACTGACAGCGCCAGGCTGGGCGAATCCTTTCTCCCCCGCCCCTCCCAGGCTGTGTGGGGGAGTGCCCTGGCTCCAGGGAGCCCTGCCAGGCTCCTGTCTTCTGAGCCGCAGCTGGGGGAAAGTATCCCCTGCCCAGCTCTGGCGGCAGGGCGCTTAGAGCTGTGCAGGGGATGCTTTTCCCTGTGCCGGTCTGTGGGGGCTGGAGCTTGGCACAGGACTGGGTGGCAACATGGCCCTGCCAGGGGGCCATGTTGCCACACCTCCCATGATGCCCCTCTTCCAGTTCGAACTAGCAAGGCCTGTCTATGGCCATGCTACTTCGAATTGGTTTTCCTCGTGTGGTCATGTTAGTTCAAATTGACTCAATTCAAAATTATCATAATTAGTTTGACTTGATTAGTTCGAATTGAGTCAATTCAAACTAATAGTGTAAGTGCAGACATACCCTAGGAGTCTTCCTGTGAGTGAAGGGCTTTCTTCTTCCTCCTAAAGTGGCTTACTTAATTATCAATGTTAGTTATTTATATGGTATCCATTTCTAAAATAGCTGAGTGCTTCACAATCTTTAATATAGTCATCATCACAGCTATAGCATGTGAGTGAAGAATTAGTATCCTCATGAGAAATATGTGGCAGAACAGGGATTTTGAACACTTGTTTCCTGTGTCTGAGGCTAGTACCCTAACAAGTAGCACCTCTTTTTTTTCTGAACACTTGGTGCCTCACTGACAGCTCCAGTTCTAGCTCTGTAAGAGAGCGGATATCTAAATATCTCTTCAAAAGTGGAGGATTCAGATAGTCATGTCTGACTGGTTTTGTGCGTTACCAAGTGTGACATTTAATGCAATTTAAATTAATTAGAGAATTTGCATAATTATAAATGATTTCTGCAAGACTACAAATACTTTAGCACACACTGGCCCACAATGTGTGTAGTGCAGGGAGCTGCACTGAATTTGGAAGCTGTGACTAGGGTATATGGGAAGGGAAAGGAGGGTGCTAGGGTGCTGTTGGGTGGGTGCTGACTGGAGTCTGGGTAATAGGGAATTTGGAGGCTAGGGGTGTCAAAATTGGGAGAGACTCAAGCTACTGCTGAACACCCTTCATCTTCTCTCCCTGTTACTTCCTTGCTCATATCCAGTGAGGGGAAGGGGATCTCTGCCAGAGAAAGAGCAGTCCCAGAGGCTGACAGGCTGAGGTGCAGGCCCATCTCTGCAGTCCAGTTGAATGGGTGACATCTCAGGTTGGTTGCAGAAATGCATGACAGGCCTGCCAAATGCACAAGTATCAGACATGATACCTGATAGTTGACAGCCCAGGCTGTATTCTCTGTAACTACTCTAAAGAGAACAATGAGGCAGGCAGAGAGCCAAGAAGGAGCAGAATAAAAGCAGCTTGGCAGTGACTGGTAGCTGTACTGAGCTACAGTGGAAAACTTCTGGATGATTTTTCCATTCAGGAAAAAAAAAATCAAATTTTTGATATTCTGTATTTCACCAGCTTTGAAAATGAACTCTTTCAGTTATAGTGTCATTGTAGTTAGTTCTTTTACTGAAATGGTTATAGAAAAGTCACTAACAGTTTTTAAAGTTTTTTAGAAATGTTTTGATTTACAAATGTTACAAAGTTGTGAAAAATGAAATTTTTTGAGAAAGTGAAGTTTTCTACAATGTTTTTTATTTCATAACTAAGTCCATTCACAAGTTTCAGAGTCAACTGAGGTGGGAGAACTTATACTGCTGGGTTCAAAGTCTGATCTGGGGGAGTATTAGGAGACCATAAAAGGTTTGGATAGTTGGAAAGTTTTATGAGACCTTTTGATAAATCTAGACCCCCATTTATCCTTAACCACTGCTAAAAAATATTTGGATAGTGCCTTTTTCAACCACTGGTCTCATCACTTTTAAAAATCAAATGGAACATCTGCTACTCTCTGAGAAATATCAGGGAACAGTGGGTTACCAGTGTAACTATCCTTCTTCGAGATGGGCTGCTCACATACATTCAGTTGCAGGTGTCTACATGCTCCAGTGCATGGTAATCTGGGAAACCTTTTAGCTCTGGCCCGTCAGGTCAGGGGCAATGGCCAATGCCTCCTCTGTACCATGACCGTGGCTATATATGTGACCCTGACCCTGGCCCTCCCAGTCCCTTCTTTTCACCAGCTCCGGTTAGCAAGGATGGTGGGAGGGATCTGAATGTATGTGAGTAGCTCATCTCGAAGAAGGACCGTTACATTGGTAACCCACCATTCTTCTTTGAGCGCTGCTCCCATCATTCAATTACAGCTGACTGCTAGCCATACCCCGGACAGTGGGTGGAGTTACAGCTTACCCACATTGAGTACGACTCTGCCCAACTGAGCGTCCTCTTTTGCTTGATGGACAATAGCGTAGTGCATCATGAAAGTATGCACCGATGACCACGTGGCTGCCCTGCAGATCTCCTGGGGATGAGAACCTGTGCCCAGAAGGCCGTAGAAGAAGCCCCTGGTTTGGGCAAGTGGGCCCAGACCTTACCTGGGAAGGGTGTACCCGACCTCTTGTAGTAGTCTTTAATACAGTTTACTATCCATTTGGAAATGCACTGAGATGTTACTGAATGTCCTCTTTTCCTTTCTGCAGTGGCAATAAAGAGTTGAGAGGACTTGCAGAATGGGTGCATATGCTCCGTGTACATCAGAAGCACTCGCCTGATGTCCAGTGTGTGCCACTTTCTCTGGTTCTCAGTGACCTGAGGGTCTGGGAAGAATACTGGTAGACAAATGTCCTGGTTCAGGTGGAACAGTGAGAGCGCTTTAGGGACAAAAGCAGGGTGTGGGCATCACAGCACCTTATCTGCAAAGAACCTTGTATATGGTGGTTCTGAAGAGAGGGCTCTTAACTCTGATACCCACCTTGCTGAGGTTATTGCCACCAGAAAGGCTGCCTCCCATGATAGGACTAGTATGGTGCAAGAGTCCAAGGGCTTATACGCGGGGGCTCTGTCAGATGCTGGAGAACCAGGTTTAAGTCCCATTGAGGAGTGGGAGCTCTAGGTTGTGGGTATATTCTATCAATACCCGTCAGAAACCATGACATGGTTGTGTGGGAGAAGACTGGGAAGCCTTCCATACTGTTGTGAAAGGTTGATATTGCTGCTAGGTGGACTTGTAGAGAGGCAGTAGATAAGCCCTTATCCTTAAGAGTTAAGAGGTAGTCCAGAACTGAATGGATAGGGGATGACTCTGGCATCAGCCCTTTGTTCCTGGCCCACTGGGAGAAGAGCTTCCACTTGGACAAGTATGTAGCCCTGGTAGAGGGCTTTCTGCTACCCACCAGTCTTTCCCTAACTCTGACAGAGCAAAGCCTCTTGGAGAGATTTAACCATGCAGCCACCAAGCTGTCTGGTAAAGCAATCTGAGGTTCAGATGTTGGAGCCTGCCCGAGTTCTGTGTCAGTAGGTCCCCCCTGAGTGGAAGGTGAACTAGGGCATCTATTGACAGGCCCCTCAGAATTGGGAACCAGTGCTGTCTGGGTGAGTTCAGAGACATCAGGATCATGTGTGCTCTGTCCCTTTTTATCTTCAGGAGTACCCTGTAAATCAGAGGAATTGGGGGAAAAGCGTACATCAGTGCCCCCCCCCCATGAGATCAGGAAGGCATCTGAGATTGAGCCCTTCTCTTGAACTCTGATTGAGCAGAAGAGTTGACATTTCCTGTTCTGATGAGTAGCATGAGTAGCAAACACGTCTATTTGTGGTGGGTCCCATGGTCTATTAAGTGGGACACTACCTCCTCATGCAGCGACCACTTGTGATGTGATCAAAAAGTTCTGCTCAGTGAGTCTGCCGCACCATTTTCTATGCCAGGCAGGTATGCTGCTATTGGAGTGAAGTCGTGTGTTAAAGCAAACTCTCACAGATTGGTTGCTTCTGCACAGAGAACTGCCGAGAGGACTGCCCCCCGTCAGTTCATGCAGAACATGGCCTCTGTGTTGTCCATAAGAACTTGAACCTTTTTCCCCTTCACCAGGTCCAGAAACACATTGCATGGTAGACAAATGGCTCAGAGCTCCTTTACATTTATGTGGAACAACCTGTCCCTGGGGTTTCATGTTCCCTGTGTTGAGAAATCCCCTGTGATGTGTGCACCCCCTCCTGTGTCTGAGGCATCAGTTATTAGACCCACTGTGGGGATTGTGGTCTTGAAGGGGATCCTGCAAAGAGGGGGTCCTACCATATTTCGAGAAATTCTAGAACCTTGCATGGGACAGATAGTACCTTGTCAAGGGGTGCTTCTGGGGGTGGAAGACCAAGGCTACCCAGAGCTGGAATGGTCTCATTCTCAACCTCGCTGCTCAGATAACTGAGGTTGAAGCCATCAGGTGTCCCAACATCTGTAGGCATTGTTTGGCTGTGGTGATTGGGGTCCTCTGGTGTTCCGAAGAGATGGAACACTTGGACTGAAACCTTGAAAGGGGTAGAGAAGCTCTGCCCCTGTTGGTGTCCAGTGGGGGCCCAATGAACTCTATCATATGGGTTGGGGTTGATTTTGACTTTTCCTGATCTATGCAAAGACCCAAGTGGTTGCACAGTCTTTTTACCAAGGTGGCGCTGTGGTGAACCTGATGTTTGGATTTTCTCTTTATTAGCCAATCGTTGAGGTACGGGTAGATCTTTACCTTTTTCTTCTCAGATAAGCTGCCACTGCCACCATGCACTTTGTGAATACTCTGGGCACTGAAGTAAGCCTGAAAGGGAGGGATGTGAGCTGGAAATGCTCTCTCCCCACCATGAACCTGAGAAACCTTTTGTGTTTTGGTCTTATCACTATATAGAAATAAGTGTCCTTTAAGTCAAGGGCCACAAACCAATCCCCTAGATCAGGAGTGCCCAAACTGTGGCTCAGGAGCCGCAAGTGGCTCTTGAATGAAAAAGTGTGGCTCGCAGAAGAATGTCAGGAAATCAATTTAGTAGGTAAAAGTATATGGCTATATGCCTCGGTACGGCTCGTGAAGGTTTAATAATCAACTTATGTGGCTCTCGAGTTCCATAAGTTTGGCCAGCCCTGCCCTAGATCTAGGGCAGGGATGATTTGCGAAAGGGACACTATTTGGAACTTTATTCTCCTTAGATGCTTGTTTGGAGCCCTGAGGTCCTGGATGGGTCTCAAATCACCATTTGGTTTGGGAACTAGGAAGTATCTGCAGTAGAACCCCTTTCCCCACTGACTCCTTGTGACCTTTTCTGTGGCCCATATGGAGAGCAGTTTGTTGCATTCTTTTTGTAATAGAAGGTCTAGCTCTGGGTTTCTGAGACGTTGATGAGAGGGTGGTTTCCTGTCTCAGGGTAGAGTTTTGAATTGGATTGAGTAACCTTTTGTGTCCAGTATCCAATGGTTGGTGGTGATTTTGGCCCATTGAGGTAGAAAGCAGGCCAACCGAGCACGGAACCATGGGGGTTGAATGGAGAAATAGAGGTCCTTTGGCTGATTGTCAAAAATGCTGTTTTTGGGCAGCTGACCGGGAGCTGTTGTTTTCCTAGCAGGAAGCTTGGGCTGAGGGTTGAAGCTTGGAGCCCTAACCTGAATGGCTCCTTTCCTTTTCCAGGGCCCCATGTGGGTGCTGTGACTGTTGGTAGGGTCTTTGGCGGGACCCTTGTGTGTAGTTTTATTGCTGAGGCTGCTGACATTGCTGCTGAGTTAACTGAGGTCTGAACATGCACCTAGATTCTAGAGGCCCATACATACCCAGGGATTGTAAAGTGGCCCTAGAGTCCTTCATCCCATGCAGCTTAGAGTATGTGGACTCAGCAAACAGGTTTGGGTCCTCAAAGGAGAGGTCCTGAATGGTTTGCTGCACCTATTGAGACAAACCAGAGTTCTGCAACCAGGCAGCCTGGCACATGGACACTGCAGAGGCCATATTACGAGAGGCAGTGTCAGGTGCATGCCATGATGCCATAAGCATTTTGCGGGCAATTTGAACTCTTTCCTCAACTAGGGCCTTGAAGTCCCTAATGTGTTCCCTAGGGATCACATCCCAAAATCTCTCTAGCACTCCTCAGCTGTTAAAGGCATACCTTCCCATCAGGGCTTGGTGGTTTGCTATGCAGAGCTGGAGGGCCGAGGTGGAGTAAACCTTCTTACTGAAGAGGTCAAGTTTCTTCGCCTCCTTGTTCTTAAGAGTAGAACTAGGTTGGCACTGCCTCTCTCTCTGATTAACTGCATCCACCACAAGGGACTAGGGGTAGGGTGGTTAAAAAGGAGGGAGAATTTATCTGCGGGGACATGGTATCTCTGGTCCACAACCTTAGACACTGGAGAATTAGAGGAGGGGGTTTTGCCACTGCACCTTTAAAATGGAATATACCTCCCATGCAGAGGCACTGAGATTTTTGCCTGCGGGGCAGCTTCCCCCAAGTCAAAGAGGGGGCTGGACTGCTCCTGGACAATCCCCAAGTCCTGTTTCAAGTTTGCTGCCATGTGCCTAAGGAGGTCATGTTGGGCGCAAGGATCATTCCTGTATGCCAGGGGCCTTTGATAAGTGGCTTCATCCAGTGATGAAGAAGAAGGAATACGTGATCTACGGTGCTGTGCAGTTCTGGAGTCGGGTTCATCATCCGAGTCATCCAATGAACCTGGAGTTTGAGGAGATGACAGTTGCGAGTGTCGTGACAATGCCAGCTCATCCTCCGAGTTATAATTAAGCCAGCCATTGGTCCATTCCTGGAAGGATTGTGGGATGGAAGCACAGGAAGCTCTGGTGTGACCACTAGCTTTACACAAGCCACCCTCACTTTGGGAGCTGCTCTGAGGTCTACTTTGTGTCCTCCCTACTGCCAGCTGGGTCAGCGGGTGGGGGGGGGGGTCTCACCACTGTATGGTCTCTGGCATCAAGGGACAAGACACTTTGTTGGTGAGGAGTTGGGGATCTCTTCCAGTGCTGTTTTCCTGTAGGTTCCTCTCTAGTAGGAGCCGATACCGGGCATGATGTAGACCTGTGCTGCCATGGCTTTCTGTCCGACAGTGCTGAGGACCTCAAAGATGATCTCATTGTTCTTGAACCCTGCGAACACTGTACCAAGGGTTTGCATGCTGTCACTGGAGATGGGGGATAACCGTTTGACGAACCCCCTTCTGGCCCCAGGGTGGCATAGGATTCCTCTGGTGGTGGAGAGGCTGATAACAGTGCCAAGACCAGTGCTGCCTCTACTGTCGAGGACCATTCTTTAGAGGAAAGGGCCAGTTTACCTCTGGACTGTAAGGCCCTGGGCAGTGCTGAGAGGTATCAGCTCTGATAATCCCTTCACCACCACAGAAGCCTCTGGTGTCAAGGGGATGGGTACCGACTCCCTTCCCTGAGGCCGGGTGGATGGCAGGGAAGCAGCATGGTACTGAGGCGGTACCGAATTGGAGGCCGATCACAGCTTTTTAGGAATAGCTGGAGAGCGGCCCTGGGTCTTCTCCGTTGCCGATATGGCACACAGTACCAGCAAGTTCTTGGATTTGGTGGGCGTACCTAGAGCCTGTAGCACTGCCCGATCCTGGATGAGGTTCCGGAGCCTCGGTGCTCTGTCCTGGCGAGTTCTTCTTTTGAAGGACTTGCATATGGAACAATTTTCCATGAGATGAGACTCACCCATACAGGAAAGTCACCTATTGTGGCAGTCATCGATCACCGTGCAGGGTTTAAATCCTGGCATACTTAATCGCACAAAAATAACAAACCTAGGAAATAGATGGGCACTTGCTTAAAAGCAAGGGCAGGCTGTTCCAGTACCGTCGCTGAGGGTGGAAAGAAGGAACTAGGAGGGTCAGGGGCACATATATAGCTGCAGTTGTGGCACGGAGGGTGCATTGGCCATTGACCCTGACTTGACGGGCTAGGGCTAAAAGGTTTTCTGGATTACCATGCACTGCAGCACATAGACACCTGTAACTGAATGTGAGCAGCACTTGAAGAAGAACTGAAACTTATACACTGTGTGACTAACATAGCCTCATGACTGCCTATGCACATTGGTGGACTTCTTCCCACCTCCACAGGACAAGTGGGCTCTTTGAAGCATCCATGTTTTACCAGGCGTTTTTTTTACTTTTAGTAATTTGTTAGCTATCTATTTAGTTTCTATTGCCCTTTCCTTCACTTACTCCAAGTTCAAATTGCCACAGAAACAACTTGCATGGGGAAGGAGGAAGTCATGAGCTGAATCTCACTAGCTCACAGGAATCTCCTGTAGTGTATGCTTTTACCAAGCTATATTTGGGGGAAGAACAGTTATCAGTGAAGCTAATTTTCAGTGCAAAAAATTCAAACAGCAAAGTCAAAAGAGGGAGTATGCTAATTTGCTTTGTATAAAGGTTGCTGACAAAGGAACTACTATAAGTGGAAATAGTTGAGAACTATTATTACAGTAAGAACCACTACTTTACAAGCACCCCCATATTTGCCTGGGGGCATATGAGGCAGGGGAGTTTCTACTGGCTCCAGCTAAATCTTCCCTCAGCTTTTTGTGGCTGGCTATGCATTGTTTCACTTTCCCCTCTCTCCCAGAAATAGGGTTACCAGATGTCAGGCAAAAGGAGGACATGTCCTCTTTTTTTACCTTCACATCCTCTGTCCATCAGGCACTTTAAAATACATGAGTTTGTCTGACTTTTTACTTACAGGGGTTAAAAGTATGCTGCAATGCCCTGGAACACCCTGTTTTTAAGGAGAAGCCTTCCAGGGGCCCGTAAAAACAGAAGAATGTTACATTAATACTACATTTTCTCCATGTGTCCTGCAAAGTCCTCCTCCTCTTGCTTCCCTGTCCTCCTTTCCATGCTTTGGTATCTGGTGACCCTAGCCAGAAAGGTTCTACTGTTAACTGAGCCAGGTGTTTGCCAGATTTATAAATTAAAAAAAGGCGGAATTTGGTTTGCAGAATTTGCATTACTAAAGATGAAGTACAAGCCAGAAAACTCAAGTACATTCACATCCTAGGCTGAGTTTTCAGGGCTGACAGCTAACTTGTGATATTTAGCCATTGGCCACTACTGGGAGTAGTGAGGTAGCTCACTTCCCCAGAGAGACTCACACTCATTAATACAGCTTTTCAGTGGTGACCACTGCATAAAGCTGAAGAAAAACGGGACCATGGCTCTTCATTTTCTGCAATCCCAAAGGACTTTCTGCACCTCATATGGTGCATGATATAGAATTGCAGTTGTCTGCTAAAAGAAATTGTAGAGGAGACAGGAAAGATCATGTTTTAAAGTCAGTAAAATTAGTTGGGAAAGACTCCGAGAGACAGATATAAAAATACACTAGTGTCATATCGCAGACTATATATACAAAATTGCATTAGTGGTTGTGGGTGCGTGCATATGCTCTGGGAGTATAGTATAGGTCATATAATAAGCTAACAAAACATTTTACAGAATAATTCAATATTCGGTCAAGAGGGAAATTAACAATAATGGGAGTTATGTGTGGATATCAATAGGGGAACAGAGCCCTAATTCTCAAATGCAGTATGCCGCTTGCCTGGGATATGAATACATTTCTGTGTATTGTTCAAAGAGGTTAGTGGAGAAGGGAGGTTGCCATAGCAATAATGAAAAATCTTAAAAGCTAATACTTCCTACACAGCTGAATAGAGTATGCTGAATAAATAAATCCATTTTCCTCATCTTAGGCATCCTCAAGTTCCTTATAAAATCATCTTTTAAGTGATATTTTTATATAGCATCTTTCTTGTTCAGGATCTCAAAGTACTGTGCAACTGTAATATATACAGTAATGCAGACACACCAGAGCACATTGGTGGCAACCAAATACCACATGAGTGTGAGGTGGAAATTTTTGTCAAGATCCTACACAAATCACTACGAAAATTGCTATAGTAACTTAAGTGTCCATGGGGAGTGAGACAGAAGTATGAGTTTTATTGTCTTTGCCAATAAACACACTCAGTAAAGAACAAGTTACTAAATCTTTAAAAGGACAAAACAACATTTTAAGGATATGAATTTATGATTCCAATAAGTCTTTTCTTTTTCAACATAAAAATTAGCCACAAAGTAACTCTCTAACATCTACTAAAAATTATTCTATTCTTTAGATTTTATATTTAATCTGCCTCCTGGGCCAAGTGCCTTAAAGATTCATTCAGCTGGAGACACAGTACTAAAATTCACATCCCTACCCAGACCAAAATGTTCTTTAACTTCTATAAAAGTCATTTTTTTCCTACGTGGTTAGCGCTGTTCCTCTATGATTAGAGTTTGAACAAAATAATCTGGGTTCGAGGTTCTTCAACTTTTTGGGTGTTAGCGTTTGGAAATTTAGTTCTTGCTTTTCTTTATGCTTGAGCGTTGTCCTTGAAAGTATTCATCTGAGGAGAATATCAAAGATGCAGCTCTTCAGACAACAGAATGAGCAAGCTCGAGAGTCTCACAGTAAACACATTGTTCTTCAAGTAACTAGTTCCACAGTTCTTTTAAAGAACCATCCTGCTTTTAGTGCTGATGGAGGTATTTCCGTATTGCAGAATATGGGGTAAAGTAATGAATCCATCAATGGACTTGCAAAAGTATATTATACAGTCACCCAAGGGGTTTCTCCTTGTCCTTGCTGTACATGCTGAAATATGTAGTCAGCCAAATCCTGCCAGCAACTCAAATGTGGCTTCACATTTTCTTTTGCTTTGAACAGTGTGCTGTCAAAATGTATCTGCCATGTCACATGAAGGATTTGTGCACAGTATGTATCACTAAATCCTTTAGAAGGAGATTTTCTTGCCCCCCTTTATCTTTTATCTTTCCCCAACTTTTTCATTACTTGTGCTAAACCTGTGTGTCTTGTGCTGAGGCACAATCACTTGCCACAAAGTTAAGCTTCAGTTAGACTTATGGTTGGTTGGATGTTCTTACGTTTATGGTATCTGTGTCTTTTACAATCCAGCACACCTACACACAATTGTGCTTAAAGACTGGTAACTGAATGTTTCTTGAAAGCTGCCTTGGTTATAACACCCAGATCAAACCGTTGGATGCTTTCCTGCTCAGAGTTAGATTTCCATTTAGGCATAGTAGGCATGTGCCTTGGTGCCACCATTCTAGGGGTGCCTAAAAAGTAGCAGATTACCATACAGGCTAACAGGACCCATGCCATGGGGCCCTGGCCAATTTGGGAGCCCCGTACAAGTGCTGAAACTCTGTCCTGAGGACCATTACCCTGCTCCTCTTTCCCCTACAACCCCCTACCTCCAGTCAAGCCAGAAGCCAGAGCCCAGGGTAAGCATATTCCCCTTACTTAGAGCTGACTGAGCATGCCCCAGCCCTTTCCCCACCAATGTGGAATTGGTCTCTCTATCCTCCATCACCCCTCCACCGACATGGAAAATGTAAAGGTCCTCTGTAAGTTGGGGAAGGAAGGTGCAGAAACTGCTGTTCCTAGGGGTGTATAAGACATAAATCTGGCCCTGTCTCCACTGTGTTTAAAATACATTTGTGCTTCCTTTCCCTTATTGATTGTCTGCACTAAACTTCACACCCTGATATAGCACTTCCAGTGTTATAATGCTAGATCCTCGTGAGATAGTTGTGCGATTGACACATTACAAAATTTGCATTATATAGTGTATGAGCATCATTGTCTTATAAGTTACTGACTTCAGAGTAAAACAAACAAAGAGTCTGGTGGCACTTTAAGACTAGCAAATTTATTTATCACATGAGCTTTCGTGGGAGAGAATCCCACTTTGACAGATCCTTGTGCCACCAGATACCTTGTTTGTTTTGCAGGACTAGACTAACATGGCTACCACCTTGGAACTTGACTTCATAGTGATAATACAGAGAGTGAGAAGAAAACAAGTTTTCTTTAAAGGAAAATATTTGGGAACCTTACAATGTTGGTAACTTCCACTATCAAATCTTGCTGTATTTCTGGTATGATTCAAACTTTAAGTATCCTTAGAGTAGTTCAATTCAGAAATATTTGTTTATAACTATTTGAGCGCAATGAAGAAGTAAGGCAAAAATTACAGATCTGAACACTGCTTAAGAACCAGAGTCTGAACTTTGCAGCTGTACCATATTATTGTTTTGATCTGAATCAAAATGCAGACATAATCAACTTTAAACTTTAAGAAAGTTTGAGTATGGTTAATGGTAAAATTTTCAAAATAGACTCATTATCGTAAGAGATATTTTAGATTCTAAGTAGGTTTGCCAGCCCTCTAGGTTTGTCCTGGGGATTCCAGGAATTAAAGATTAATCTGTCATAAAAAGACTGTCATGTGATTAAACCTCCAGGAATACATCCTACCAAAACTGGTAACCCTGCTTCTTAGGGTATGACTTAACTGAACAATTAGTCTGAGCTCTTTACAAAATGATTTACCATAACCTTCTTCTCATGAACACACACAACTATCTCACCCAAGTCCAGTGTTGCTTTCAACCAAGACTGGTGTCACAATTGGTAGTGTGTATTAGATCTTAGGCTCTATTTTCACTCAGGATAATGATTCCCCCTTTCCCTTAGGATTCAAGCTAAATCATCTGAGTTCTAATTGTCCTCCAGTTCCTCCCCACAACTCCCAATGTGCTCAGAAAGACAGACAAGTTTTTCTACAGTTCAGGGGCGAAAGAATTATAAAGCATGTTGTTTTACTGTTGCACAAAGGCCCATGGGGTATGAGCCCAGAACTCACTGCAACACATGGGCAAATACACCAATGGTGAGGATACAGTAACTCAGATTTGGCTTTGCAGTGTGACTGCTTGCATACAGACTGGGTTCATTGACACACTCAAACCCAAGGGCTGATCACCTGATATCTACAATGTCTAAGTCAGCTTTGAAAATGGAATTTAAGAACCTGAGTTATTTAAGAGCATTTGCAGACTTTACCTATTTATCTCAACTTCATTCCTTGTAGGATCTTTGTAGATACATGAATCCCAAAATATTTTATTTTCTATTTCTGGCAGAATGAGGCTAGCAACTTTCTGTTGCTTCATTTTGGTATGCTTTATTTCTGATCTGTGGTGATCACATAGAGAATCTGATAATCCCACATTCCACTTCTTACAAATGTAGATCTTGGAAATATCCTCAGTATGGAAGGAAATATGGAAGTCAAGACACTTTTTGATGGTCTATTAAGAAAACCCCAAACCTTTTCAGTAATTATAAGTGACAAGTTCCAAAGGGGTAGCTCTTAACCATGTTTGTCTAGTTCAGCAAAACAAACAAGGAGTCTGGTGGTGCTTAAAAGATTAACAATTTATTTATTGCATAAGCTTTCATGGAAGAAAATTCTGCTTCATCAGCTACTTGAAACATCAAAAACATGCAAAAATTATATTTACATGTGTTCATTGCAGAGTCTTTACTTGATTCCAGACCCTGTGGTATTTTAAATGTATGCCTGAAATATGTAGTCTTTGCATCTAAGCATTTACTTACTGTTATGTATCTATTCTTTTACATTTTCATCTGTGAAAACCACTGCAAAATGCAGAATTCAAGCCAAAGTTTGCTTATTATCAGTATTTGATTAGACAGACTTATTTATGAGTAAATGGAACACACTCAGGGCTGTAGACTTAGGAGCTTTCACAATACTCATTGTTTTTCTGGCTTTTTGAGTTGCTTAGTTTCCCTAAACATCTAATGTATTGCAGATGGACTGAGTATGTAGGAGAAGGGTCTTGTTGAACTATTATCCTGAAATATCAATTACAGAAGTAGCCCCTAAAACAGAATATTGGAAAATGATTATCAGTGTAATAAGGATGGTGAGTGTTATCTCCAGAGAAGTAGTGTGGATAGTCAAATTTCAGCTTCTCACATCCAATTTTTCCTATGAGAACACACACAAGCAATTCCTTCTAACAATATGCTTGGCGCAGTTTCAGTGGAAATGACTGTGAAAGGAAAAAACTCTTTTAAAAATAAATAAATAAATGACTTCCCTTTGCCACCGCACATAGAAATGAAGAATAAAGAGAACAGAAAAAAAAATCTATGTGAAATGTGAGGGTCATTTTGAAAGCACTATGAAAAAATGAAATAACACATGTATATTTTATAAGATGGTCCCCCTATTGCCAAAGAAGAAGCATAAAATTAAGCAAATCCCTATGGACAGGCTGTTTGATAGCACTGCTTTAATAATTAAAACAAAAGTCTTTTTAAAAGAACTTGATACACAATTCTTTCATCCCTTCAGAATACATTAGACTAACTGAGTGATTTCCACATGAAGCAGTTTAATAGCACAGTATCAGCTATATTTCGGATTGTTGGCTCATTCCCATCTACTGCTCCATCACTCTGGAAATCACAACATGATCTGACTATATTTGAAAGTCACACTCCAAATAATGTGGTACTTCTGGCAATGCAGAAACAAGGGAAGGGGAAGCGGTGTGAGAGTTCCCAGTACTTCTCTTTACTCTGTTGTCTTTTAAAGATTTGTTGGGTCACATGGAAAACTGAGCCAAATGTCCATTTTCAGTGCAATATATTTTATGTGCACAAATCCAATTATTGAAGAATAGGATCTATGTGTGTAGCTCCAGTGCCCCGTTTTTTAAAATGTACCCTCTACCAACTGAGTTGTATTTTATCACTTGAACTGAAATTGAATGAATAGTGTTACTAATGTCTCTGATATCAGTGAAATCAACCATGTTGGTACCGTCTGAATTTTCCAGAATTCTTTGTTATCTGAAAAGAACACTTTTGCTCAATCTGAATGTTTGTTCTGAATCTGCTTACTTTTAGGCCCAATCTTGGGAACTAATGCATAGCCCAAATTGTGGGTATTACACTGGTACTCCACGTGGGGGACTGGAGTCTTCCTTCAGATCACGGAGCAGCTGTGCATATACTTTCACAGCTGTCACTGCTGCCTGCGTCCTCATTATGTGGCGGCAGGTAGACAGTGGATCCAGACAATGACAATAGATGGGCCTTGATCATTCTCAGTATGCTCTCAGGCTCCACACAGGCTCGTAAGTTCTATTGAAATCAGTGGAAACTAGAAACCCAAATACCTTTGTGGATCTGGGTTTTGGCGGTCTGTTTATTGCCCTGCATATGACTCCAAATCTAGTCCTCTTAGTGAAGGAGACTCACCTTGATTCCATGGTGATGAAGCCCTTTCCCACCACGTGCCAGTTCCTCAGGAATAAGAGGAGGGAAAGCCTAACAGGAGTTAATACAGCTGCTAGGCTCTACTGAATTTAAAGCTACCACCCAGAAAAGCACATTAGGGGAAAAATACTACTAAAAGCAAGCAAACCTGTGTAGGAGCAAGAGAATTCGTAGGGATGTAGAAGCTCCCAAGAAATGACAATTTTTTTTTGAATGAAGTGAGCAGTCAGAGTTAAATCAGACAGTGATTGTATTCACCGAGTTCACTTTGTAAATTGTAGTCCTTTTTTCCTGCTAATGTTGCAAACCATTGGAAAACTGTATGTAGTTAAAGATGCATAAATCAAAGGGGAGAGGAGAGAATTCACAATGAATATTAATAAACAATGATGTTCTGTTGTGCCAAAGTAAACCTATTTTATAATTGCACAAGAGAAATATAGTTGTATAAAAAGTTGCAATATTTTATTAGGTTGAAATTCACAGTAACAAAATTAAAACTTAGTATATTATACTGTAAATGCATGATAGCTCTGAACAGGCTGCTGTAGAATAGTGATTGAACAGTAACTCTGGGGTATCTGTTCCCCTTTGCTATTATGTATTGAAGAGAGAATACTAGATCTAACCCTTCCACCCCTCAGTCTGTGGAGAGGTGAGATTTGCATCCAAAGCATATTTTCCTTCTCTGCACCCTGCTTCAAACACCAGGAAAGTGCTGCCTCGTGAGATCCATAAGACTGCAATTTCCACAAGTATTGAAGGAGCTTTGCAAAAGAGAATGGGGCCGTACCTAGGAGCAGCCTGTGAACACAGAAAGCAGAATTGTGTGTGGCAGTTACTGCCCACCGTTAATGCCCCACTCTAGAAGGGGAAGTATGCAGGGGCCTGAATCATTGGCCAAGTGACTCTATATGGAGTTGTACTGTAGGTTCCCCCCTAGTATTCTCCCCAGGACTTGAAATCAGAGGGGGTGTAGAGGAAAGTGGGGGAGTATTGGGGGTGCTCACTAACTTGATTTAACACTGTTACTAGCTGACAACTGGGGGTGTTGGGAAATTCAGGGAGGTGTAGAGGAGGTATTAGGGAAACCCCTGGTTCCCCCTGTGGGGGTCCCTATATGGAGTAGCTGGCCTTTGGCAAAGATAAGCAGCTGTCCAGTCTGCTCTGAACAAACTTTCCAGAGGATCTACACAAAGGATCAGATGGTTTTAATGGGTACTTTCTTCTCCTCACTGTTGGCCCAAACTCATTCTCCCAGAGGAGGTCCTGGAAGGATAGTGGTGCTGTGAATCCTGTTTCATGGAGTGTGAGACATACCATAAGATGTACTTGCTGGAGGATAGCATACAGGCTGTTGTTATAAAACCACATCTCTATTTCTCTGTGGTATTTCATAGAATTTTATCTGACTCCTCACAAGCAGGGCTGGTTTTGTACTAGCTGTGCACACCACCTTCAGACAGTTTAACTAATTGTACGGGTTAGGCAGATAAAATCAGTAGCAGCATTTGTAAAGGGTTCTTGCTACAGGACCTTCTTTTTTTTTTCCCTTTTTTAACTTGGTCTCTAGCTCCTTCATCCTTTTGGAAAGTGCCACTTGATGCAGAGAGAAAGAACTCACCATCAAATAGCTTGATAATACTGTCATACTGTATATCAGCTATTTTTAATCTTATTCCATATTTCTTTGCCTACATCACCCATGTCTTCCTGCAAAGGCACAAGTTCTCCTGATCATGTTTGAGAAATCACACTCTAGGATAATGGGCTTCTACTAGTAAATGAGCAAACACGGGAAGAGGAAGTCATGTGAAAGTTCCCAGAACAACTTCTCCACTTCGTTATGTATTCTGTTGAATGATTTGCTGGGTCACATGGAAAACTAGGCACCTAAATTTAAATTTTTGGTGCACGAGACTTTATGCACACAAATCCCATTATTAAATAATGGGATTTGGGTGCGTATCTCCAGTGCTCTTTTGAATATTTACCCCCTGTGGTCAGAGCTGAATGTATCATGTGAACTAAAACTTAATGAATAGAGCTACTGTTGGCTTCATCATGTCATGTGATCTTGATTTCCCAACAATGCGGGTAAGTCCAAAAGATGGACTCCCAGTGCCACCCAGTTAAACTTATATCTGTATTTTCCAGAGTAACTCCTTGTGCATTAAAGCTTTTAAATTAGATCTTTTGAAAGAAAAGAAAAAAAAGTCAAAGGAGTTAGATTTTCTCTGTTACTGTTTTAACATGAGCGTTTCAAGGTAACTATTGTTTGGTGTAACAGCACTACAGTGATGGGCTACATTCTATTCTGTATGTTTGAGAGGGTGCTGCCTTTTTGTTACATTCCTCTTTTATTGCTAGCATTTATTATTTATTCTCCTCTGTGTTTTCCAAACACTCAAGAAAGATAGTCTCTGCTCTGAGCAGCTCACTAAGTTATAAACTGCTGCAGTGACTTTATTTCAGTCATAGGAGGCTCACAGTATCAGTGTTAGAAAAGTAATACATCTGTTAGAAAACACAGAGTAAGATTTAGGCTCATGCTGGAAAATGTATTAAGGGATATGGAAAACAGTAACATTTTATAATTGTTATGCAAGTTTGGAGTATTGGGTATTGATTTTATTGCATTACAATACTCGTAAACCACAGTGACAAGAAAGGAAACACACAGAATTGAAAGCCTGTGTTTAGTTTTTGCTTCAGCAGCTTTGCACGTAAATGTTCTTTTGCTATGTAAGAACCAGAGATGAGCATTAGTGAAAAGTCCACTTGTAAGCACCCTCAAGCTTCAGGGTCTGAATTTTTTAAAGCGATTAACAAATGTGTTATCTTTATTTTTATGTTCCAAAGGGGGAGATGTGTTAGTCTAGTTCTGCAAAACAAACAAGGAGTCCTGTGGCACTTAAAGACTAACACATTTATTTATTACATGAGCTTTCACAGGAGAAAATTTTTATGAAATATAAACCAGAATGCCAGCCACAAACACCCCTCAGATTCTGCTATCTTTATACTGAGTAGCACCTTTGGTAACAAAGACTCCCTCAGCACTGAGGAAGCCCCACTTCTGAACAGGAATTGGCTAGAGCAGAGTTTCTTAAACCAGGGGCACCCCATGGTGTGCATGGAATGTATTTTGGGGGGAGGTAAAAACGTAAGGAAAAAAACTTACTGTGGATATGCAGAGTTAGGGCTCACTGACTGCCCAGCTTTGAAGGCAGAACTGCTGCTAGCAACATTGGAGAAGTAAGGGCGGTGATGTCTCACCATGCCACCCTTCTTTCTTTGTTGCTGTTGTGGCAGTGCTGATGTTACAGCTGGGTACTTGGCCAGCAGGTACTGCTCTCTGCTCTGCATTTGGAGCTGGGTGGCCAGAGAGTGGTAGCTGCTGGATGGGTGTTGGGGGACAAGGGTGGGGTGAAAGCGTAAACTGCTACAGACACAAAGATGGGCACTGCAAAATAAGTTTTAAAACTGCTAAGCTACCATTTCCATCTGAACAAGCAAGGAGTCCTGTGGCACTTTTAAGGTCTAACAAATTTGGTAGTCTTTAAAACTGCCACAGGACTCTGCTTTTTTTTGCTAAACTAGACTAACACAGCTACCCCTTTGGAATATTTCCATCTGGAAGATCTCTTGATGCAGGGAAAGCATAAATATTTCCAAGATCTTGGCCAAGTCCATCCTTAGTGGAAGTTTTAGGTCTTCTCTTTTCTACCTTTAAGACTATGGCAAGACAGAAAAACAAACAATAAGAACACTACCCTCTTGTCTGGGGACTCCAAACTATCCCATAAGCAAAGAAAAAACAAATAGCATCATAAATTCATTCAGGGAGTGGTTGGATGTTTTAGAGTCTTTGATTCTGAAGTTCTCTTACATCTTCCCATACTTCTAACTTTCTAGGATGCTAGGTCTGTCTCCTGAGGGTGAAGTGTATTGCCAAGTAGTGCTTCACCATTGTACTCATTCATCCTCAAAGGATTCTTGTAGTCTAGTAGCCATATTCTTTGGATCCAGAGAGTTATTCTAAGTTTCCTGTCTGCGTAGGCTTTGCCATGCAAGGTTAGACCAATGGCCCATTTAGCTCAGTATCCTGTCTTCCAAGAGTGCTGGATCCATCAGAGGGAATGAACAGAGCATGGAAATTATTGAGTGATCCATTCCCTCTCTTCCAATTCCAGTTTCTGGTGGCAACACAAGACCTATGTCATCATACAATGAAATCAATAGGCAGTATGTTTAAAACAAAGAATAGGAAGTATTTCTTCATGCAGTGCATAATCAACTTGTAGAAGTTGTTCTCATGGAATGTTGTACAAGGGAATTCAAAAAGAATTATATAAATTCATGGACGATAAGTCCCTCAGTGACTATTAGCCAAGATAGTCTGGGACACAACTGCATGCTCTGGGTGTCCCTAAACCTCCAACTGCCAGAAGCTGGGATTGGATGACAGAGGATGGATCATCTGATAATTGCCCTGTTCTGTTCATTTCCTCTGAAGCATCTGGTGCTGGCCACTGCCAGAAGACAGGATACTGGGCTAGATGGACCATTGGTTTGGTCCTAGCATGGCTGTTCTTATGTTCTTAGTATAAAATGCTTTAAAAGATGATGCATAATAAAACAGCTAGCCAATAATGGAGGGTTTCTGTCAATTTGTGGCTGGTTTATGCCTTTGATTATGATGTTTTGTATCTGTTCTATTTTTTCTTGTCTCATATAACTGTGTTCCTACAGCACTCAGCTGCTGTTGTTCCTCTACAAAACATAACATAAACCATTTGCTTGATTGAAGTTTGGCTGGAACGGGGATGCGGCAGAGGGAAAAAAATAGAGAAGGGGAGAGAAATGCACACAGTTCATAGTATCATTTGATGATTTTTGTTTAGTTCAACCTACTGGAGTTTTTTGAGGATGTGTTTATTTAATATCCCTTTTCTCTTTCTTCCTTCATGCCAATATAGTGATGCTTACCAGTGAGTCTCTTACGTAATTGCTTCATGATCTGAACAGCCAAACCTCATGAAGGTAATACCTCAAAACAAACCTTCCCAAAGCCTCAGTAGTGTGGATACTTCAGTACAAGTGCCAGCTTGTAAATCTCACACTGTTTGCATACCAAGGATATAGCAATTATGTATTTTTCCTATGGGTTAAAGACAAAAAATTACCTGTTGGCTGCATTTTTGACTCAGGCTCATGAAAATTTATTGGCACTTTCAAACTCATTAGTGAGAAATGATTAAATAATGCCCATTTATTGTGGATTCCAAGGATGATCAGTTCCTACCACAATCAAATCTAATGATATATTGACATATGGGAGGGACTTGAATAAAAGAGTAGTGGCCAAAATGTGTTACCATCTGGTGGTTCTTCAGTGATCTATGTGCAAAGATTTGGTAGGCTCAGTGCTGTCTTAGTTGAACACCTGTCCATGTCATAAAAACAATTTTGTTTAGTGATGACATTTCTGGAAATCCCATTGGTGAGGCTGTATGAAGACTGAACAGCTTTCTCAATACAGTTTTTGCTTGGTGATGACTTTTTTGGAAATCTCATTGGTGAGGCTGCACAGAGACTACACAACTTTCTCGATACTTACCCTTTACCAGAGGCAGATCAAGGGCTCCAGGACCCCTGCGCCTCCTGCACTGGTGGTCCCCTGCACTGCTCCCCCCCCCGCGGGCCAGCATGGGAGGAGGGTACTGAGGACAAAGGTCGGTTGCAGCTTGATCAGTTGGCCCACAATGGTGGTAGGGCCAACTAATGCATACTGTACAGCTTTTGGGGTGGCCCAAAAGGCTGTGCTGGAAGCTGTATTGCATGCATGCAAGTCAGCCCCGCAGAGGCCAGCCTGGCTAGGAGCAGAGCAGCTGGCCCAGGAGTGAGGTGGGAGCTCAGAGCCCAGCCTCTGGGCTGGCCTGCTCCACTCCCCTCCCCAGTGCCAGGCTGCTGGCAAGGAAGAGGGGCCACCACATCGTGGTGGGGCCCTGGGTATGGGCCCTGTTGGTCTGTGGGCCTCTGCCCATGTAGTATCTGTTTGGACTTTACATGACTATACAGGACTTGAATCCAGTCTTTGGGATTATCAATTTGACACATTTCAAAAGTGTTACATTCCCTCACAGTGTAAGGGACATGATAAAAGAATAATTAAAATCACCCGTGATACTCATTGTTCAAATTAGTGTTTGCCCATTTAATGAAACTGATTTATGTAAATGACAATTTAACATGAAAATGAAGGGGGCAAGGTAAAAGCCACTGAGACCTGTGTATAAAATCCAGACCGTACTGTATCATCTATCCTTGTGTATCATGTTAACTGGAAAAACGTATCTGCAGCCTGGAATTTCAGCATGGTCAGACTCTACTGATTTTCAACAATTACTTTGAATTCTTCAACATCTCTTCAATAAAAATAACTTTTTGTCTTCAATACAAGATGAAAGCACAAAAGAAAAATCCTAGGGTTGTTTCATTTTATTTTACAATATTCATACAATTCTGAGTGTCTCTCCCTTTGCTTGATCACTTGCTTTGTGTCTAGTTATTGGAGAAAACCTCAGTACAGTGTATGACTTAAATGGCATATGCTGAAATTTTGAACAACTTCTTGCATTTTAAGTCAAAATCTTGAACTTTTATGGTAAGATCCTGGACCCTTTGAAGTCAATTGCAAAACTTCCACAGGCATCAATAGTCCAAAATTTTTCTCTTCATGAGTATCTTTAGGCTCCATGATGATATTCATCCAATGGTCGCAGAGACCAAATAAATTCAGCATGGCTTTATATACCATGGGAATTCACACAGTTTGGTCTGTGCCTAAATATAAAGTACATTTTGACCATGTACAGTGTAATATTTCGGGAGAACAGAACCAGAAAAGGCTAAAGTATGAGATTTAAGTGTGTATTTTGTATTTTTGATTTATGCTATAATCTAATAGTGCTTCAGTACAGAAGCTGGCTTCAGATGTGGTTTCTGTTCCTAACTTGATCAACAGCTGCTGCTTCTATTGACTTCAAAAGGATTTGTGGGTGAAACTCAGACCCTAATTTCATGTTAATGCGAATTGTGCCTGAATATATAATTTGACACTTAAGGGATAGATTCGGCTCATGTTTAAAGTATCTTATTCCACTGGCTTCAATGCAGTATCCACCAAACAAGATATTACTTGGATTGAAGATGGCAGAATCAGACTGTAAATGAAATTAAAACGTTATTTACAGTACATATAGATAGTTATTTAGTATACTACTGAATCTAAAAGTACAGACTCTAAATGAAGTATTGTATAATATTTCTCTATCACAAGTTTTTTTTTTTTTCCTTCTGTGAATACTCTCATTGTTGCATTTAAAATGGTTGGGACACAATATTTTTAACATTTTGAAACAAACAAATCCTGACATTAGTAGTGAAAGAATGAAATGGAAAAAACGACCTCCACAAACTCTGTGACACTATCCACGTGCTAACCTTATTTTGAAAACTAATAGGTAGTTTGGCAAGCATAGAGTCACTCTCCAATTACAATAATACTCAAATCAGACTAAAGCAAACTGCAAATGTTATTGTTAGACTTTCTTTCAGCTCTGCCTCATAAAATAAATTTGAAACTGCAGAGCTTCAGAGGAAAAGCTGCCAAGTCAGCAGCCGTTCTGAGCTGTGTGAGATAAAATGGAGATGGGAGGACAAACCCTTTCAGTAGTGGGCACAGGCCATGTAAACAGATGTGGTTGCAATGAATGGGCAAGACTGAATGGCTGCATTGTTCCTTGTTTCTGATCACACTGCACAGGGCCTCCTCAACACAAGTCATACTGGCAGATGAAGGCTTAAAGCATAGCTACTATAGTTCAGACAACCAAATTGCATTCAAGTATTATTAAGTCCAACAGGTTAACAGCAGACTTTACTGCTCCAGAGCCACTTGCAGAGGGGACAGCTTGGTGGGAGAAAAGAGCAGTACTTACAAAACTTGCTACTGTAGGTAATGGAAGTGCATTTAAGAGGGAACTAGTATAAAATATCAGGTTCATTCTTTATAGTACAATTGTTACACCTTTTGAAGAATGAGAGGCTCTTATTTCAATTTTTATTTTTTTTTGTGGATTGTGTATGTATTATAAGGGAACTAGAAACAGTGGCTCTAAATAGTGTTACGAATTTAATCTATTTCAATATTCTTATTTTAAGGGAATCTTTAAGGGACAGAGTTGTAGTGAGGGATTGCTGTGTTCAAGCTTTTAGACTTAAAGTTTAAACATATATTTGTTAAGTCACATATACCACATACCTAGTGAACTCTGCTAGACAGAGTTATATGGATTAGATTCCCACTATACTGTTACAACTTCATCTTGAAACTTTCATGCCACTGCTGAAGTACTGTACACATGTTCATTGATTTATTTCATAGGGAACTGTTATTGTTGAGCACTTGTAAAAGGTCACAGATACCAGCATTTGGAAGTTTGCCCAGGTTCTTTTAAATAACCCCAGGGACTCAGTGTTTTGTGATTTCTGATGCCTTTTTTGGGAAGAGACAGGAATAGTAGTGCAGTTTCAGTTTAACAGTTTACAGTATGTTCATTTTCACGGAAAGAAAAGCAACAATATTTTTTCTGGGCTAAAATCAAATCAAATAGTTCTTCATAAATATATATTGCCACATTCTGCTGCAGAGCAGCATTATCTTTTTTCCCTCATGTAGTGAAATGACTGTGTCTCTAAGAAGTCTAGTGTTTGCAGCTGGGGCTATTTTTCTAACATTGTTTTCACTTTTCCAATAAAAATGATGAATCTGTTTTGTAGCATTTTTCTTCTGAATGAAACACACATAAATAGATATGGGAGGCCAGGTGGGGGGTGAGGAGTGGGGGGATGGCAGTGAGGGTGGGGGCAGAGAGTATATGTCCTGTATATGCTAAGCTATATTTCTACCATTATTTAAAAATAAAGTACAGTTCTTATATGATATAAAGTGTTTCTCTGTGAAACCTCCCTTATTAAGCTTATTTTGTTTTCCATCCTCAAAATCTTATCCTCTATTTTAACAGTGGCTTGCCCACGTAACTAATTCAATAAAATAAACACAGTGGCAAGGAGCATGTTTTAAGCACTTTGGCTGCAGATTCATCTTGAAGTTCACTTTGCATTGTGTAGCTCTTCTCCAAATATATATGCATAAGCAGTACTTAATGCAGTGGTAGGAAAGAGCTGAGAATGTGCAATCCTCTCTTTCAGGGTGGTATTTGCTTATTTATTTTTAGGTATGCTAGTAAAGCCTATGACTTTTTTAGGGATATGATTCTGCCTTGAGACCAGTTACAGTGAATAAATAAGGTGGCCTAATTGAATTTCTTGTTCTGCTGCACACTTTGACTTTGTCTCACATCGTTAATAGAGCTAGTAGGATTTTGGCATGAAACCAGTGGAGGGAGGGAGAGGGAGATGAGCCGCAGAAAGAACTATTGCCTTTTTTTACTCTAAAGTGATGTCAGGTCTATCAGCCTTCTCTTTAGTCCTCCCTGACAGGGCTCGAGGCACTTCTCTATACATGAATGTGTCTCATGCATTCATGAGCCTCTTTGACACCACAGCCTCTTTTGTTAAGAGCTAGATCACTGCTTTACCCTTCTCTCAGCTGCCATATGGTGCAGTGGAAACAGGCTTACAAAGAGAGGGGTGAGACAGAGAGAAGAAAGAAGTCAGACTACAGCAGATGAAATTGATTTATTTTCAGAGCTAAAGGGGCAAGTGAGTAAGGTTGGGTAGAAGGAGGGGGAATGTCTTGGAATATAAAACCTTCCACAGAGCAGGCAACCAGGCTGTTCATATGACAGCCGTGCTGTGCTTGTTCTTTAAACTCAGTACTTGAAAATAAGCATACACATTTTTGTTACCTTAGTAATGCTATCTGAGAATGACTTACAGCTCCAGTTGTTTGACAGTGAACTCTGGTGACTTCATATCATTCTGTAATTTTCTTTCTGTCTTTTTTTTTAAAAAAAGAGCAAAATCTATGTGCTTGCCATATGTGTGTAATCGACAAGTATCCATCTGACAAATTTAGGAATTTCCAAAAAATATCTGTCTGTAACATAAATTTTAAAGGACTACTGTAAATAGAAGCACCAATAGAAGCATAAATTGTGCCCTCAGTTTCAGTGTAAATCCACTACAGTCAGCTGAGTTACTTTACATTTTTGCAGGGGTCAGTGAAAGCAAAATTTAGCCCAAAGTACTGTAAATGAGCCAATGTCTTTCTGAATGGTATTAATAACACTTCTGATTAAAACTGAACATTTAAAAAAAAAACTAATTTACAGCTCAATATTTCTAGGTTTTGTTTCTTTCTCCCCCCTCCCCCTTGTGCGTGGTGGACAATGAAAATGTATGAACTTAGCTTCACTTTTGCCTACAATTAATTTCACTGTCAGGCTCTTAGTGCTGCAGTATTTGGGATGCAAATGCACAGGAATATACATTTTTTTAAAAGCAAATATAATTACTGAAGAACTAATTTTGGATGAAGTTAAACTTTAAACTTGCTTTTTCTGTGACAATGTAGGTCAGTGTCAAATGAAGCTGATGCTTGCTGTGATTTAGCAGCAAGTGCCGAGAAGGAGAAACTGTTCCGCAATATTGTAGACAACACATTATTACAGATGATTGAAAAGTAGAATTTCTGCCCCAGAGGAAATTTTTTTTTCTGGAAATTTGTTTTCATCTTGAATTGGATAGTGTGTGTCAAAATATCAATTTTTTTCACGGGAAGGAATGTTCAAAACATAGATGAAGAAATGGTGAACTTTTTTCAGTTAATCTTGATGGTAATTTGTGTCTCTCTGACCTACTGAGGTGTCTCATGGGACATGTAGTTCAGGTATTTTGTGTCCTCATTCTGCCTATGACCTATGTCCAGTGGCTGGCTACATCTCCCATAACACACCATTATCATGTGACTCCCATAAGCCATCACTGTGACTCAACCAAATTATTGTTGATTGTTGTGTCATAGATGATATAGGTCAGCCAGGATTCATACAGGAGAATGAGGACATGTGGCATCCAAAATACAGCTTTTTTGATGCACTGTGACAATTCAAGCAGACACAGATTTGGTTGAATAAACCAGAAGATTTTGCTTCAGGCCAACCTGCTGGGGGAAAAAAGAAATCCTGATAAGCCCTTTGGATGAAAAATTCCTGATAAGTAGAGCCCTGCATATCCCTGGGTATCTGCTGTAGATCTGCGGTTATCCACATCCATGGATGCAGGTGCAGATAACCACAGACCGGTTGCTGTGGATTGACTCACGGATGTGGATTCTATTTTTATCTTCTCACAGTGTGATACGCTGCTGCAGCTCCTCTGCTGATCTGTGTCAGCAGCGCAAAGGGGAACCAAGAAGTGCTCCAGCCAATCCTAGCTCAGCTCTGATTGTGATCTGCCAGCCAATCCAAGTCTCAGTCTGGGACTTGGATAACTGCTGCTGGCCTTTGATTGGCTCATTTCCCATGATTTCCCCACCCACGCTTCTTCCTTTTCTTGTTTGCAGTTTGCATGCCATGCTGTCAATCAGAGATTTCATTGGTGGGCAATGAAATCTGATTGACTGCACAGTGTGCAAACTGCAAACAAGAAAATGAAAAAATGGATGTGACCCACATGGAGAATGAACCAATCGAAGGCTGAAATGCTGAGTGTGAGCCCAAGCTCAGTTGTGGATGCGGTTACAGATGCAGCTAAAACCTGGCATGCGGATTTTGAACTGGGATCAAAGCTATCACTGAGCAGATGTGGATTGGATGCAGTTCCACATTTTTGTATCTGTGCAGGGGTCTACTAATAAGTTATTATTCCTAAGCACTCTATGGCCTCCTGTGTGCAGCTGTTAACAGTATGGGTAAACCCTAAAGACTTTAGCTCTGTCTGTATATCTATTCAAGTGACACCACCATAGGACCTAAGCAAATCAGCTACTCCAGCAGGATCTTTCATCTACACATTTACCAACATGATCTGTCATCACGTGCCAACAAAGACCTTCTGCCTTATATATTAGTCAAACTGGATTGTCTCTGTGCAAAAGAATAAATGAACACAAATCAGATATCAAGAGTGGTAACATTAAAAAAAACAGTAGGAGAGCACTTTAGTTGTGCTGGACATCCTGTAACAGACATGAAAGTTACAATACTTCAGAAAAAAACAAAAAATTCGAGACCAGACTTCAGTGTGAAACTGCAAAGCTGGAACTTGTATGCAAACCTGACCCCATCAGATTGGGTCAGAATAGGGATTTAGAATGGCTAACTCACTACGGCTGTGTCTACACATGCATTGTCATTTCGAAATAAGGATTTCAAAATGAGTTATTTTGAAATAAAATCCTTATTTCAAAATAAGTTAATTTGAATTAACAAAATGTTAATTCGAATTAAGGGAAAGCCTGCAGTCCAAACAGCTGTTATTTTGGAAGGGATATTTCGAAATAAACTGTTTGGACCTGTTGTTTCGAAACAGTTCTTTCGAAACAACAGGTCTACACAGTGTTGTTTCGAAAGAACAGGTCTAAACAGCTTTATTTCGAAATATCCCTTCCGAAATAACGGCCGTTTCGAGGGGGGGCCAGGTTTTACTTTTTCAAAATGACGATTCTTATTTCGAAAGGACAGGATCCGTCCTTTCGAAATAAGAAAACATCGTGTAGACCTAATTTCTTTTATTTCAAAATAATGAGTGTTATTTTGAAATAAAAGAGCCATGTAAACATAGCCTACAAAAGGTAATTTGCTGTCTTTTAACATTTTCTTAAAAGCCCATACCCCAATGTTTGAATAAAAACAACTTGTTTGGTTTGTTGAAGTAGATTAACAGACTATTTCTCTAGAACTGTTTCAATTACCTTGTGATTCATCCTTCTCTTTATGTGTATATATATACCTAACACACTGCAGTTTCCATTTCATGCATCTGATGAAGTGGGATTATACCCATGAAAGATCATGTGATAAATAAATTTGTTAGTCTATGAAAGTGCCACAGGACTCCTTGTTTGTTTGGCTGAAATAGACTAACATGGCTACCCCTTTTGAACTTTAACCACTGTTTCTGAAATAGTGCTGAATGCAGTCTGTTGTTTTATCAGGAAAGTGATCCTTCCCATTCAAGTTGAAAGACAAGCATGGTGCGCTTGAAAGCAAGAGGAGAAACAGACAGTAATTAAACAAAAGCATTTAACCATTGCAGGAAAGGAGAGAGACCTGAAGTTGGGTGCTGGTCTTGAGAACATGGGGGCTGTATCAAACCCAATTACCTTAGGTAAAATCAGCTCTTCAGGCCTGCTCACGGCTACATTTCTGAACTATCCCTTTTGGCAGCAGGGAACAGAGACCCCTTTCCCCACTGTTTGTCTAGTGTGGTTGGGGTGCAGTGTAGCCAAAATTCAGCAGACCTTTAAAATTTGGCCTTCACAGTATATCCATGGCATCAGGTATGTCTAATGAATGCTATCTCTGGGTGTCTCTGGGTCAGTAAACATACACTCAGTCAGTTCAGAAATCAGTTAATAAACAGGGCTGTAACTAGGGCAGGGCTAATGGGACAAAGCGCTAGGCTTTGAATTTTAAAGGACACCACCAGACCCTACCTGGCCCCAAAGAAGAATGTGCCTTCAGCAGAAGCACATTTCTCCTGGAGCCAGGCAGAGGCTGGGGGAATTTCTCTCACCCTAACCCTGAATGTGCTGGCCACACTCTCTGGTAGTGGAGACACTCCCCACGCTGGGTCTCTAGCCGTGTTTTTTTGTCACTGGGGGAGGCACCCCCCCGGCTACCTGGCTACTTTTGCCCAGCAGCAAGTCAGGAACCCTGCCCCGCCACCGGGCCAGATTGGGGACAGGGGGTGCCCCTGGGGCTGCCTGCCCCAGATGCTGGAAGCCCTAGTTACAGTTCTGGTAATAAACCCCTGAGGTGGTATAATGCTGCATCGACAGGAATGCATTCGCCTTTGGTGGAGCCCAGTGAAGATAGTGTGCTAAAGGGAAGTTACAAAGTCAATGGGAGTTATGTAAACTACTTCTGTCAACTCCTGCTGTATTATGCCAAAAGTGTAGAGGGGGCCTCTGTTGTGCACAGTGCAATGAAACAGGCTGTGCTCCAAACTTCTTCCAATAGCCAAAGAAGACCCAGTAATGCTAGTCCTGCTTCTTTTGGCTCAGTTTCAAAAGGATTTTTAGTAAGAGGCAGCAAAGCTTGCTTTAAATCAGCAATAGTGCTACACATAATCCTCATGGAAAACATGTGCGTGGAATTATGTTTCCCCATTTATGTATGTGTCAGCCCTTAAGAAAAATAGAATGAGATTAATAAAACCGCATCAGTTCAGTTTAGTCTGAGATTTTTCCATTGACTCATGCAAGTTTTGTATTTTGCAGAATTTAAAGTATCTGTATAGTCACATTTAATCTTTTACCTAAAACAAAACAAAATAAAAACCCAAACCCAAAACAACTTTCTGGTTTCTGGTGGTGGTGCCAGTTATTGTTTGAAAGCAGATCATTGTCCCCAGTCTAGTGTCTTGCAGGTTGACAAATTCTGAAGGATAGCCAGGTTAGTCTAGTTTAGCAAATCAAACAAGGAATCCTGTGGCACTTCGTTAGTCCCTAAAAGTGCCACAGGACTCCTTATTTGTTTTCTCCCATGTAGTGATTTTTATTGGGGGGGGGGGCCGGGTGGGTTGCCTTCATCTCATGTGCCCAAACTAGAGATGAGCCATGTTGTAAAATGAAGAGCTATTGCAGTTGCCAGTCCCTTTAATACTCAATGCTGGTTTTTGAATAGAAGAAAATGCCTTTTGACTAAATTCTGACCCTGAACAACAAATATTGTTATCTATGTGAATCTCTTATGCAGAATTTGCCCTTAGTTACTGAGAATTAGAACAAAAAGACCAATACAAGTCTATGACAAAGGAACAAGAAGTTGGTTAATGGATCTCTCTTATTTTATTTTATTTTATTTTCCTTCACCTCTTCACTTTTTGGATTTCAGCTGTCAGTGTAAGTGCCAAAGACTTCAAGAAAGTCTGTCCTTGTAATATTTTCAACCCAGAGGAATGAAGAGGCAGAGGAAACTAAGAAAACTTGTTCTCTCAAGTATTCCAGCTCAACTACTAGCCCAGAAGATCATTGATTATGCTTCAGATAAGCAGCTAAACACAGCCTTCATATGATTCATTCACTGATAATGTCAGTGCAGTTCTTTATCTTTAGATTAATTTTTTTAAGTTTTAAAGCCTAGCCATGGACTTAATTCTTCTGAGCCCTCTGACAATGAGTCAACAAAGTTTAAAATTCAGCATGTGTTTAAAGGTTTAGCTGGAATGAGGCTAGAGTTTTAAACTAAACTCTTTGAGAGATGTTGAATAAACAATTTCAACAGTATCAAACTGATTACAATATACAAACAAACTAGTGTATTGAAATATTTCAAAAAGAGACAAAGCAATGTTTTCTACAGTCTGATTTTCATGGTGTCATAGAATATGAGAGATGAGAAAAATTCCAATGCCTTCTGATGTTTCTGGGCATTTGGTAGTGATTACTCTAATATATTTGGGGGAGAATTCAGTACAAGTCCCTGTACTTCAGTCCAATAAGACTTCCTAAAAGGAAAAGGCAGGTAAATTTTGAACCTTCAGAAAGACAGCTGGAGCAAGAAAACCTTCTCACTCTTGATCCAGCCGCCTGCTAACTGACAATGGAACATTTGCTCCCACTATGGTTTAGTCTTTGGGAATTCTTCCTCACTAACTTTTCCAAACCAATGGTAATTGTGTATATAGATGGAAGAGTGTTTCCTTCATACTTTAAAGGAGCTGGTGATTAGTGAAGCTGCTTTTTATGGTACTGGAAAGGACAGGCTGTGTTATCTGCAATCAGCCCAGGTTCAATGAGCTTGGGGAGAACTGGACAAGTGTTTGTGCTTCTACAGAACATTGAATCTCTCATGATTTTAACTGGATTCAGGTTTTGGGGAAATCCTTTTACACAGCTTTAGCAGATGCATGCTCTTATATCTAATTTCATGTCCTTGTGCAGTTAGGAAATGATATATTGCTAACCTATGTTACTGCAATTGTTTAACCATGATATTGTCTTTGCTGTTTATTAGATCCTGAAGATATAACCACATCACATGGATGACGTCTTTTTGAATTAAAAGTCCTATTGAGTTCTGTAGAAGCTGGCTTAGTTACATAGTTTTTCTGGGAGTTTGGCTAAAACTTCTTTTGTGGAAAGGAGTACTTCCTGAAACTTGGGTTAAATGCTGTTAGTACTACAGAATATGGCATCTAATCTATTAACAGGTTTTGTTCAATTGCAATAATTATTGCCTGTCCTCATAATAATTTAAATATAGCGTTGGTCTTGGGTATAGACCTGTTTATATTTTGACCATTCTATTAGTCTGAGTGTGGCCCAGCACATTTTAACTTATGGAAAAGGGTTTCTATAGAAAATCACTGCTATGAAGAACTGAGTTTCTGCTAGTTTATCAGAGAAACCTTCAAAGGCTGTGACTAGTAATACCTGAACAATGTCTATTTAAAAAGGCATTTGTTGGGAAGCATCAAGTTGGTTTTACATTGATCTGAAGGTTTTATGGCACTGTTTACAGAGTGCCTAATGCTATATGTTCTCATCATCCTCTGCTCTGAATTAAGGTGGCAAGATCTCAGCCAGGATCTGTATATTGTTGAATAAGCTAAGCAGGCGTGTCCTTGGAGACAGATCTGAAGGAATCTGTGCCAGAGTCTGACTGTGGCTAATCACATGGTAAACACTAAATGTCTCTTTCAATTTCATATGTAGGATTTCCAACAGAGGAATATTATTGCAAACTGCCATCTTGAAGTTGTTCAAGATAAGCAGCAGACAAGGACAGCAGTTTGTTAAACCAAGGCTTTAGGAATTTGATTGTGCACAAAAGTCAGTGGAAACTGAGCAGCTAAATTAAATCTGCAGGTGTAATTTGTAAAAATTCATATGTGCTACATTAGCTATCAGAGGATTCTAGTGAATCAGGCCTCTAATGTCCTTGTAGATTTATTTACATATGTATCACGTTGTACAGATCTTCCCCGAGAGCCTTGCAATGTAAGTTTAGATACCAAGATGAGTGATGATGATAAAAATGGGGACAAGGGCAAAGGAGGAAAGGATTATAAAAATAAGATCATGCGGTTGCATTGATAATAATGCATACCTCTCGTAGGCTACAAACTCTCATTTTACATATTACTTGGAAAGGGAGCTGCCTGAGGGCATCAGTACAAGAACTGTGTTTAATATGATGAAGGGCTGCAACTTGAAAGCAGTCTAGCACCCAAAGTGGAAGTAATTTTTCAAGTGACCTTGAAATTATCATTAAACTATGTTGCACTATCTAAAATAGGGCTCCCTTTGGCATGGAATCCCCTTAAACAACTATTTTCATTCAAACATCACAGCACATGATGAAAACTAAGGATTTTCTTCCCCAGTTAGTGACCCGTACTCCTTTTTCCCAGAAGGTCTTCCTAACAATCAGAAATACGTTTGCTACTGCCTGCTGATGTGAACCTTCAGTAAACCAACCTATGTATGAGCTTTGAAATTCTTTAATTCTCCTTCTGAAATTTACTGCTGCATTTATGTACCACCTATCCACTGCCTAAATTGCAAAGAACACCAGTTTTTAAATCATATTTGTTCTGAGGAGGGATGGTTGAGAATTCAGGGGGAGGCAGAATAGGAGCATGGGGGACATGACAATTAAAGATTATTATTTTCATTTAGAAATTGAATTTTCTGGAGAAATTCAAAAAAGGGATGAACCCTCTGCAAATATACACATATTATGATATATGTATACATGTAAAATTCATGCTGTCTGCATAACTTTGGAAGGTTTATATTCCATGAATAAAACAGTGGAGTCCTACTAGCCAAAATTTAAAAAATAGATATCATGGGATAGGCAATTGATTCCTTCATTAGATACCTGTTGAGTAGGAATGTAAATTGGGAAACTGAATCACAAGTCCATCCAATTTAGGTTGAATCCTTTTCATCTTTATACAACTTCAAATAGAATTATTTTTGTCATTTATGGTATCGGAACGTATATTTATCCCAGACAATAATAAAACACAAGACAGAATAGGTAAATGAGCCCAAGTCACTTTGTACCCAGATAGCGGGTAGTTTTTCCCCCGTCAAAGCTGGTCATCACCACCTCTGTTCTCTTCATCCGGTCCTTCAGTTGTACTCTTCAGTTTCTGATCTCATGATTCTCCATTATTGGGCCTTGTTCACTTGAGTCTTTTCTACATTTTCACATTCCAGATTAATTAACCTTTCTCCAATCAGATTTTAGCATATTAGACTATTTTTTAATGTAAGACGTGTTATACTCATGCAAGCTTCAGTTTATTTGACTGCACTTTAAAAAAAATGTAGCTGTTTATGTGTGGTTTAGATCATGTTGTTTTGTGTTATCCTGCTCATGGATAAGTAAGAGGCTTCTTGTGGTTACAGGTTTGTGTATTTTTACTTCAAAATTTCCAGCACAACATATTTTTTTTTCTGTCAGCAATAACATCATTTTAAGCAGATCAGCAATTTGATGTAGAAGAAGAACTGGCAAAACCAAAATCTACTTCAGCAAGGTGTTGGCCTAAGTGTTACCTCACCTAAACTCATTCGCTATCCATAATCATGAATTATTAACAGAGAGGCATCAAAGCTTTTACCATTACCATTTTACAATTCTACATTTTTATTTCAGTATCTATCTATCTATCTATCTATCTATCTATCTATCTATCTAATCTGTTGCAGGGGCTAAAGTATAATTTGGGGGGCCTCAGAATGCTCCCATGTGGGTGGGCCCACCTGGATCCCAGCTCCTGCCCCCTCACATGCCAGCACCCCTCCTGCCCCCAATTCCCCCCTCCCCCCAGTGTGAGCCAGGTCACCCCCATACTTACCTGCAGTGGCGCGGCTGGAGAGGTGGGGGCAGCTGGCCCTGGGTTGGGGTGGCAGCACGGCTGGGGAGGAGGCTGCAGGCCCCAGGTTGGGGTGGGGTGTGGAAGGGGAGGTGTTTGGGGCAGGTCTTGAGCCCCCCAGCAACACCTCTGGCCCCATCCCTGCCCCTGCCTGCTGGAACGCGGTGGAATGCCACTCTGGGGCCTGCTATTTTTAGGGGCGCAGCGTTTGGGCCCCTAATAATAGAACATGGCACCAGAATGCTGCATTCTGTGGCCTGCTATTTTTAAATGGTGGGCCCTGGAATGCAGCGTTCTGGCTCCATTTTCTATTTTTAGGGACCCCAGAACGCTGAGCCCCTAAAATGGTGGGCCCTGGAATAGCGTTCCACCATGTTCCGGTTTACTTTAACCCAGGGGTCAGCAATCTTTGCCGACCCCTGTGCCGGCCCCTCCTTTTCAAATGTCAGCCAGTGCCAGTGGCTCTCTCCACAGAAATAAAAGCAGTGGCTGCCTGAAAATTTAGTGGCAGCCATGGCTGGAGGTTGGGGGGCGGGCAGGGAGGGGAGCCTTTCCCTCACATGCCACTGAAAGGAGTCACTTGCAGAAAAGAAGCTGCCTGCTCCTCTTGGCAGCATGCCTGGGGACACGGGTTCCCAGGGATGCCATGGAAAGAAGCTGCCTGGAGCAGCTCATCTTGGGAGGTCCTCAGGCATGCTGAGGAAAGAAGCTACCCAGAGTGGCTCCTTGGTGACTGCATACCAAGGAGAGAGAGCCATTCCAAGCATCTTCTTTTTGTAGCATGTCTGGAACATGGGCATGGTGGGGACCTTCTGCACCCCAGCTGCCCCTGAAAGAAGCTGCCTGGAGTGGTTTTCAGTGGCAGGAGCCACAGCAGAAAGTGCTGTGTGCCACTCCAAATGGGCTCTCATGCCACTGTCGGCACACATGCCTTCCCCTGCTTTAACCCTTTGTCTGTTGGTGGGAGAGATTATGGAAAACACTGATTCTTTAATGTCAGCTCTTCTTTATCATTTTTAAACATGGATTTTCAAAAGTCTTTTTCATTTAAAGTCTAGTTTTGCTTGCAAATCATTAGAAACAAAACATCATTGTAAACTTTCCTGTGAGTGCATTTACAGAGATGTGTCAATTTTAGAGCCTTGATTTAGTTGCTTTAGGGTATGTTCACACACAGTTCTTATTTCGAAACAACAGGGGTTGTTTTGAAATAAGAACTGCCATGGCCACATGACGTACGGCCATTTCGAAACAAGCAAACTGCTTGTTTCGAAATGCAGCCGTTCTGTCGAAACAAGTTAAACCCGCTTTTGTTTCAAAAGGGAGTTGTTTTGAAACAACTCCTTTCAAAACAATGCCAGCGGGACATGCTGTTTCAAAACAACAGCTGTTTTGAAACAGCATTTGACCCTTCCGCCCAGGGTGCTTAGTCCCCTGGGAGGAAGGGCCACCCTCCCTCAGCACCCTGGCCAGGGAACCCTCAGCACCCTGGCCAGGGTGCTAAGGGGTAACCCCTGGCCAGCAGAGGGGGACTGCAGGCACCCCCGCCTGAAGCAGCCCAG
>ML681966.1:39151643-39222288 GCA_007922195.1 Podocnemis expansa
CCTGCAGTCCCATCCCCAAGCGAAATAGCAGGTCCACACTGTGGACCTGCTACTTTGCTCCCTTATTTCGCAGACAAAGTTTTTGTCCTGCGAAATAAGGTGTTTCAAAATAACTTATTTTGAAACACCTTGTTTCGAAACGTCTTGTTTCGAAACAAGCCTGCCCTGTGTGAACATAGCCTTAGTGTTATCCCATATACACCTACATACAAAAAGTGGCCTGGTTTTCAAAAGGAGTACACAGAGAAGCTTCTATAATTCATAAAAATGTATAAGTACTTACATTCCTGTCATTACATACATGATTATTTGACAGCAGTTCTATAGTATAAAATGTGTAGTTTTGATTAGGTTAAGAGTCTGCCAGAGGGGAGGGAAGGGGCTGTGCATCACATACATTGTTTATCCCAATGGGTGCTCAGCACTTTGAAAAGTCAGACTGCTTATTTAGATACCCAAGAATGGATTTACAAGCACAGTTTCAGACGTAATTCTGACAGCGACTAACCAATGAACCAAAGTCATGATTATGAGTAGAATTAAAAGGAAACCATTATTTCTTGTTTGGAATAGAGCCAAATACATACAAGGGAACATACATGATCATGAGTAAACAGTTGGAAGGAAAAAGTTGTCTGAAAGGCTGTTGATACCAAATGTCCCAAATCTTAAAATACTGTTGTCTAACTACTTACCATCCAGTTTATGAGTCTAGCCTGCTCTGTGCATCACACAGCACTGATCTCTCACTAGCTGAAAGAGTATTGTGCTCAGCAGTCAAATTTTCTCTGCTAAGCATTTCTATTTTTCTGTGAGATGGCTATTCTTTCAGCTATAGACCCTGATCCTGCCTTTACAGGCTTAACCTTAAGTGCAAGCAGTCCCATTTACCCTAAGTTAAGCTCAGGTACAGAACTCTGCAGCTTTAATGAAACTGATAACTGAGTTCATAAACAAACACAGAATTGAGTAGACCCAGTATTTGCATGAACAGCTTTTGAAAAAATGGAACAAAATATACTTCCCTTTCGTTGTTGAACAAAGTGCAATTGTCTCACTCAACTCTAGAACAGTAACACATTTCTGTAGATTGCCCATCACAAGAACATATTACAGAATCCCCACGGCCTCATGAATAGAATAGAATAGAAAAGCTGTGGATAATAAGAAGCAGGATATTATCTTCTTGGTCACTTTTATGGGGTTGTATACCTTTTAATGTTAAAACTGGCTCATGCAGCAATGTAATTCACACGAGTAAGTAAACATTGAACCACCCCCCTTCCTGTCCCTGACTTTTCCTCTCCCATCCCTCAAAGGAATTGAAGCAAGAAAAAAGACTTGCATTTAGTGGAATTTAGCTTCTGGCGAGAAACACTATAAGGAATTCATTTCCTGGCCCATAATTTACATGTCCATTCCTCTCTCCCACTTCCCTTCTCTCAACCCCCATCTTCCTCATCCAAGCTGTCTTATATCTGTAGCATTCAATACAGTTTCCTGACTTATGTTTGCTTTCAATTTTCATATCCATGGGAATGGAATCTGTGCCTCAGTATCAGGCTCTTATCCCTCCTGCTGCTTCTGCCTCCACCTTAGACTTCAGCCAGAGCTACCAGGACTTAATTAAGTATTGCTAAAGCATCAAACAAATGGCAGTTATTAAATTCTAGCAGTCAGGCCAAGAAATCTCTTCCTGTCTTTTTTTCTTCACTTTTTTGTTAACAAGCTCCTTACAAGAGAAAGTCATTAAAATTTTTAAATATTTAACCTAAAGCTTAGGTTTTGATTTGCTCTGGGGAAGAACTGGAGGGAGTTGGTGGAGGAGACAGAGAAAAACTCTTATGTCCCCCTCTCTCTTTCAGAGGGCCTTCTGTTAGACTATCTTTGCTGCTGCTTTGGGCAGCTCTGCTACTTTGATCCTCTTAAAAATAGGCTCATTACAAAATCCACCTTACTAACACTTCAAAGAGACTGATTCCTGCAAACAGTTCTATTGTGGTGGAGGAATGGACGTTGCAAGGCATAACAGAGGAAAAACCATAAATAAAATGTATGCTCATCTAGATGAGTAAAACCCTGATTTCTAGTGTGGCTTGCTTTCTGTACCCTATTATGCATTTCCCTGCATAATAAAGTTTTTATCAAAATGTGTTTAATTGAAATGTATATGTATCTTGCTAGTTTGAAAACAATGATCCAGTGCTGTAATTGTTCTTGATTTTAAGTCTTTTATTCTGCTATTTTCCACAATATAATTGAGTTTACATTTCCTTTTTCTTAAAATAAATTGAATTTTGTCTTGCTTTATGTTTACATGGAAATTGGGCTGTGTAATTATTGATTGGCCCGCCTTAAAGAGTTTGAAGGCTCGATTCTGCCATGTACCGTATATTTCAGATATCCTTTCAGCCTGCAAAATTAGGAGTGATATTTGATTAGAATAAGCTTTCCTGTTTAATATCAAGTACTTCTGCTTTGTGTTTGGGTCAGAAACACCATGAACGAAGTTTGTGGTCTTGCCTCCTGTATTTTGGAAATTTTACTTCTAATTCTTCCCTAAATTAGGAAATTGGAGACACATTAAAATAGTAAATAACAGAAAAGGCTGGCAATGAAAGAATGGAGGGAAGAAAGTGTCAGCTGCGTCTTTTCAAACCTCAATGAAGGTTCTGTCCATATTAAACCCAAATGACTTCACTTATTCCTAGCACTAAAGCTCTAAAACATTCCTGTAATATTACATTGATCTGCTTGTGTGTGACCGAAATAAAGTGCAATAATAAAAAAAAAAGATTTTTAAAGTTTTAAACAGTACATTATTTCTTTGCATCTGAGAAAGTGGGATTTTCTCCCACAAAAGCTCATGCAATAAATAGATGTGTTAATCTTTAAGTGCCACAGGACTCCTAGCTTATTTTTCTTTGATAAAATGTCATTGAGAAAGGAAATTGCTGGTACTACATTAGTGGTGTATCAACATGAAGTATATAAGCAGGGAAGGACCAAGCCTTCTGGGGGCCCAGGGCTGCCCACTTTTCTAGGCCCCTCACCCTGGCAGTGCCCAGTGCTGTTGGCAAGCATAGGGGCAGAGCAACAGACCATCCACCAAGGGGTGGGGGACAGCATGTGCTGCATTAGGCCAGTGGCAGTGGTGCTCCAGGAACAGGGCTGGGAGTGCTGTCAAGCCAGCTCACCGGGGCGCCCTGGGCACCGTCTGACAGACTGTGACTGGCCAGGCCAGCCAGGGCATTGGGAACTTGGCCAGCTAGAGCCTGATTTTTGTAGGGCGGCAAGGCCCACCTTTAGCCTGTGCTACATCCCCTGTAGCCCCTGCCTTAATCTTGCCCTGTATATTATAATTATTTAAAAGGGTTCTAAACGATCCAAGATTAATAGGTGGACAAAAAAATTACGAATGAGAACTCTTCCAGGTGTTCAAGGGCAGAAAGTTGGCTATTGCATGCCTGGCACAGTGTAGTTTATTCATCAGGTCACCTCTAGGGTCACGTTTCCTGTCTTCCACAGTGCACCTCTTTGTGGTGTGCCCAAGTAGGTAACGAACGAACAATCCCTGGGCTCCTCTGAATGCATGAGCTGTGATTTTGCCTGGCCCTTAAGAGAACTGTGCAAGGGGAAAGAGCCCCTCTTTAAATTCTCGTGGGGTGACCAGAGATCAAATGTGAAAAATTTGGGATACTTTTTTTCGGGGCAAGGGTATGTTGTGCATGCAAAACAAGGTCACTAATATTGGGGCAGCTGGTCACTCTAGATCATTCTCACCCACCTGGCCCTGAATAATTGCATCTATGAGGAAAAATACTACTTTACACTCACAACTTAACTGGTGACAAAGCCCAGTGTGAGAACTATGAGTATGTAGCTCAGAAAACTTGCTTTCTGAACCAATTATTATATGGCACATTCTATACTGTAGATACAGAATGCCTGAGGCTGGGCATCACAAGAATGGACAACCTGAGCCCCTGGATCCAGACTGAGTGGGGAACACAATAGTGAGTCTTGGTATTAACACATTGTTAAGGTGGGTGAGACAAACACAGCTTATAGATGTTGTTTCAGGCTGTCCACATGCTCAGGCTGATTTCGCGGCTTTGATTACTCTCATTTAACATTTTTAAAGCTGTTCCTAACAGCCATGAAGGCTAAAAATTTTATTTCTAAATGAAAACTGGGATTTTGATGCAATTGTAAGACTTCAGGAGCTGAGGCTGCTGTACACACTATATCTGTAGCATACAGTAGCTTATAGTAGCTATACATTAACTCGACCCTGCTTATTTTAAATTGTGTTCTAGTGAGAAGCCCTGTGGCTTACTATTTCTCTGATGGTTTCAAAGAGCAATAACCTGCTCCACTTCCCACCTCTCTCCTGCTAATCTGGAAACTGGCAATTTTCAGATCTTCTTGTGAGCAGATGTGTTTCCCAGAATCCCTCCTGCATAAACTTATGATTCTTCTGGTTCCACTGTAGCTTAACATAGATCTCATTAGAGGGATGTAATTTCTGTTGTTCATTTATTGTATATGGCATTAATAGTGTTAAGTATTCTTCTGTAACTTTTTGTGCTGATTATAATTTTCAGACATTCAGATTTCTGAAGAATTTAATCAAAATATAGAATGCTGACAAAAATGAGGAAAAACAGTTAACATTTTAAGTGCAGTCATTCCTACTAGATTTGAGCAAATTAGTCATAACTAATCATTTGACACATTTCATCACATATTGCCTACATGTGAAATTCTTATATTCAGAATTATTTTTTCATTTCCCCATGCAGTTATTCCTGGCATACTGACCTCTTGAACTGGTAATAATATACTAAATTTATAATTTCAACATATTACCTAAATATCTTATAATAAGGTTTCATGACTAATTCATGTATCAATACAATGATTAGTGATTGTGAAATCAGCAGTGTGTGTTGGGTTGTTTCATTAGTCATGCTGGGCAAATTGTGAATTTCACTGTAATTGAAAATGAATTCTTTTGTAAATTAGCTCAACGAAAATTTTGTTTTCATTGAATTTTCACTGTAGAATAGCTTCTGTATATAAATGTTTGTGAAAGTCAATATGAAAATGTTACAGCCCTGACTGACTTGAAATTGGCTTTTTAATGTCAGTGAAGTTCTCTCATTATTTGATCAGCTCATATAAATATCTGCTAATGTCAGTTAGAAGACTGATACATGTATAAAGTGTGCATCGAGACATGCAAAGTGTTTGTGTGCAATACAGTACATTGTTTGACAAACTAATACAGTCTCATAAGCAAACTAATCAGCCATAAGAAACAAAAAGGAAGAAAACATCGAATGCACCAAGCCTGATATCTGCATCCATGAACTCTATGCATCTGAGGAACAAAGTATAGATCAAGGTTTGGCAACCTTTGCCGTTCCCTGTGCCAGCCCTGCCCCTCCAACCCTCATCAGTTCACGACAGGGCCAGCAGGTCCTGTGGGTAGGGCCAGGAGCCACGGCACACAGTGACTCCTTTTCCCTGCTGGTCCCACCCCCCAGCTGGGGAACGGGGCCAGCAGAGGCCAGGAGTCATCGAGCATGTGCAGCTCTTGTGGCCCTAGGCCCCACTGGGGTCAGTGCCAGCAGGAGGAAGCATCCACCGTGCCTAAGGGCTGAGAGCTCTGTGTGCCGCTGTGATTAGACACATGTGCCGGCTTTGGCATGTGTTGCCAGGTGTTGCCAATCCCTGGTATAGATAATGAGCTGTTAGCCAATTTAGATCTGGCAAATGTATGTGTTTATAGTGCCTCAGGATGAAACAGATATTCACAAGATATCTAAGAAACAGATTAGCTCTTTCAGTCTGCTAATACATCCACCTCTGTAGCTGGTCCTGCTGCTGATTCTAAGGCATGGTCTATACCAGGAATTGACTTTGGTATGGTGTTACAGATCAGAATGCTTTTCAGCAGCTATTTAAAAAAAAATGTAGACAAGATAGACAGCATTGGTTAGTACAGAGGTTTTGCCTGAAACCGTTTTCAACAGACAATTCTGCAGTCATTTATAGGACAGAGTCAATTTCATTATGTCAAAGGGACCTTTGCATATTCATTCTCCTCAGGATTAGTAGTTTTGAAACTGGTGCTCTCCTAAAATTAGTTCCAAATATTGGCTGCCCCCATCAAGTTATCTGGCAACATTTCTTCCCACCAATGTCTCTTTATATGATAGCCTGTCAGCGTAGAGAGCATAATTAAGAGGCTCAGGTGACTCATTGCAGCCTATAGCACAATGTAATTAATGTTCAATGTACTGTCTTTCTCCTTGGAAGGAACTGGAACCCTGCATTCAGATTTTGTATTCATTTATGCTCATTTGCTAAGTAAGTCCTCTCTTCATCTTTGTTTGTTCTGACACATTACTCCCGCTGATTTTTTTTTTTTTTTTTTACTGTAGCTAAAGAAAAACTGTTCTGCCTTTTAGTTGTTCACTCTTCCTCGCCTAACACAGTGGCAAGGGGCGCAAGTTTACTTGGTAAAACTTAAAAGTGTTCTCTTGTTCTTCTCTCTTCATGAATACACATATATTAACAGGCCATAAACCAAGAGCAATAATGACAGTCTTATTAACATGAGTACTAACTGAGACACAGGTGCAGACACCCTCCTGAATATATCACCCGGGTATTATTTTCAGCTCAGAACCTGGAAGTAATTTCCATATTTTATAGACAAAAACATGACACCTAAGTCTATGAGACATACTTGTGGAAAACTGCAGCTGATCTGAGATCTTCAGAAACATACTTCTAAATAAAACACTGTTTTGGGACTATCTAAAAACGTTCTGCTGTGAGGTTACCTCATTAATTCCGACTCCTCCGAAGTCCATCATGTACTTAAAACATGCAAATACTTTTAACAGGTAAGGGCCCTGGTTCCCAAGAGCCATGACAAGAGGACATAAATACAATAAACTATTTTAAGCTAGTGCTCAGGGTCTAACCTAATTAACAGTGAAAAAACCCCAGACAAACAAGATTCCTCAATCTGTCCTTAATGCAGCACTAACCAGAATTTAATGAGACAGTCTGCCTGCAACAGAGGATGAGAGTGTCTCTTTGTCCATATTAATGGCTGGATGATGAGGATGGCTGTCTGCTTATTTTAGGAAAGAGGAGAGCTCACTGAAACCTCTGCCTGTAACATATTCAGGCCTGTGACCTAACAGCCCATTCCTGTAAAGCCCTTGTAACTGTGCATGAACACGCAGGATGGTTTGTTGAGAAAGAGTGAACTGACCTTCTGACTTACCTTTCTCTGTATTTATTTACCTGACATGCTACAGCTTCCATTGCATGCATCTGAGGAAGTGGGATTATACCCATGAAATCTCATGCACTAAATAAATTTGTTAGTCTTTAAAAGTGCCATGGGACTCCTTGTTTCTTTTGCTGAACTAGACTAACACAACTACCCCCTTTGGAACTTGTCACTCAAGATGGATGTGTGTAAAAACTACACCTGTCCAACCCTTGCCGCTAGAGCAGACTGGGGAAGCTCACATATACCCTTTAAATCTGCACCAGCTACTGGGACCATTAGCCTTTTCCCTTTCTGTACCTAAATTAACCCAAAATCTAAGCAGGAAGCATCAGCTACTCAGTAAAGCAGTCAAAAACAGCTGGAGATAATGAGTCAATTTGTTTCTGGGCTTGGCTTGTATAAAATAGCTCTGATGTGAGTTTTGATGCAAACTCTTTTCCTGCTGTGGACCATAAATGGTCATTCTTAGTGCAGTATATTTACTCCCCTATGACCATTTGGCTTGAAGCATACTCCTTTCAGAATTCCATTGTGAGTGCATTTTTCCATGCCCTTGTTAATTGTCACTTCTTGCATTGACAAGACGCTTGTGCTGCCTTCATAAAATGTGCTGTGGTCACAAATGCAGTTTGTGCAACAACCTGATTTAAAGGTGCACCACTTTGAAGACTTGGTCCATTGTCTCATGTAGCATTCCTTTCAAATATATGTTGGCTCTTATAATTTAATGGCTCCTGGGGGTGGGTGAACGTGATGATTTTGATTTCCACCAAGCTGAGGGCTGGAGATAAATTGTTTTTTGACCCATTTACACTATAAGATGAACTTTCAATGAGGGACTCATTTTACAACACAGCAATCTGGTATGCTCAAAGCATAGGTTCAACATTTTAATCCCAGATTCAGATCAAAGAACTGGATTTTCTTTTCACTTATCATGACTATGCAGTAGGATGGCTCCACTGACTTTAATGGAGTTACTTCTGGTTTTATATTAATATGAATGGAGAAGTGCCTCTATGGCTTTAAACCACTGTCTGCAAACACAGGTAGAATGGGGCTTGATCTTCCCAGATAGGAAAGCAGAACTGTATTTCACCTGCATGGTAGCACTATAGTGTTTTTAATTGGGTTACCTCACACAATTGATTTGGTAGTGTAGCTAGTCACAATTAGGTGTATGATTTTATGATTATGTGTTTAGGAAGAAGTAGAGATAAAGGGATGCCACAGCTGGCAGAAGTGTCTAAATAGTAACACATGCAGAGGGAATTCTAGACTGGAGGCTCAGGTAAGTCAACTTAGAGTGTCCACATTCAAAACTCCTGTAGACTGCCCATGCCCACACTCGCAGCTGCTAGGTCAGCTTAACACTTAAGTCAACCTTATTAAATCAACTTAAGCCAGTGTAGACAGGGCACAGCCCTAAAGTCAACCTTATTAAGTCAACTTAAGGGCTACTCCCTGTCTACACTGGCTTAAGTCAATTTAATAAGGTCAACTTAAGTCTTAAGTTATCCTTAAGAGGTGGAGTTATTAAGTCGACTTAAGTGCTTCCTTAAGTCAACTTAATAAATTCCCAGTGAGGATGGAGCTTTCCTTAGGTTGACTTAAGGAAGGTTAAGTCGACCAAAGGCTCCACTGTAGACATACCCAGAGAAACTGAATCTGACTAGCTGAAGGTTTGAATTCAGAGTTATTTTGCAAGAGTTCTAGAAGAGCTGGTACAACATCTGAACAAGCTCAGCTTTATTTTTCTTCTATCCATCCTAGATCAAAGTAAAAATAAATATTTTTTGCATTATATTGCCAATTAAAATATACCAAAATTGTCTACTGCAGGGTTTCTTTCACTTTCCCCAGAAGTATCTAAACTGATTACTGCCAAACAAGATAATAGACTAGATGGGTCATTCATCCCATCCAACGGTAAGCCATTTCTTTGTTCCTATCTAGACTGAGAAAACGTAAAGGGGTAAAGGGAGTAGACTCCAGTACAGACGCTGTGGAATACAGCCATATGGCTGTCTCTGAGGACCCTATAATAATCCCCAGCTGAAGGAGGAGATGGGGGTATGCTATGAAGTATTGAGAAGCGTCTGGACAGTGCTGCACTCTATTCAGAAGCCTGGGGAGGCTCATGCAGGCCCCTCCCTAGGACTGACTAAACTAGCCTCTCCAGCTACTAAACAACTCCATTTTTGCCACATACCATAGTCCTGCAAACATAGAATTTCACCCCGGAAGTCCAAGCTCCGCCTACCAGCAGGAAAGCTGGGGCAATGTGTAGGACTGAACTTTTAGTTCTGTGATTACATCACTTGAGATGAGTCACTTATCTTCTCTGTCAGAGCTGTAGCTATGGTGGGACCAATGGGGCAAAGCTCAATGGAGCGGCGCTATTAAAGGGGTGGCTTTTGCAGCACCAGTTCCCAGCACCACTAATGGGAAGGTGCCCCGGCCAACAAAAATTGGCGTTACAGCTCTGTTCTCTGTTCCCCATTTTTCTCTGTCTCTCTAAATACAGAATAAACTTTATCCACAGAGGATTAATCCATGGAGAGCTGTGAAGTATTCTGCAAATGGCTGGTCAAAGACTTTCTAATGGTAGGGCATTGTTATTTACCCCTTCCAGTATTATTGCTTCTTTCCTTTTAGAGACATATTTTGTGTAGAAATGATCCAAGCTGCAACAATGAGAAGTCTTGGAAACTGCCAACTTTGAGTTTAATAAGGGAATGGCAAACTTTTTGGAGAGTGTGTGAAGTGTTATCTTTCAGTGGCACATCATAATATAATCTTGGGGGAATGTGTAACTACTGTATCTTAAATGAGCTTTCATAGGCACAGCACTGATAAAGCTTATCTGACTTTGTTTGCTCACAATGATTCAGATAACCTTCATGGCTCTGTTATATAGTATGATAAAGTGCAAAATGAAATTAAAGGCCTCTGGGAAAGCTACAGTGCTGTCTGAATTGCTTGCACACCAGAGTGCTGAGTCAGGCTTGGGTTCAAGTCAGAATTCCCTCTGCATACTTTATTCATCTGGCAGAAATTATTCCAAACTTTGCATCATAGATGGTGATGTGTGATCTTCAAAAAGTCCAGAGGTTTGGTTTGTCTCATTTCAGATAAGCGGCAATCCTCCCTGAACCCTTTGAAATATTTTCTTATGCCTCTGCCCCCGTTAGTCCAACTAGACACTTCCTGCCTTCTGGCCACAAAGCATTTTACTCAAGAAACAATTGATTTCTTGAATCCATGCTGTCTGAAGCAATTTCAAACACTTCTGTTATTTCTTACTGATTTCTCCTTTAACATAATCAGATATTTAAGTCAGCACTATCCTCTCAGGATCTCTTTTCAGCTATGGGATTAACATAACTCCTCTCAAATTTTATGGGACTTCCCCAACCTGGGGATTAGAAATCTATCAGGCAGTCCTTCACAATTCTGGGATTTATTTCATCTGACTTTATAATGGCTTGTTAACACTGGATATTTTTAATTGCTCAGCTGTCTGCATTATCATTATCACAAGGCATTTTAACATTTCACTTCTGTAGTCTAGAGGATGTGACCTTTAACTTCCTTTGGAAATACTGAAGCAAGACTTAATTCTCTCTCCTTCAGCAATGCCAAACTCATCTGTCACTAACATCCTACTTGTCCCCCTTCTCCCAGGGCCCCACTAGCTTCTTCCTCAGCTGTTTGCTTGTCTGTGAACAGAATCTCTTAGTGGGAACTTTCATGGGTTTGTGTTCAAATTAGGGCCAAGAGTTTAAAGTTAGATATGCACAATTGCACACATCCATGTTCCTGACGTATGGACTCAGATAACCAATGCTCATAGGCAAATACCACCACTTGGCTTGCACACATCTGTTATTCACCCACAAGTTACTTGAGCAATTGCATGTGTCAAACTTTAAAAATATGTCCTCTTTTGTATTTGTTTTAAGCTACAGAACTCTCTCATGTCTCATTTGTGATCCTGCTCTCCTATCTTAATAGTATCATCTGACTTTAGGGTTCTCTATGCTATTGCCAGTTTTCTTCATTTTCTTCATCGTCAGCTTTTATATTTGCTCTCATAATCAGCCATATTCAGTTATAGCTGAAAAAATACATATCAGGATAAACAAGTAAAGAGTGATAACCATGTCCATCATAGGTAGAAATCATGTGCACGTGACCCAACATACTTCTCTCTTCCTCCCTACCATTTAAGTTGTCCAATCAGTTAGTTTTTAAAGTCCAACAAAATTTGAATCTGAAATCTGCTCACTGTCTTTCTAAAGGAACTTTGAAATAAAACAATCAATTTGTTAAAGCAAGCAAGTAATCCTGTGGTACTTAAAGACTAACAAATTTATTTATTGCATAATCTTTCGTGGGAGAAAATCCCACTTTGTCAGATGCTTAGATCAATTTGTTGTTGTTCTTGATTTAAAATTCATTAAATAGAAAGTTTCAGCTTCTGAGACAGAACTCTTTAAATATTCTGACTTTAAAAAATATCCTTTAAATTATAAACAGCTTTTTCTGCTCACTCGTTGAAGCATAAGGATTTTTCAGCAATGGAGACCTGACTCACTACTACGCAACCATACAGGTGAAAGAGACAAAATAACATCACTGAAAGCATTGTCAAAGGCCACAGACAAGTGAGTAAGAAACTCATTTCAAAGTGGAGGCCCCCACCGCAACCTTCAGTTACTTAACCCTGCTTCTTACAATCTGCTATCTTTGACGCTATGCCACCTATCTGCCTTCCCTGAACCTGGGGCTGGTTAGAGTCCAGAAAAGCTTCCTATGGACTCTTTGGCTATGTCTACACTACATGGTTCAGTTAAGTTGACTTAATAAGGTCTATTTAAAGTTGACTTTATTAAGTGGACTTAGTGAGGCCCCATTTGTTCAAATTGACTTTTTAAAGGCAACTTAAGCCAGGGGACCCATTTAAAGTCAGGTCCCCTGGCTTAAGTCAACTTTAAAAAGTTGACTTAAAAGGCTCTACTGCACTAAGTTGACTTTATTAAGTCAACTTAAGCCTCCTTATGTCAACTTAAGTCCCTCGTGTAGATGTACCCTTTGATGGGCCATTACTTTCTCTCTACCAGGGCCAGATTGCTTATTCCTACTTTGAATTCTTCTTACTTAGACTGGAGGAAATATTGGCTTTACAAAACAGGGGAATCACCTATAACAGAGGGGTATGTCAAGTCCCATTTAAACCACTGGACCTTGCCAAAGAAGAAAAGAATCTGCTTCTTCATCTTTATTTATTTAATAGTGTAAACTCTTGGGGCAGAAGCAATCCTTTTGTTGTGTGTTTGTACAGTGTATAGCCCAATGCGGTCCTCATCCACTACCTGGTCCAGTAATTGCAACTGCAATACAATAATAAATAAAAATAAAGCTCTATTGTTGGTCATTACTTTGTATTGGCAGGCTCTCTATGATTCTTGACATTAAATAATTACTCTTTTTTATCATATTCCAACCTAGGGATCTGGTCATTGTTGTTAATAGGCGTTATTTGCCATTGAGTTCAAGGGGATGGGAGCAGGCTAAATCCCTTGCCCCACTCCCCGGTTCTACAAAAAAAAAAAGTTGTCTTCTGGTATTTAAATATAGATCTTTCTATGAATCTGTGTCATGAGTTTACATATATGCATTTAGAATCCTTCCTGTGGATATGGGTACAATGGATTAGTGGAAGTTTTCACCTCTGACACACTGCATTTGCTATTTCTGCTAAATACTATATTAACTGGCACATACAACCTTTGCATATGTAACCATTGTTTAAACTGTTTCCAGTATTTATATTTTCTAATGCACTGCTTGATTTTATTTGAGTTGTCTCACACGTATCAATTAAAGGGTGTTCTTTGGGATTTTTGTTATTATTTCTTCCTTTAGCTTTAATTTCATAATCTTTAACTTGTAGTACTTTTAGCTAGTTTACGTCTCCCTCCCTTCCTTTTCTTTTTTCATATATTTTGATTTGGGCTTTTTTTTTTGGTTAATCTATATGTTTATTTATTAAAGAATCTGGTGTGAATCACAGAAATAGACTCGATCTATACTTTTCCTTCAGATAAATCTCTTAATGAAGTCTGTCAGTCTGTTTTCTGTTTTATACTACTGACTATCACCACACTAACTAAGCAGCTTTCATGCAAAAAAAGGAGTAATAGTGAAGTCCTTAGTAGATCTGTTGCATTTTTCCATTTCTGGGGTTTTTAATTTATTAATTTGACTTTAACTAACTAATTAATTAAAACACTTAATTTTAATATTTTTTATTTTAATAATTAATTTCCCTTAGCTGACTTCTGAAGCTAGAATAGGACTGGTGGGAAAAATTACTTACATGTATAAAGTTCATCATTATCTGTGAGTTCTGCTGTATGCAGAACTGAGGGAACAGGCTTGTCTACATTAGTAGGTTGCTGCAGTCCAACCACACAATTGCAAAGCTCTGCTGCAGATGGGAATCTGTCACAGTAAAGCATGGTAGAGATTAGAACTGCAATTTTATTTTGTCTTTATAATCTAATCCTTTGGTGAGGGGAATTAAATTTTCTCATTGCTACTGTTTGAGTTATTTTATATGGGGCTTAATTTTCAAGAGTTCTTAAGTGATTTAGTAGCCCGGATCGTGTTTTCAAAAGTGACTTTGGCTGAGAATCTCAAAGCGATTTAAATGCTTAGCTCCTATTGACATATACAGGAATTAGGTGCCAAGGGTTTTCTGAAAATCTCACTAGGGTCTATCTGCACCTTTATATCCCTAAATTTCTTTAAAATCTGAAGCTACCAGAAGACTGTCTGCAAGGTTCCTAAATGACTTATGCAGTTTGGGGGAAAAAGATCATGGTCTTTTGGTTTAACATACAATTGCTGCATTTTCCAGTTGTTTTGTACTCTTTAGTCAAATAATCTAACATATTCTTTTTAAATTTCAGAGGGATAGCTGTGTTAGTCTATTCTAGCAAAACCAAAACAAGGAAGGAGTTCTTTGGCACTTTTAAAGACTAACAAATTTGTTTATCACATTAGCTTTCATGGCTGTAATCCCACTTTGTCACCCATGAAAGCTTATGACGTAAATAATTCTTTTACTCTTTAAAAGTGCCACAGAACCCCTTCTTTATTTTGATATTCCCGTTACTATCTCAGCTATTTAAAAAGGCAATTAATACTGATTATCACTTAATTCCTAGTTTCACCAACATCCCTTTTTTTTATGAATTGCATGAGTCTTCTAAATGGTCTATTTCATGTCAAACAAAAAAAAATAGCAACTGCACTGGTGTTGTTTTGCTATGTATAGCATATCAAGAATATAGTTCTCTGAACACTATTAGAAAATCAACAGTTAAACAATAAATTCATAAATTCCAAGGAAAGAAGGGACCATTGTGGTCATTTAGTCTAACATTCTCTATAAAATAGACCATAAAAGTTCCCTAAAATAATCCATAGAGAATATATTTTAGAAAACATCTAATCTTCATTTTCAAATTGTCAATAATGGAGAATCCACCACAACCTTGGGCAGTAGTTCCAGTGGTAAATCGGAATAAATGCCACCAGATGTGGCAATCAAAGGCTCTACAAGAAAAGAAAAGAAACGAAAAATACAAAAAACTAAAAACATGTCAAAAACTCAAGTAAGATACAAGCACATGGGATACTGGTTTTTGTTATATTTCTGTTTTCAAGTACATTAATTGTCTTTCACTTCTCAAGTATGTTTGAAATGAGTCACACTATTTAAATGAAAGTGCATATTCTGTGTAATCGTATTTTGGTGATGGCCAAATGAGTTTAATGTACTGGCGAATCATTATAGAAAAGAATTGTAGCCACTCTTCTGTGAATTCAATCCATCTCCCTTATGAAGACCTCTCTAAATGTGCTTCCTTCTGTATGGTTAGGTGTCATAGCCTTCAAACAGGGTAGAAAAAAGTGGTAGTAGATCTTTCTTCATTCGCTATGTCTGCGACTAACTCATTGACACATTTGAGGATTTTGATTGAGCCATCCTCTGACTCACACTTCCTCCTTTTCTGAGGGCAGGGTGAACAGAATACAATAAAATGCAGGACTTCTCAGTTAAATTTTTCAACTGTATGAACTAGAATTGGCTGGATAATGACTACTCTCATTTTTGACAATTTTTGTTTTCATCCATGTTGGAATAAACAAAATCCTTTCAGAAGTGTTTATGAAATAGACTTGTGGCAAAATGGCTGTTTTCATTTTGCAAACCTAAGCTATTTGACTCAGCATCTCTTTCTCTCTGTCTGGGCAAAAGAAACCGGAAAGCCCAGAGTATCAAAAAGTCTTATATTTACAACTTAAGTGAAAGTGAGTTGTCCCTGTGAGTCATTTCAGCAAACCAGCATATTTCAGTGAAATTACATTTAATCAAAATTGTTCTGACCAGCTCTAGTGGGAACACTGAAATTACATGATTTTCTTAGGGTGGCTTTCAGGTTGTACCACCTAGCACCAGGGCGTTGCTGCCCTGGGGAAAGACCCGGGACACCAGTCCAGGCCACACGCCCAGCCAGGACGCCATGCTTCCTGACTCCAGGCCATGCCCCTGGTTGGAGATGGGGCCGGGAGCGGCCATGAGGGGCTGAGCCCTGGATCCCCGGCCCGGCCTGCCGCGGCCATGGGTGGCTGAACCCCAGATCCAGCTGGGGATGTGGCTGCCGCGGCCATGGGTGGTCGGGCCCCAGATCCCCTGCCAGGGCCAGGGCCAGGAGCGGTCTCCGCAGCTGTAGGTGGCCGAGCCCCAGATCCCTGGCTGGGGATGTGGCTGCCATGGCCACGGGCGGCTGGGCCCTGGATCTCCGGCCCAATCAGGCTGTAGACCAGGAGAGGCGGGGCCCCGCAAGACTTGGCGCACTGGTGCCCACGTGCCCCATGTGACCGGCACCAGTGATGCCCCTGAGTAGCACTGTCTTGCACTGGAGTTTGAGTATCTGGGTAAGAAGAATGGTTCTGGATCCAACTCATATCACCATCATGCAGGAAGCCGACAGAAGTTATGGCTTCTCTTCCAATCCTCCCTTCTCCTGCTTGATGACTGAGCTCTGGTCTACACTGTGGGGGGATTTTGGTGGTGGGTGAAGGAAGATAAACAAGTTACTTAAAATAACTTGTGTATCTCATTTCAACTGCCTAACACCCACTTGCTGTTTGTGGTGTCTTCAGCGCCCTCAGTCAACAGGAAATGGCCTCCCATTGACTCAGCACTATGCTACTTGAGGGGATGGGCCTCAGTGATTGACTTTCCAATTGACTGAGTGGGTCTTCACAGACCCTTTTAGTTGATCAGGAAAACTGATCTGATTATAGTGAATTTGCTGCTAGTGAAGAAGAGCCTTGACTCTGCATCCCTGTTGTTTGAAGTTTGCATTTGTTTGTTTACTCTCTCCATGTTTTCTCATATTTGCCCTGCCTGCTCATTGACTTCACCCCCTTATTCCTTCATGCTTCTTCTCATGTCTGTTCATTAGCTCTGAATACTTTTCCCTAGAGCTTTATTTCCTTATGTGTTCAAGCTGCTACTGTGTTGGCAAAACTTCCTGACCGGTGAGTTACTTACCAGTAACTGTCCTTCTTTGAGATGGGCTGCTTGGATTCATTCAGTAATAGGTGTATCCATGCCGCAGAGCATGATTGGTCAGAACTTTTTGCCCTCGCCTGTCAAAAGAGAGCTGGAGGCCACTGCCCCCTGTGCAACCCCGTGGCTATAATTGTGGCCGCCACCCAACCCTTCCCCAGTTCCTAGAAGTCGCCAACTCTGAGTGTGGGGATGGAGGCAGGGTTGTGAATGAATCCGAGTAGCCCATCTTGAAGAAGGACATTTACTGGTAAGTAACTCACCATTCTTCTTCGAGCGCTGCTTGGATATATTCCGTAATAGGTGACTACTAGCCATGCTGACGGATGGTAGGCAGAGTTGGTTTTTTCCGCCTTTAGCACAGCCTCTCACCACTCCAGGTAACTGCTGAAAGACTAAGGTCCTTGGTAGGTATTGACCTGAGGACCCTGGCCCAGGCAAGATCAGCCTGAGAAGGCAGGAGATAACACGGTGGAGGATAGAATGCCCAGTTTGCCCGAGCGCTACCCGATGTGCAAGGGCAGAATGGCCTAAGGTCACCCTACTATAAAGGATCAGACAAGACACCTTACAGCTAAGACTGAGGCCCATGTCATCGAGCGAAGGACCTGAGTAGGTGTTAAATACAGGTATACAGAGGCCAGAGAGCTAGGTATTCTGGTGCTAGCACATACTGGATGCAATAATTGTGGAGAAAACAAGTGATCCTTGAGCTCCCAGCTTGCCAGTGGTGAATACAGGACACTGAAAGGGACAAGGAGAGGGAAGGGTGGAGAAGAATACCGCCTTTTCCCTAGTCGGAGAGAGTAGAGCACAGGGAGATCAGAAGCAAGGACGACTGTGTGGATTTGGAGCACTCAGTGCACCCACCGTAGGAGAAAGGTTGCAGGAAGTGAGGAAGGGGAAGATGAAAAGGAGACCATCTCCTTCCTAGTGTAAAGGAGTATGACATAGGGGACACGAGATAAGAGGTGGCCATCCCTGATGGTGTGAGGTGTGGGTAGAGCACTCAAGCTGGTATGAGAATCGAGTGCTTAGTCAAGGCTATAACAAACATGCAGACTGGCTGTAGCTGAGGCCTGGTATAGCCCTGTAAGTGCATTGCCTGAAGTCAACATGCCTTTCTCAAAGGCATCGCGACACTTCCCTATTGTATGAAGGGAGTTGCTGAAATAAGAAAATGACATTATTATTATTGTTATCATCATTATTATTAGCATTATTACCCCAGCCCGACGGCTAACAATTCACCACCACAACTGAGCCAAGGGAAGTCGAATGCAAAGAGCTGCCATGACTAAGGATGGCGTCCGAAGGGTAGGTTTGTGTCCCCATAAGGGCACAAAAGCCATCCCTCACAGCCTACAAAACCTAGCACGCTTTCGGGATCTGGGACCGCAAGGGCCACAGTAGCGTGGATCTGACAAAGAAGCATCTGCCCTAAAGTGGCGGAGTGCGGGAAACATACATATTAGAAAGAGGTTCACTGTAGTGGGGAACAATGCAGAGAATCCCATGGATTTAATATGAAGGGAAGGAATACCTCTTCTAATGAGGACGGAGCAAGGGTGTGTCACCCTGTTTAGGTGTAGCCCCAGCCTTCCCCTTTAAGACACTTTCCGGTCTGTCTCTTCTGTCCTCCTTCATCACTGTTTCGTTTGTTTTACTGGGGAGAAGGAGGATGACCTCTACCGAGGGTCAGCTAGTTCCCCCAGATCACTGCTCAGGATTCTGGGAGTGGGGCCGTTGAGGGGTTCCTTCAAGTGTTGAAGGAATCTTGTGACTGTTTTGTACAGGAGCTTAAGGATGCCAAAAGAGCAGCTGCTAGCTAAGGAGGGTCTTTGGTTGGAGGGGAAAAGGGGAGTTCTACATGATTGAACTCCCAAGGAGAAAATCCCGGAGTCATCATGAGGGGTAACCCCAGTGATATGGTTGTCTTCTGGGAAGTGAACTACTGAGAAGACACCTGCTAGGCAGAGATCCCCAGGGAAACCCAGTGTTTGGGGCCAGACTTGTACTGGACATACTGAATCGATCTCTGGGTCAGTATTGGTTAGGCCGTGTCTACAGCATCCCAGGCAGATAGAAGGAGGTCCTGGGATGCTACTCTGCCTTCCTCCAGGAGGGCATTGTATTCCTCCCTCACCTCTTGTGAGAAAAGGTGGCAAAACTTATTCATTGACTCCCAGACATCCAACATATATCGGCCCACCAGGGCCTGGTTGTATGTGACACGTAACTGGAAGGTGGAGGAAGAATACACCTTCCAACCCAGAAGGTCTAGTTTCCTAGCAACCCCCGACACTGGAGGAGGGTCACGGGGAACTTGTCCTGGACCTAGTGCCGCTTCCACCACTGCTTGGGATCAGGCTGGGTGGTGGGTAAGCAATGGGGACTCTGACACTGGGACTCTGTATTTGAGGCCCACCATGTCTGAGACCAAGGAGACAGAACCCAGGTTTTGCCAGAATGAGGAGGCGAGATCCCAAACGCTAGGGTGGAGGGGAACAGTAATGAGCTCCACTGATGTGAAGATGGGCCCGAAAAGGCTATAACTGTGCCCTTCCAAAGATTGGACCTCCATTTCCATGTGGGCAGAGACGCAGTGCAGGAGATCAAAATGCGCTGAGAGGTCCCCCGTATAGGATCACGGCACTAGGTTTAGAGCTCTAGTCGGTGCCGAGTTGGGTGCAGAGGTCTCTTGCAGGGACCGCTCATGAGGCTGGTACTGGAAGGGGGATGGTGCAGAGTCCAGCATTGAGGCTGTTTTGTTACCCTTGAGGCCCCCTCCCCCGGACTTGAAGGAGGAGAGGCCTCATGGGACTGTGGAGATGGTGCCAGGGATGGCAGGGTGATGCGGTGCAGGGTGAAGGCTCGACAGTACTGGGGGTCTGGGGGGGTAGCGGGTTCCAGTGCCGGGGAACTTGGTACCGACACCAGAGACGGTGTTAGGTGCCACTTTTGATGCACTCAGACCTTTGAAATGAAGGCTGGCTTTCCCCTTTTTCACGCGGGTACCGAGGACGGTGGGGTAGGCAGTAAGAGGAGTGTCTTCGCTGCCTTGAATGCCTCCAGAGTCGAGGGAAGCAGTACCGACTCCTCTCAGCCCCGTGGGAAGTCCCTTGTGGGAGACACCGAGTGATGCCAACGCTGAGGCGCCAACACTGGTACAGAGCTCGTCTTGCGTCCTCTTGGGGAGCGGTACCACACGAGACACTGAAGCCTCAGGGGAAGGCTGCCGTGCTTGCCCTGAGGCCAACACACAGTGCCTTTTGCTCCCTGTCCTTGGTTGTCCTCAGTTTAAAGGAGAGGCAGATGGAGCAGAAGGTGACCAACTGGCTTTCGCCCAGGCACCGGAGGCACTTCTCATGGGGATTGTCCCACGGGAAGGCCCTGCTGCATTCAGCGCAGGGTTTAAACCCCAGCATGGCAGACAGCAGAGGAGAGTGATGTCGGTGCTCTGAAGATGGGTGCTCGAGAGAAGGGACACTCTTCGGTGGAACTAAGTCCACAAAAAGGTGCTCCCAGTCGAACTGAAGGCTCATAAACTGAAGAAAGACAGGCTGCTTGCTAATGCAAGGAGCGGGCTGTTCCACGAACCTTCGTTGAGGTAGACCAAATGGAACTGGGGAGGGGTCAGGCAGCAGCCACATATATAGCCACAGGGTGGCACAGGGGACGGTTGGCGCCAGCCCTCTTGACAGGCTAGGGCAAAAAGTTCAGACCAATTGTACACTGCGGCACAGATACACCTGTTACTGAATGTATCCGAACAGTGCTTGAAGAAGAACTTCTAGTTGCACCCTCTCCTGATAGTTTTACTGCCTTGCCAGTTGTAAATTCTTGGAGATGCCTCCAGCCCACTCTGGCCCTAGGAGAGGCTCTGTTCTCTTCCCATATCTGCTGTTGTCTTGAATCTAGTCTACCCTCAGTTAAAGCCCAAGCATAACTGTCCAACTTGTGGTGAATACAGTCTCCTTTCATCTATTAATATATTCCCAATTCTCAAAAGATGATTTTGGAGCTTGGAAATAGTAATTCATAACACATGTCTAACATAGGAAGGTGACCTGATATTCATTGCTCTGTTATACATTTTTAAAATCATTTCATTTATGGATCTGAATATGCTGAGTATATTGTTGGCTTGTCACAGAAGCTTACAGACACCTCCTGCCTTCAGGGGTCCATGAGTTATTTGATCCTAGGACTGTAGAAATAAATGCAGTACTTTCAGCTGAAATCCCTAATTTATGCATAATCAAAATAGTTAAATATTTTGAAAGCCGGGGGAGAGAAGAGATACTTTCTCTGTGCATTCTCTGTAAATGTTCACAGTGTGATGCTGCAAAGGAAGGCTATGTGTTAACTGATGAAAATGTGCCCTATACCAAATCTTAGTGCAGGGCATGGCAAAAAAAATTCTTCACAAGGTTGGATAGGGTGGTACTAATCCTTCTAATGCAGGCCAGTGGCCTGAGTACCCACTTGGGTGTAGCCATCTATAAATTGGCCCAAATCCAACTGAAAACATTGGAAGAACTCTTACTGACTTACAGTTATTTTGGATCAGGCCTGTAATGATGCAGGGAGAAAAAATGGTAGATTTCATATGGTAAGCAGCTCCACTTTCATTCTGCTCTTGCCTATGTTTAAGCTTCCTTTCTTAGCAACACAAAAGTAAACAGTGCAGAAGTGGATTCCAGCACACAGTGACTGGCCTGTGTGCAATTCCATCAAACTTCCCATCAACACAGGGAAGAACCACATGGGTGCCATGCCACCACATGCAAGCAGCAGCCCTGATGACTCTGGAGCATGAGACAGGTTTACTTAAGTGAATGGGGGGGGCAGCATGTGTAAGCTATATAGAGATAAATTAGCTACAACAAGTTGCCTAAATTAGGCATAACACAACCATCAAAAACAGAGGACAGTTAAAGCAATTGATGCCATGGCTTTAACTTACCCAGCTGTGCTGATTTTGAGTGGAAAGGCTAGTTAGTTACTTTAATATATAAATACAATGAAGTCTTACATTTCATGGTGGAATCTAAATAACATCTTATCTGTCCAAGTGAAAGCCATGTTCCTTACACGAGGCTGCTAGTGCACATCAGCCTAGTCTGCATTGTTAGAGTATTTTTTGCATCAAAAATGCCATTTCATTTCCCATCAGACTTTTGTTTCTCCCTCTCTCTCTTCCTCTCTTTTTACTTCGCAGTCTTTTAAGACAGAATTATGAATTTGGAGCTATATTTTGACAGCTGCTGCACACACTTGAATACATTATATTTATAACAAGGGTAATTCTTACAAAGGTAAATTCTTCATTTCAAAACATAAATGCTTCTTGATTCAACAAATTGTTGGAACTTGTATTTGCAAGTATATTATTAAAAGTACAGCTTTAAAAGCTGCATTTAAATGGTGGCTTAAAACTTTTAAGTATAGTGTGTTGTCTTTGTGGCACTATGAGTCCCTGGGCATTTAGAGGTCAAAAGATTACAATTTACTCAGGAAACTGGTAAACCAAGGTTGTATAAATAAGTCCCCTGTTCTGTGACCTAGTCATTAGGCAAAAATACATTTATCTGCTATCAGATGCAGAAATGCTCATATGAAGATAGTTTCCTCTTCTCTGATAGATGGCTTAAGGATAGTTACCTTGTTCATTGTAATTCCCATGTCCAGTGAATGATATAGTTCATTCCATAGAATTATTATAACCCTTTACAAATAAAGCCCAAAAATGCACTACAAAGTGCATATTGTATGCAAATAAGAAAGGAGCTTTTATTGCTGACTTATCTTATTATACAGTTGTTGTCTATCATTTTTAACAAAGGCATAAATATGATTAATATTAATATACATTTATATGCCACCTTGCATACAAAAACATTTTATTGTGTACAAAATCTTTATATACAAAGCACTTAGTATATATAAAAATACATTAAGGTGGAGACAAGGTTAAGGATATAGATCAGTAACTGAACGGTAGAAATGATTATAAGGATGTTGCAATTATCCCAAAGCCAAGCATAACAAACCCAGGTAATTTTGATTTAAGGTAACACTTAAAAGAAAGCCAAACAAGTTAAAATAATATATGCACAATTAAGTTTTAACCAGCCACCTTAACTGAACTGTATGGGTGCTATACAATAACCATAAAACTATGATTAAGGAATTTTAGTATCTCTGGTCCCAGATTAGATTGAATTGATCTATTTTTGGCATTGCCATAGGGTAGAACAGTCTCATTGGCTGAACACAGCTTCAGGGTAGGATACTTCACCAGAAATTTTTAAGAAATGAAAGCATTTCTGTCAGGCTGTGTCTACAGTATGAGCTAGGGATGTGGTTACCCCGTTCAGATGCACATACTTCCACTAGCTCTCATTGAGCTAGTGCAAGTAAAATAGCAGTGTAGTTATGATAGTGGGAACAAAGACGCACCCTATTTGTGTCAAGTACATATCCACCATTTTCAGATCATTTTGCACTTGGGACAGCTCTGATGTGCCTTGGCTGTTGCTACCCAGGCTACCAGAGTTACATCGCTGTTTATGCCCATGCTAGTTTGGTGAGCTAGTACAAGTATATTTACATGAGCAGGGGAATCACACCCCTACCTTGTAGTGTAGACATTACCTTAGTGCCATATATGATTTGGCCTGCTAAGGGATTACATGGAGACTTTGGTTCTATTCCCAGTTGTCATGACTAGCTGTCTCCCCTTGAGCACTTTTGTACTCTGCCCAGGTCTACACTCAGCTGGGTTTTCAGCAGCACGTAAAATGCCTTGCATAAATACTGGTGACTTCCTAAGCCACCAGCACACACTCGAACAAACAAATGCCTTGCGGTCGGTTTTCCCCTGCATCTCCGGGGGGCAGGATTTCCGCGCCAACCTCTGGGAGTGAAGCAGCGAGTTCATACTCGCTTGTAAGCACTCCCAGAACACTGGGATGATGGTGGTGATTTTGCTGCCATCAGTATAGACATAGCCTCTATCTCCTTCTCCAACTGTTTGCCTATCATGTTTACTCTAAGTCCTTTGAAGTAGGTATCATCTTTTCTTATGTGTTTTTTAAAATGCCTAACACAATGTGGCTTTTTTGGCCTGCAGGCACTACTGTAGTACAAATAAGAATGAACACCATTCAGTTACCCCAACTGATCTTCAGCTTAATCTATACTGCAATTGATGATGCTCTACCACATTGTGGTATATATCTCATAGTTGCTCCGGAATAATGTTTATAACAGCTCTTGAAATAAACTTACACCTATTTATCCCCATGGGTATGTCCACACAGGGGTTTTATTTCGAAACAACACTGGTTGTTTTGAAATAAAAGTCCCTATGTCCACTTGACTTGGAAAGGAGGGAGCTCCCCATTTTGAAACAAGAGCCCTCCTTTCAAAACAGCTTAAACCACTTTACTTTCCAAAGGAGGGTTATTTTGAAACCAGTTGTTTTGAGATAACGCCGTTTGGACATGTTGTTTCGAAACAAGGATTGTTTCAAAATAACAGGGACCTTTCTGGCCAGGGTGCTGAGTGGAGTGCAGGGGGTCGGAGGGTGCTCCAGCCGGCTTCCCCCCCACTTCCTCTTGCTGGGAGCAGGGGGGAATGGGTGCCTCAGATCCCTTTGCCTCCCCTACCCCTGGCAACGGGAAGCCTGGGGAAGCCGGCTGGGGCACCCCCAGGGCTATGCCCCCCGCCCAGGCTGCAGGGGAGATGTTGGCCCCGCAGCCCGGTCAGGGGGGCTGCAGCCCCCACGGGGTGGCTGCTCCAGGGGTGGCTCACCCCGCTGCTGGGGCTGCCCCCAAGCCCAGGGGCACCCCACCCCCGGGGTTCCCCAGTGCCCCCCCACCCGCTCCTGCCATGGGTGGGGGGCATTCCCCACCGCCCCCCGCTGCTCCTGCCGTAGGTGGGGCTGGGGCTGCCTCGCGCCTTATTTCCTTATTTCAAAATAGCTTTTTGTTATTTCGAAATAAGGCATTATTTCAAAACAGCTTGTTTCGAAATGGCTTGTTTTGAAACAAGCGCTTGTGTGTGGACATAGCCCATATTACTGGAGTTGGTACAGGATTTACTCTGTGCTATTGTATAGCCTGTGTCATGCGGAGGTGAGACCACATGATCATAGTCATCCCTTTCGGGTCTTAAAGCCTGTGAATCTGTATTAATTCTCCTCTAACTGAATCTACATGAAACAGTATGTGAAATATTGTATTGTGTAATATTAAATGAAAAAACACTTAGCACGTGCTGTTATCAGTTTTTAAGCAAATTTTCATGATGAAGCTCATTGCTTAAATATGGTAGAATTATTTTAATTTATTAGAAGACCAGATAAAAACAGCAGAAACATATGTACAACTGTGGTGAAAGAAGGTACACAGGATAAACATTCCCTTTTATTTAGTTTCCTTAAATGCATGAATGAAAGTTTACAGTTGGAAACTATAACCTTAACCTTTCGACAGGATTCCAAATACAGTCCATCTTGCTCCTTTGAGTAAACTCATTGAGATTCCAATGGTAATTGTGAATGTTGTTGATGTTAAGCTTGTTCATTGCACTAGAAATTACTTTCTGCTCTCTTCCCAATTGCAAAGAAATCTTTCAAGATTCAAAACATTTGAAATGCTTTTTTAGTAAATCAAAGCTATGAAGCATTTCAAACATTTTGATTCTCTTGCTCTCTTTGGTTTGTTAAAGAATAGCAAAAGTACATAGATAAAGCAGTGGTTCTCAACCTTTTGCAAGTCACAACACCCATGGTGTCTTGTTGAAACCTTATGGGACACAACAGCCCACTCCCTGCAGACCAAAACCAGTCATCTTCCCGGCCCTCCACGACACACTTACCACTGTGTAGTGATGCAGTGATGTGTCCCAACAGAGTGGTTGAAAAGCACTGAATAGACAGATGCATAATACTGCATTGTCCATTGGAAATTATGCGAAACAAACAGCAGTCCATTTCTTTTAATTATAGAATAATAATGCCTGAAACTCCAAAGCCTCAGCTTCATTTTCATTTCACTTCATTTTCATTTCTTTTCATAATAATAGTCACCTGAGATCTTGATGCTTATCCAAATACATCTGAAATTCCTGAATGGGCAAAATGAGTTGGAAATCTCTAAAGATGGGCCTCCTCTAAAACTCACTTCCAAACATGCCTCACCTGAGGAAAACCTCAGATCTGGATTCAGATCCAAACTCTGAGGCTTGGGCACATCTCTAGATGTTTCATAAGACTATACTGTTCCTGTTCCTAAATCCTGGCTAAACTCAGGAGTATGGAGTCACAGAACTGTGACATATATTATTTAAACTTTTCTGTACCTTATTGAGTTTTGGGTGAAGATTTGCATTACATGTCATGAGAGAGACATGAGTTGATGAACACATCTCACAGTTGGGAAATGGTAACACATATTTCAGGATTATTATTATTATTCTTTTTGTGAAGACCCATTGTCTCACTGAGCAGAACTGGAGCTACTGAATATTTTCATTTTCTATGGGCATGTAGACAAGATTAAAAGAATATTTTTTTTCTACTGGGTGCTTATAGGTGTGAATTAGGAATTAGTCTCATCTAAATCTTTGGTTTTATTTTATTTTGGCTGCTGACTGCTGAAACATTTCAGTAACTAAAATGACAGCTAGCAGTCTAACTTGTTTTCTAGTCTTCATATCTTTTTCTGACTTGGAAACAGATTTATAACAATACATGGATGCACTGAATTAGAAAAGGCAGTTTTAGAACAGTGACATGTTTTTTCCCCTACAGTGCACACGTCACTAAGATAAGTCAAATATACCATATGAAAATTGTGTGACTTTGGAAAGGTTTACCTACCTGCTCTTTTCACATACCCTATTTCCTTCTCTGATTTCAGTGGGGGGGAATGTCCTTTCCAGTCTGTGTTCTATGGCATGGGTGGGTGGATTACTGATGCTAATAGTGTTAGTTTGTGGTTCATTGTTAGGAAGAGCAAAGCAATTGATGAACTAAATCCTTGCTCCCAAAACTGAACCAATGAGTTCATTGACAAACAGCTTTCACTGATATGGAACTTGGAAAATTTGGATCCCATCCATGTTTCACCTTGAAGTACTTTTAGTCTGTAAAGTCTTTAAACTTACATTCAAATTACTTTTATTTCTGTGAGTTATGAAAAAGATCAGCGGGGTTCAGAAGGTTGCTAATAATAATTTTTTTTTAAAATCCCACTTGTTAATCGTAATATAAAACTAGTTTTTTTGGACATTTACATTTATGACATACATTGATTTTTCTAGACTAGCATCTAGACAGTTGAAATTTGGGCTCCACATGGTCATTGTATCAGTTTGGTAAGCCCAACAGAATTGTATGATCTGGTACCTGTAGTTTGTGTCTGAGGTGCTTTGCTGACTTAGGACAAAACTCCTAGTCAGTTATATTTCTGTATTCTACCTGATGACCCTATTAAAGTGCACATACTTAATTAGCTTCTACCACACAAAATTGTTTTCTGGTTCTACCTGTATTCTTCATTATTATATTATTCCTCATTATTCTATAATTATTATTATATTATCTCTCATATTGATGAAATTTTTCAAACATTGTAAACAGTGTGAATGACTTATTTTAAATGAAGGGAAAAGAAAACACAGGTCAACACTCCAAAAGAGCAGAATATACATTTCTTCTGGTAACAGGCTGAATCAAAATGGAACATAAATAGCTGCTGCCTACAGCAGATTCTTAGAAATATCAAGGCACTGTACACCGAAAGCAACACTATAAGTTACATGTAGACACAGGGCTTAAAGTATAATTTGGCAGGTCCTGGAACCCTCCTAATCAGCGGGCCCCCTTCTTGTATCATCCAGGCCCCAGCCCACGTAGGATGAGGACACAGGATGTGAAGGGAGGGATGAGGAGGAATGGGGCAGGGGCAGGAGGTGGAGGTGTTGAACGGGTGGCTGGAGGCAGGGACAGGAGACAGGGCAGTGAAGGGGAGACTGGGAGGCAGTAGGTGTCAGGGTGGTGAAGCGGAGCATGGACAGGAGATGGGGTGAGAAGGGTGGGGGCAGGAGATGGGGGCTGAGAAGGGTGGGTGGGGGCAGGAGGTGGGAGGCTGAGGCAGAGAAGGGTTGGAGCAGGGGAATTGGGGTCTGGGGCAGGGAGGCTGGGACCATACACAGAGCGGACACCAGGCTGCTTGCCTGGCAGGCACCCCTATGAGACTGCAGGGAGCTCGGGGACCCTGATCGGGGCCAGCCTGGCCAGTGCCAGTCCACCGCACTGGTCCCTGTGTGAGCACCAGCCCTGGAGCTGGCCCCAGCTCACCTCGCCACCTGTGGAGCCAGAGCAGCCTCGGCGCAGCACTGCGCTGCCAACTCCAGCCCCAGCTGGCTGGGAAAGGCCCAGCTTCCACTCTTTTTCCAGATCTGGCCCAGGCCTGACCCTGGGTCCCCTTAACTGGCTGCCAGAGCCGAGCGGTGAGGAGCCACACCATGGGCTGGGCTAGCTGGGCTTGCCCCTCCCCTGAGCATGCTCTAAACATGCTCAGAGCAGGAGTTTTAAAATTCTCAGAGTGCCTTCTGGCTGGCATTAAGCTTTCCCCAGGCTGGGAGCTTTTAAAACTGCTGCAGGGGTAGTAGGTGGAAGGCACCAGAATACTGTGTTCTGCCCCATAATTCTATTTTCAGGGGCCCCAGAACGCTGGCCCCCTTAAAATGGTGGGTCCCAGAATGGTGTTCCAGTGCGTAAACCCTGTGTATACATACGCCACAAGAAGAACTTCTTAGGTTCAGGGCCAGTTTGTCAAAATGCAAACAAATCTAGCATTTGTGCCTGGAAATACTGAAAGAATATTTAGGCCTACTTATTCCTAATTGTGCCCCTAATGTACATGCCAGTTTGTTGGCGCAAATAATCCTTTGACTGAATTTCTCAAGGCAGGTATTCATCCTTCTGTAACTGTCCCAGCACATTTTGGGGACAATGATAAACAAATAATCATAAAAATGTAAGATGCAAAAAGACCTTGAGAGGTCATTTAGTCCAGTTCCTGTGTCAAAGAAGAATGAAGTATATGTAGCCCATCTCTGACAGGTGTTTGTCTAATCTGTTCTTTAAACCTCGGTTGACATGGACTACACACCATCCTTTGGAAACCTGTGCCAATGTTTAACTATCCTTATAGTTAGAAACTTAGAATCTAATTCAAATATCCCTTGCTGCAGATTGAGCCTGTTAGTTCTTGTCTGACCTTCAACGGACATGGCGAACAATTGATTATAATCTCCTTTATAAAAGCCCATAATGTAGCCGAAGACTGTTATCAGATCACCCTTCCATCTTCATTTCTCAAGATTAAAAATGTCCAGGTTTTTTTCATATTTTCTAATAGGTTTTCTTTACCTTTTATGCTCTTGTTGTTCTCTTTGAATAGATCCCAAAATAATATTAGATTTTTTTCTGCAATTGCAACAGATTGACTCATATTCAATATGTGATTAACAATAACCCCCAAATCTTTGTCAACTAGTGTCTAACAGTTAATCTTCATATTGTATTTGTGGATTTGAATTTTCCTTAAGTGTACTTCTTTGCATTTATCTATATTAAATTTCATTTGATTTCAGACAAATTAATATAGGTGTTGATTTCAGACAAATTAGTCAATTTGTTAAGACATTTTTCTAATCAATCAATTCTACTCCTTTCATCCAAAGTGCTTGCAACTCTCCCATCTTGGTATCACCCTTAACTTTTATAAGCATATTCTTCAATCCTATATTCAATGTTTTAATGAAAGTATTGATTAGTACCAGATCTAGAACTGACTGCCGCAAAAGCCCACTTGATATACCTTTGCAGTTTGATAGTGAACCATTGATAATCACTGTGAGTGTGGTCTTTCAACCAGTCGTATACCCACCTTACAGTAATTTGATCTAGTCATTTCTCTAGTTTTCTTATAAGAATGTAATTTGTCAGTGTCTTGAAAGCCTTACTAAAATCATACATATAATGACTACTGTGTCCTTCATCCACCAGACTAGTAACCTTGTGAAACAAATAAATGAGATTGGTTTGTCATGATTTGTTCTTGAAATACCTTTGTTGGCTATTACTGATTACTATGCCTTGGTCTACACTGCAGGCTGTTTTTGGCAGCAGTTGAAGGGAGATAGGCAAGTTACCTAAAATAACTTGCTTTTCTCCCTTTGACTGCCTAATAACTACTCACCATGATGTCTTGAATGTGCTGAGTATATGGGAAATAGCCTCCTATCAACTCAGAACTATGCTAATTGAGGGGGTGGTTTTCAGGGATCTTCCCAGGAAGATCATGTGACAGTGGCAAATTTGCTGCTGTCAGGGAAGAAACTGCCCTATATTATCCTCTATGTACTTGTAAACTGATTGTTTAATTATGTGGTCCAGTATCTTTACAGACATTGAAATTATGCTGACTGGTCTATATATGCCTGAATCCTCTTTGTAAAGACAGGTTCTATGTCTATGTCTTCACTTAGAGAGTTATTGCAAATTAGTTAATTCAAAATAATTACTTTGATTTTAATTCAAAATTATTAATTTGAACTAGAGAGTCTTTGCTAGACTCGTACTTTGAATTAAAGTAGGATTTATTAATTCGAGTTAGAAAGTCTACATTAGACTCTTCAACTCAAAGTGGGAGAGCCACAGCTGCTCCTGGGCTAGGGGAGCCCCAGCTCCCTGACAACCAGGGAGCCCCAGCTCCCTTCTCTCCAGGACTGTGGCTTCCCAGCAAGAACGGAGCTGTGGGTCCCTGGGAAAAGGGAGCCAAGCCCCGAGAAGTGGCTGCTGGGTCCTTCCTGGACAGGGGAGCCCAGGAGAAGCAGCTGCCACAGCTCCCCTGTCCAGAGAGCCCCAAAGAAGTGGCTGCTGGGGCTCCCCTACCAGGAGAGCACCACAGAAGAGAGCCACTGGCGCTCCCTGCACAGGGGAGCCTCTGGGGCTTCTGAAGAAGAGGGTCACCAATACTCTCTTCCTATCTCTCGCCAATCCTGCGAGCCACTGGCGGCTATCTTCCCTGACGCTCCTGGGACAGGGGAAACTCCGGAGCTCTTCTGCCCAGGAAGCACCAGGGAAGATAGTCACCAGCGGCTCCTAGGACAGGGGAGACCTAGGGAAGAGTGCCAGTGGCTGTCTTCCCTGGGAGCCCTGAAGGCTCCCCTGTCCAGGAAGTGCCAGCAGTTCTCTCCTGCGGGGCTTGCCTGAGAGGGGGAGTCCCTGCAGCCACTTCTCCAGGGCTCCACTGTCTGGGGAGGACCCCGTGTCCATTTCTTTGGGACTCCCCTTTCCCTGGGAACCCTAGCTCCCTGCTTGCTGGGAGCCATGGGTCTGGGGAGAATGTAGCCATGGGAGCCATGCATGGCTCCCCAGCAAAAGGGAGCCACGTGCAACTCACTTCTGCCACGGACCCAGGCAGGGCTCCCTTGTCCCCAGCCAAGAAGCCCATTTAATTTGAAGTAACCCTACTCCCCAGCTAAAATAGGGTAACTTCAAATTAATAACTTTAGAATTAAGAGTTAATTCAAAGTAAAAGGAGGTGTTATGAAGTCAAATTAGTGCTTTCTTCTTTTGAATTAAGGAAATGTTTAATTCGACTGAATGAAACGCTTCCATGTCTGGGGAGTAGGTTATTTTGAATTAGGGCTCTTTAACTCAAAATAACTATTGACTGTAGATGCCAGGGCCATAACTAGGCTGGGGTGAACTAGGCAAAGCCCTAGGCAAGGAATTTTAGAGGGCTGAGGGGATGGATCTGGATCTGTTCCCAGATGCTGCACGGAGCTGGATCCGTCCCTTGTGCCCCCTAAAATTCCATGCCTGGGGCTTCCATTGGGGCTCACTGCTGCCGGATCCAGATCCCTCCCCCCACGGCCTGAAAGCTCCCGCTACCACAGGCAGGCTGCAGGGATTTGGATCCAACGGATCAGGAGCCGGGGGGCAGAGGCGCATGTCTGGGGCTGTTTGCCCCAGGCGCAAAAACTGCTAGTTACGGCTCTGGTAGACACACCCTCTGTTTGCTCTTTCCCAGTCCTCTGGGATCTCACCAGCACTCCATGAGCTTTTGAAGACAATTGCTAATAATTCTGAGATTGCTTCAGCTACTTTCTTAAGTATTCTAGGATCAGCTTTGTAGGCCCTGCCAACTTGAAACATCTAACTTAGTTTAATATTCTTTAACCTATTCTTCCCTATTCTGGCTTGTGCTCTCCTTGTAATTGTGTTAATATAAAGTCACAATTAACCTTTTCTTAGTGAAGACTGATGCACAATGGCATTAAGCACTTTTGGCATCTTGATATTATCCATTATTAAGTATCCTTTTCCTTCATCTTTCTCTTCCTCTTAATGCATTTATAAAGCCTCCTCTTATTGCCTTTTATGTCTTTTTCTAGGTGTAATTCATTTTGTGCCTTAGCCTTTCTGATTTTGTCCTGTGTCCTTGTGATATACATTTGTACTCATCCTTAGCAATTTGTTCAGCTTTCCACTTTTTTAGGAGTTTTTCTTTTATTTTTAGTTCATTAAAGACTTCCTAATGGAGCCGTATTGGCCTCTTACTACTCCTTGTATCTTTCTTTGTCATTGGAATAGTTTCCTTGTGTGCCTTTTAATATTGTCTCTTGCTGTTTGTCTGTTTTTTGAGGCCTTGTTCTACTCTCACTCCTTCCTTTCCTTATAATCATGAGGTCTATCAAGTTCAAACAAATTGCCTTCAGATTCAAAATCAATTTTCCTGTTAGTCAGAAGTAAGTCTAAAATGTCTGTCCTTCTGGTTACTTCCTCCATCTATTGAAACAAGTTGTCCTGAATCAGGGCTGTCTCTAAGGGGATGTTATGCTTGGGGGAATTGGTCTGTGGAGGGCCACCCTGACTGCCCCTCAACCCCTGTGCTGGGGTGAGGAGGAGGGCCGGTCCAGAGGCTAGCCCCACACTCCCACCCTTCCCCTGAGCTGGGGGCGGAGCGTTCTGATCCAGGGGCTATACTCCTGTCTCCAGCCTCACCTCGGGACTAGCCCTCCCCACCCACAGGGAGGAACAGCCAGCCTAGGGGAGGGGTGAGAGAGCAGACCCTGGCCTCTGGGCTGGCCCGTTCCACCCCTGGGTTGGCTGTTCCTTGCCCTGGGATCAGGATGAGCTGGCTCAGAGCAGGGGCTGGCTCCACAATCCTGCCCTCCTTCCCTTCTGCCTTCAGCTCCATACCGAAGGCAGCAAGGAGGGGGCAGAGGACAGCGTGGCCTTGGGGGTCAATGGTGTGGGTGCCGCACTGCCCTCCTCACAGTAGGACAGCATGGACCCACCTCTCATCCCCTTGGCCCCCAAGGAGGCTCTGTCCCCAATACATTCCAAGAACGTATTGGATATCTTATAGAATCCTAGGGTTGGAAGGGACCTCATGAAGTCATCTAGTCCAACCCCCTGCCAAAAATGCAGGACCACTCCCACTAAATTATCCCAGCCAGGGTTTTGTCCAGCTAGGCCTTAAACACCTCCAAAGATGGAAATTCCACCACCTCCCTAGATAGCCCATTCCAGTGCTTCACCACTCACCTAGTAAGAAAATTTTTCCTAATATTCAGCCTCGACCTCCGCAGCTGGAACTTGAAACCATTCTGTTTTATTGTATGTAGCCTGGGTAGTTAAAGTCCCCATTACCACAGTGTCTTCTGCTTTGGATATTTTTGTTTTAGATTTCTAGAGATGCCTCATTTACATATTCCTCCTAATTTGGTGTTCTGTAGTGGAATATTAACATTACCCTATCATTACTTCATCACTGGTGTAATAATAATAAACAACAATAATAATTAAATGTAGTGGTGATGAAACATATGAAACATATACATTTAAAATGAACATATATGTTTAAATAAGAAAATATTAATAACTTTATTTTGTTGTAAGAAATTTTATGAATAGTAAAACTCTGCCTTATACATTGGACAAATAGGACCATCCATGCAAAAAAATAAATGGACACAAATCTGACACCAGATGCAACAACATTCAAAAACCAGTAGGGGAACATTTCAGTTGCCCTGCTCAATCCATTGATGATTTGTTTTAAGCTGTGCTTAAAATGGAATCTGAAATAATATTATAAAATTATAACTGTGAGGTAGTTCAACAGTGACAACACTAGCTAGTATATCTAGTTTTGAGTCAAAATAATAATAATTATTATTATTATTATTTATTATTATTATTATTATTATTATTATTATTATCTGTTCTCATAGAACCAGATTCTGTGCTCAGTAATAAAGGTGACAATCCAGAATAATTTTGCTGAAGTCTATCATTCATTCTGTAGTTAGGCTGGTCTAAGGGAGTGAAGAATCTGATGCATAGTCACTTTCTTGCTTCTAAAATGAGTTTCTGATTATTATTAGACTACCCAAACTTATGAGGCTTTATGATTTAATATATAAAGGTTGAGGTTTCCTACAAGTTATTCGTTCTGGCAGGGAGGAGGGAACACTGCTCCATCCTGTGCAGCGTGTGCAACTCTCTTCTCTGTGAGAGGCTAATCTTCCTCCTCCTGCTGGTGGGCCCCATCCACCTCACACACCTGACAGGAATGTAGGCTAGTCCAGCCCTCCTGGGCTATGCCTACACTTCAAAATATTTTACGAAAAAAGATTTTTTGAAAAAACTATTTCAAATTTATCTTGAAATAATTAATTCACATTAACTTTTTTTTTTTCAAATTAAGTTTTTTGAATTAACCTTTTTCGGGGGGGGGGAGTCTCTGCGTCCTGAAAAAAGGCTGTTTGGTTTTTTTTCTTTTTTTTCTTTCTTTTTTTTTTGGAAAAAGAGAGTCCACACTAGACTCCGCGGGGGGGGGGGGGAAGGTAAAGAATAGGCACGCTTTTTTGAAAAAGCATTTTTGACAAAACCTTTTTTCTAAATATGACCAGGTTTAGCTTTCTCAAAAAAGTGCTCTGGTGTTTCGAAATACCAGAGTGCTTTTTTCCGAAAAAGCAAAATGGCTCCCCAGGCACAGAAAAGCTTTTTTGGGATAAGCCTCCTTATCCCAAAAAGCTTTTTAGTGTAGATGTACCCCTGGAGCCTGCACCCAGCAGCAGCCTCAGCTGGCTGGATGAAGCAGCCTCCCCTTTGCATCCAGGGTGACTGCTGGGGTACTGGATTCAAGGAAACCTGAGCAACTTAGAAAGAAGCATTCACCATCGTAGGCTATTTGGCTAGACCCAATTTTACAACAGCAGGAGTGAAATGTTTATCAAATTTAACCTCTTGTTATAGATTTGACTGCTCCTCTAGTTATGGAAATGGGTACATTAAGTGAACGCTGGAGTTTGGTGGGTTTTTGTTTTGATTTTGTTCTTTAGTGAATAAGTGGAATACAATAAACACACTTTCTTTCCTTCCCAAATTAGGAAGAATCAATGTGTAGTACAATGAGCAACTCAGCCATACAAAGCAAATGGTAGAGTCTGTGTACTATGTTCTTGGTACAGAAGCATAAAGTTGGTCTCCTGTTTTCTCATGTTACAAATCAGAACATACAAGAGCAACAGACTTCAGTTATCTAAAAAAAATGCACTAATATTGACTGAAAACTCTTTGGAAGTCTCACCCTGAGTATACCTACACTGACACATATCACCCTGGATGTTTGCCACCAGTTAGTTCAGATCAGCAGTTCTCAAGCACTGTGTCAGGATACATGACTGTGTCATCACACAGCAGTAAGTGTGTCATGGAGAACTGTGGATGTAGCTGGATTTGTTCTTTGGTGGGTGGTCTGGTGTGTCCTATAGGGTTGCAAAATGCTGCCAAGCATGTCATGACCCGCAAAAGGTTGAGAACCACTGGTTTAGATGATACAGACATCACCTATTTAACTTCTAGAAATTGGGACAAAACTAGTGTAAACTGATTAAAGCAGAATCGTATAGCAACATCTGTGGTATCCTATTAATTCAGTGTCTGTTCTGGTTCAATATCTGGCTTTCCTAAGAGGAATGAAGCTGCAGAGAGGCACAAAACAAACATTTTCCTTTACTTTCTTCATTCTCTATCTCCATCTTTCTCTGATATTTCTTTATTTTCTTTCATTCTCTTGCCACAATTAGATCTTTGTTTAGGTCTTTCCATAGTCCATCACTTCTCTGAAAACTTAACTTTCATATATATTCCTCTCCCTTAACAGATCAGCCTCTCCCTTATTGGTCCTTTTTTCATTTAAAAAAATATAAAATACCCTTCTTTAGATCCATCTTCCTGTTCCAACGGTCCAGTTTCTTGCCCTATTTCCCATCCCTTATGCTTTTTTAAATTCTTGGAATGGGAGGCTTATTCTCAAATTGTTTCTTAATGTACTGACCATTCTTTTCTTGGTCCTCTCCAATTTACTTTTATTCTGGTCATTGCGCCAAGGAAACTCTTACTACTATTATCAGTACTTCACTTTTGACTAAATCAAGGGGTTTCATTTTGGGTTTTATCTTTCTTGACTCATCAGAGGATTTCAACACTTCTCTATTGAGAAGGCTTGTTTGTTTTTTCTTGTTACACACCAATGCAACAGTCCCCCTCATCTATCAAATTAGGCTTTTAGGATATCTTGGGATAATAACCTTTCTGTCACATCTCATTGCTGTCCTGTATAGGTATCCCAAAAGGCTTGTCAGTTCCTTACACTTTTCTCTTTCTTTCAAGTCATTGCCTATTTAATGATGTCATCTGTTCTCAAAGTATAAATACCAAATAGAAATTGATCACACTCTTTTGATTCTTTCTTTTCCTTTCCTCAGAAATAATATATCTGTTTCTATCTATTCATCTTTGAAAGTAAAACTGTTGTCAAGTTAAAAATGACCAAGACACAAATTCTTTCCCTTACCCCAACTCTCTTGCATCTTTTCCACTTGCCAGCTTTGATCATGGTTGACCATACTTCCATCATACTGGTTGCTGGTTTTAGACATCTTCAGAGTTATTTTTTTATCAGGATCTTTCTTGCACTGCTGTTATGACTCAGACTATTAAATCATACAGATATCACCTTCTAAACAGCAAAAGCCTGAAATTTGTGCCCATCTGGTCTTTTTTAAAACCTCATTTTTACATTCAGTACTGTCTGGAAATCGGTAATTCCTATCTTTTTTCCTTGATAAAGAAAAATGATGGAGTTTAAATGCCGTGACTATTCACTTTTCACTGGAAAATCATTTAATATATTGATTTTCATTGTTTCAGAAAAGTGGGCAAGCTGGACATGTACTGGGTCATTTGCCAGTTCAGTGACCATGACTGCCTATGCAAGCATGGTAATTGCTAGTGGAATGGAAAACTAGGTTGGCAGCTGACAAACCATACAGAGATGTACCCTCTGCACAGGGCAGAACTTGTCTCCAGACTAGCTTATGCAGGGTTAGTGGGAAAGGTCTCTGAGGGTAAGGGATAGGCTGGGGGTAGTTCATGACAGAAGAGTAGAGAGTTTGGAGATCTGTGTTTATGTCCCATACTCTCAAATAAACAAGGAAAGTGGCTGCAATTCCTAGTTTATCCAGGACTGTAATTGCTAATCCATCCTCTCCTCCTTTTGTCTCTACTACAACTTCCTGGGATAAAAGTTGCACTTGTTGAGAGGGCCATGCAATGTATGGAGCAGTCTATAGCATTGTCTCTGCTGGACTGCAGATAACTATGTGAGAGTTAATGCATACTTCATTGTCTCAGGACAGGGAGTAAAGTTGTCCACAGATTCTCCAGAGTTCTCAGATTTGGAGACCTACATATCCTGCTCCTTTAACTGTTCCACAAATCATGCATAAAAATGGCCATTCTGAGTGATACCAATAGTCCATGTAGCCTAGGCCAGCATCCTGTCTTCTGAGAATAGACAATACTAGGTGCTTCAATGGGAATAAACACAACCGGCCATTATCAAGTGATCCATCTCATTATCCACTCCAATCATCTGGCAGCCAGAGGCAAGACACAGTCAGGATTGCATCCCTGATCATCTGGTCTAATAGCTGTTGATATTTTCTTTGTCTCTTCATAACAACACTGGGCAACAAGCTCTTCAATTTCACTTTCTCCATATATTCATGATTTTATTCATCTCTATCATATCTCCCCCTTAGCTGTCTCTTATTCAAGGTAATATATCCCAGCCTTTTTAATCTGTCCTCCCTTATATGGAAGCCTTCCCATACTCCTGGTCATTCTTATTACCCTTCTCTATACCTTGTCAAATTCTAAAGTATCTTTTTTTGATCTGGGATAATGAGAATTGCAAACAGTATTCATTTTGTAGGTGTACCATGGATTAATTTTATGATGTTTTCTATCTTATTATCTCTCTTTTTTCTAATGGTTCCTCAAAAAAACCAAGGAGTCGTGTGGCACTTAAAAACTAACAGATTTATTTTTCGCATGAGCTTTTGTGGGAGAAAAATCCCACTTCGTCAGATGCTTCAAAGATGGGTGAACTTACAGAATGGAATGAAAATAAATGCAAGGGGGTGTAAAACATAGGACCATAGGTCAGACCATAACAGCAAATCAGAGCAGTTGTTAGGTTCAAACAGCCTGGCTTCCGAGGGTTTGAACCTAACAACTGCTCTGATTTGCTGTTACTGTATGACCTGATCCTATGTTTTACACCCCCTTGCATTTAGTTTCATTCCATTCTGCAAGTTCACCCATCTTCGAAGCATCTGACAAAGTGGGATTTTTCTCCCATGAAAGCTCATGCGAAAAATAAATCTGTTAGTCTTTAAGTGCCACACAACTCCTTGGTTTTTTTGCTGGACTAGACTAACACCACTATCTCTTTGGAAATTGACTAATGGTTCCTGCCATTCTGTTCATTATTTTGACTGCTACTGAAGTCTGATAGCAGTCTAGAGGACTATTCATAATGACTCTAAGATCTCTCTCTTAAGTCAGAGTAGCTAATTTAGATCCCATCATTTTGTATGCATAGCTGAGATTATGTTTTCTAATTTGCATTACTTTGCTTTTATCAACACTAACATTAAAGGGAGATTCTGGGAGTTGAACCTCTGGGAATTTCCTAGGATGGCTATGGTTCCATGAGTCCTTTCAAAGTATCCCAAGCAAATCATTTATATGATTACTAACATTGGATGCAAACAATTTATTTTCATTCACATTGGTCCAGTGTGAAAAATTACATAAGTTGTTTATCATGATAGCCACCTGAAGCTGGAGGACGAGAAATGTCAGTTTCAATTCATGAAGATCAATGTTCACTTCATGGTGAGAAGTGATTTTACGTTAGGAACTATTTGACTGGAAGGATGAGAAAAAGAAGTGTACAGAAGTTTTCCTTTAAGAAACTCACTTTGGACTCATCCTTTTACCAGGATTTATTAAAAACTGCTTTGTGGACCTTTATCTCATGTTTTACCTTCATTTTATTCTTTTTCTCTCTAAGACAGAAGTCATTCTTATTATAAATACGCAGTGCATGTATTTGACTTAAAATATGCCAGCCTTTCATGGCTTTACAATTTTAGAGAAAAAGCCTGTACATTGTAGTAAGATCCACAGATGATAAAAATATTGAATTTTGCGAATAGGCTATACAGTAGGTTGGTTGCCCTACAAAATAATAATGCTGAAGATGTGATGTCAGTGTAGCATTATATATTGGGTTGGTGGGGGGGGGACCTAATAATCTCCAGAGTATTCAGCTTCCATGAAACTTATTTCACATCTCATCCATTATGGAGGATCTACAATAAATATATCACTGTTTCTGTTTTGTGATATGGGGGCACCATAGCTCAGCCCAGAAACATGAAAAGTAAAAAAAGATCAGAACCAGTCATTTTCAAAGGCAAATGTCTATGAAGTCTCCTTCTTATTTTATGAATGTGTGAATAATAAAGCCCCTTATGGAAATATCAGAGTCGAGAACAAAAGTCAGTCATTTCTCTCCGATTTCCATATGGATTATAAGGTTTTGTTTTTCTTTCTGAAAAATAAAACTTCCTTCAAATGGTCTGCTGCTGTATATACAAAGCAAAACCCTAATCTGGATACTAGTTTAAGTAGAGCAATTCCATTGCAATGAATTGTTGTTCTAGGTTTATACCAGGTTACAGTATTTGAGATCAGAATGTTGTCCACATTAGGAGTCGCATGGGGCCCTGCAATGTATGCTTTATTCTTTTAATTTTATTTTACTTGTAGGACTGATATTTCATGTAAACACATTTATACCACTATGTCTACACTAGGAACAGTTAGTTCAAATTTTTTAATTCAAACTCATGGGGTTGAGTTCAGTTCGAACTAGACTCAAAATTATTAGTTCAAATTAACAACATCAACCAATTCAAACAAATGTTAGTTCAAATTAGTCCACTTCGTTAATTTGAACTAACTGTCCTTAGTTTGAATTTATTAAATTCGAACTAAGGATTAGTCCATGTCTACAATGTCCTTAGTTCAACCTAAGGATCAAACTAACTGGCAGGTCTTACTAGTTTGAGCTAAGCTTTCATTAGTTCGAATTAACAAATTCCGTAGGTCAAACCAGAGGCGTCGCTGCCATGGGGCTCTGGGAGCATTAGCTCCCCTGAAACTCAGGGCCAGCCCTGAGCAGTGCATACTTTAAGCTGTGCAGTGGCACACCTTTGCTCCTCTGAGCAGGGAATGCTGCCAGCCACACACAGCTGGCAGCTGCGGCCCCTACCCGGCCAGAAGACAGTCTTCTGGCTGGTAGGGAACTGCTGCAGGCTGGGCCTGGGAGATTTTAAATCTCCCACCCTGGTCTGAGCCTGTGCCACAGCCATGCTGTGTTCTGGCAGCCAGGTAAGGGGGCTTGGGGACAGATACGCAGGAAGGGGGTTGGCTTTGGACAGCGGGAGACCAGCAGCAGGACTGGAGGGTTAGGGAAGGGCTCAGAGAACCAGTGTTGGGGGGTAAGAAAGTGATTGGGGCCTGGGTGGCCAGGTGGAGGCAGGAGTCAGAGCTTGGATCTGGTGGGGGCCTGGGCCCCAGTTAATTTTCATGTGTAGCAGTGCCCCTGGTTTGAATTAATGAAAGCCTCATGTAGACAGGTAATAAGTTAGTTCGAATTAAGCCTTTTTAATTTTAACTAACTTGCAAGTTTAGATGTAGCCTATGAAAGTGGAATTTGGCCCACTGGCTGCTTGTTTCTAAAGAAGGCTAGATATAGGATAGTCATCAATGTTAATTATGTGCACATTTCAGATGTCCCTTAAATCCAACCACACAGCTTCCTCTTTCCTCTCTAGTCCTCCAAGTTTCATTCTGCTATAATTAGCTGATATGAAAGAGTCAATATGCACGACCCATCCATGCCAGAAGGCACACACCAGACTCTCATGTAATGTGGCACATCAAACTGCAGTTATGATATACGAGATGCTTAGGCACTGAGACCAGAAGAGAGTAGTTATTAGAATGATGTCTTTCTGAAGTTAGTGCTATAGAAATGCTGAATGACTCTTGATTAACAGATTAAAAAATCTACTCTGTGGTTGAGAGACATTTGACTCAATTGGTTTTAGGTGTTGGTCTCATACAGAATTACAGATAAAAGGGTATATAAATCATACCTATTAACATTCGGAAGTATACCGATTGCACATTTTCTTTCTGTGTAATATGAAAGCAATAGTCTTTAAAACCTTTTTCTGAGTGGCCAGTCAGTAATGTAAACTTTGATTGAGGATAATCCATTAATATGTCTGGGCACAACACAAGCCAGATTTCTTCTTTTCTACAATGATCACAGCATGGAAAGTAAAGTTGTATCTTCAACATTTGTAAACAGACAGCTACTGATAGTACATGTTACAATTGTGGTAGGACTTTGAATAGGAATGTAATCTCAGCAAATAGTAACTGCTATTCTGCAAACCCCCCAAACGGACATCATTTCTTATGGAAATAAAACCCTCTTGATAAAAGAACTCTTCAATTTATTCTTTTTTTTTACAGCACGACACCCTTGCTTCACTTTCGATCAAAACAAACCTAGAAAGATAGATGTTGTTTTCTTCCATATCTTCATCTTAGTATATGGAGGACAAACCATAGGTTAAATATTAACTAATAGGCATAAAGACAATAGGTTTTTATCTACAGTGATTTTAAAACATAGTTAACAACAAGAAACCCCCCAAAACCTGCCAATAAACTGATGCTGATTAGCTCTCTTTTCCTGACACATCTATTGTCCATTTTACTACTTGGTTTTATAGCTTTTGCAAAACAAATGAGACCATCAGGAAACTTTCCTGTTAACAGCTGAATTATTTGTTACGATAATATGCATGCTAAAAGAATGTTTTAGAGTATACAAAACAGCACATGTGGGTTTTCAAAGTGTGTAGTATACAACACACACACACACATATTTATGTTTAAAATCTTCTACAGCATTAGTATTGAAACAATGTGGTAAACCTAGGATAACAATCCCTAGTAATGATATTATGCATTCCCATGGAGCTTAGCATGTGTAACAATCACAATAGCTATATACCAAATCTATTCAGACTCTGGCATTTCTTTTTATCAAGTTTTACTTTTATCCACATAGTGAACTTCTTTAATGGAAATTACCCATATGCCATACTGTGTATGCTTGACTTATTCTGCATTTGCTTAATGGCTCCATTTTGTGATTTAAGATGACTTTGTAAAGAAATCAGATGAAAAATATCTTGAAAACGAGGATGGCCTAAGAAAAGGCAATAAGTATCAAAGAAGTAAAGTAATAGTAAAAGGTCTTGTAGAGTTTTAGCTTGAAAGCTGTGTCCACCAAACTAATTTTGCATGTTTAAAAAGAAATAATATTTAAAGTAAAAGGACTATAAATCCATATAGCTTGGTGAATATCAGTCTCTTAAGTATGGACAGTTTGTGTTCTCAGGATTATGCTTTAAGTATCTGTCACACAAGTTACTAACATTTTCTGTTTCCCTGAATTCATGAGACATTGTAGTAAGGCCAGCTGCCTTACTACATCATACATAAACTATTCTGGGATTTGAGTTACATGTTTGGAAACACAACATTTTAGAAAACATTAGGGTATTTTCATACTTATGGATCCTGGACAGGAAATACATTCCAGTAAGTTAATGATATTTTTGGGGAAAAAACTTTGAATGAAGGCTTTAAAACAAACAAACAAATAACTACCCTCCCCCACACCCACAAAACTCTGAATTGAGATCTGACTCAAAAATTTCCTGCAGATGAAAATTTTATTTAAATAACATTAGAAAAAATAACAGCAAAAATTCTCAGTGTCTGTGCACTTTTTATGTCTTTCATGAATCAGAAAAATCGTAGACATTATGGTGGGAAACCAATACAAGTCTTTCAGTTTGAACTAATAGAGCTCTAATGAACTTAGCATAAATGATGCATGGGTAACACGGTTAATAAAGTTAAAACATAACACACTACTTGTCGGGGGGCAAGAGCAGGCTACCTATATAAATTCATTTTGATGGCTGCCTGCAGTTTTTCCCTCTCTAATTCTATGACATGAACTACCATGGGGGTTACTTTAAGAGTCTGCCACCTCTCATTTATTCTCATTTTAGCAAATGTCATTTTACCAAAATGGCCATATCAACTTTGAGCAAACCACATGCACATGAAAACAGTAAACAAAGAATTACTCAAAATCCAAAAATATAATTTATAATTTGACAAGATGACCTCCTTTTTGAAGGTTCAAACATACATAGCTGGGACAGGTCTATGACAAATACTTACAGCCGGGACAGTCTATAAACAATGTCACCACTCTTGCATAATTACAGGTATCATTCCTCTCTGAGTTACTTCAGTTTTGCAAAACTAAAATAATGCACCATACCCAGGAGATTCAAATTCTGACGAGCCATTTTTGCAAGCTCCCCAACATACCGCCACCCTTTTTCTTTCTTTTTGAGCTTTGAACTGTGACAAGAAACAGCGATCTTTGTCTAACAAAATAGTGGCAGATTTGAGGAAAATAAACTAATACCAATGTTTTATAGAAAAAAAAATCTCCTTGAGCCTTAAAATCATCTGAAAATGCTATACATTTGCCTATCGGTGCTCAAGTATTATATTTCGAATACTAAGCTGAAATAAACAGTTGTATCTAGTAAAGAAACACTGAAATAAATATACTTTCCCCATCACATAATATTCTTCAGTAGGGTCCCAAATGGTCATCTGCAGAGCATTCAAAATGTGGCTGGATTATCACAACTTCAGGCCTGACTGAATATTGTTTTCTTTGTTGTGCCAAATACAGCAGCCTTTTCTACACTGGAGACAAATTAGGTTAAATATAGTCTTTTTTATCTGAGCCATTCTGTATTTAAAGGGTGTGTCTCCTAAATCTGTGTACTGCCTGGAGATGGGTTCCACATCTTTATATACCACACATTAATAAAAGCACATTAGACCAGAAAGGAAGAGTCATGCATCACCTCACTGTAATTACATGAAATGGTAATAATTGCAATTTTCAGAGCATTTATTGGGAGTTGCAGTGCTTAAAGGAATATGCAACATTTATTTTCAAATATTTGTAATTTAGCAGGGACAAATCAAACCAACTGAATTTTGAGTGTCTTGGGGCTTCCAGAGGTTGGAATATGTCATGATTACCTGCTTTTATATCTTATTTTTTAAAAAGAAAGAAAGAAACAACAATTAAACAAAAATCTCACCCACTCTGCTTAATTCAAAATTATCTCACTCACAGTGATTGAGGAAACAGACTTTTACCCTTAACCTGATAAGGGCAGAGGAGGAAACTTTGATGCAACATTGCAGTTGGATGGGAGTTGGAGATCCTAGTTAAAAACACGATGCTATAGTAGGCACGCACACACATGCTTATTTAAGACTAACTATATGAACATAGATCCAAAGGGGCAGCCCAGTCTTTAAGTGCCACAGGACTTCTTGTTTGTTTGTTTGATAGGAACATAAAATGTAGAAAGTTGTTCTTAACACATTTATATCGAACAGTTAAAAGCAATTCCTATGCAGGTTGAATTTTCTCTACAGCATTATGTTTAGAGAAGTTGATTTTAAGCTGTTAGTAGCTATTTTGTCAGTCCGTTCTTCATTACTGGCACTATTCGCTGTGTGATCTCTTTCCACAGAAAACTTTGTTCTGGGTTTAAAGCAGTGGAACTCTAAGTTCAGATGAATGATAATGAGCATTGTCAAAAAGGCAGTAACATTAAGTCCCTGGCCCTGGCTGCTGGGCTGAGAGCTGCAGGAGTTAATTGTGTGAATGATAATGAGACTGAGCAGGCAGCAGATGCTCGCGTGCCTTTACAATCCAAATCCCACCAACAAATTCCTCCCACAGAAACTTTGAGGGACGTCTTGGCACCCTGGAGATAGTGATAGACCTAGTTTCTGCCACATGCCACCTGCTAGATCCATTGTTTAAAAAAAAGAAAAAGCCTATTATGATAACAAAGTTGTTTGCTGTCTCTTGCAATGACTTTATGGCACCAGTTTTACCATACTGGAGCTATTGAGAAAAGAAGGAACATCTGATTCTTTAAAGAGAAACATTTGTATCGTGCACTCTTAACAACTTACTTGGAAAGCCGGATGTTGAGTATATGTTGCATACTTTGCTGATAAACCATGCCTGAATTTCCCCCATCCCCCATAACTCCCACTGAGCCTGCTTCCTACCGCAGGTTTACATTTCCACATGTTTTCCCATGACATTCAAACAGGGGAACAAATTTCTTTCTTCAGAAAACTTAAAAATAAAACCTAATGATCTAATTGTGGGACTATATAAATATTTATTACTCAAAAAACAAAACAAAGCCCACTCTCCAACCCCCCAGATTCCGACCTTATTCACAAAGCAAAGCTGGTTTTTTTGTTTTTTTGTTTTTTTTTGAGGAAGAAAGGCTTTTAATACTGTGATTTCTTCTATGACAATCCTTTGTAAAGCAAGTTTGCTAAAAAATCGCAATGGTGATATGTTCAGATTCTGCCAGCATACTCTTGCCTGTGATAATCCATTTGTCTGTATATAGAGATGTAGAATCAAGAGTCCTTTGTGCCAAAAACTTTGGGCCAGATCTTTGGCTGCGGTATTGTTCTTTTGAACTCCTTTTGAGGCTGACACAATTGAGCATAATTGTAACCCTGAGGCTGCTCAAAATCAGTCCAGGAACTAGAGTGGCTCATAACAGCCCCTCATCGTCCTCCAGCAGCAGCACTGAGAAAGGCGCTGAAATTGCTAAGGATCTGTTGTCTTCAATTACCTTTAATTCTCTGAAGTTTCATGAGAACTTAAACTTTGTTGAGTGATGTAAACTGGAAATATTGTTGCTGGTGCTTCATGCAGGTAGGAGGGCCTGCGGCCTTCAGTGATATGCTGCATAGATGGTTCAATACATATTTTGTCTGATTGGATGAAAATTGAAGTACTGATTGTCCCCTTCCATGTAAAACTCTCACAGAAGGGCATTAAGGGGGAAGAAAATTGCCAGATTGGGGAAGGTAGAAAAAGCTTCCTTCTATCAGTTGACCATGCTGTGCATGCACTCCCCATCTCCCAAACCATATGCTCCTGTGATGTGGCAAAAATAGTAAATGTAATTCTGCAGTATATTAACGGGGTGCCGTATGTAATGCATGGACTGTAGTTGTTCCACTCTATGCAGCACTGGCGAGGGCTCAGCTGGAGTACTAAGTCCATTCTGGGCATTATACTTTAGGAAAGATATGGACAAGCTGGAGAGAATCCAGAAGAGAGGTACAAAACAATAAAAGGCTTAGAAAACATGACTTATGAGTAAGATTAAAAAATATGGATGTTTAGTCTTAGTAAACAAGACTGATAGGGGGACCTGATAACAGTTTTCAAATTTGTTAATGGTTGCAATCAATAATTTGGGAATCAGTTGTTCCCCATGACCACTAAAGCTTGGACAACTAATTGGCTTAGTCTTCAGCAAGGGAGATTTAAATTTGATATTAGGAAAACCTTTTTCTCTATAATGATTGTTAAGCACCGGAATAAGTTCTTAGTGAAATTGTGAAATCTCTGTTACTGGAGTTGTGTAAGAAGAGGAAAGGCCTGTCAGGAATAGTTTAGGCAAAGTTGGTCCCTAGATATACTTGAGGTCCTACATTACTGTGATTTCTATGAAAGACAGGAGGTCAAGATCACCCTGTGATGTTTCTCTTCTAGAATCTGGTCTGGTGTGCCGCTGATCTCTACTCCTGAATGCTGATTCTTCCCACTGTGCCAAGTGGCCACTCACTCTTGAATCAGTCCACAACAGCCTCCTGCATGTAATTGGTCTCAGGCAGTGGAGATGTGCTCTCCATACAGTTAGGGGACGGTCTCTCATTGAGCACCTGCAGCCCCCAGATACCTTAGTGGGGAACTTCCATTCTACGGGAACTGGGAGCCATCCCCAGTCACTGTAGTTTCACAGATACCTGTTCTCCCATTTATCAATGAAATGGCTATGACTGGCCTCCCTTATTCATACCCTCTAAAATTCACACAACTTTAGATAAATTTATTGATTATGATTAGAACATGATTTTAAGTGATTATATAGCAAATCAATGCACAATCATTTAAAAAAGGAGTCAGGAGTAAGCACAAAAGCAAATAAAAGATAGAAAATGCATACTAATCTAACACTATCCAGGATTACCCTCTTGCTTATTGTCTTCATTCCTACCCACAGAACTGGCTGCTGGTGTTCAGGCAGTCTTGGTCTACCTGGCCATGTAGATATGCCCAGTCTGTTGGAGTTGATTTCAAGATGGGATTTCTCTGGCAAAATGCCTTGTCCAGTTCAAAGTGTAGGTATTTGTTTCTCTCCCCCCATCTCATCCTCTTCCTGGGACTAAGTGATTTTCTTTGTTCCACCAGTGCCAGGGAGCTCAATGTGTATTGTCTTTCTGATGTACCTCTACAGCCTTCGTGCTGAGAGACAGCCCTAAGTCATGGGAAATACCTGGAAACATGCTTCTTATTCATACACATACATGATGCTGCAGGAAACATGATACCATAACAATAAGGCCGAGCACTGAAGAGGGAACCGCACGTCACATTCTTTAGCAAATTCGACAATTATATTGCAAAAGTGAACAGGAAGGTTACACAGCCCATACCCTAGGGGTGCATTAACGTGCATCTCATGACATGCTCACGTAAAAACACTGTGCTTTATGTTGACTCCGAGCCTATGGCTTTTCCTTTCTGCTCCCTAAATGTGAGACTACCATGAAGCTGTCCTATCAATTCTTGTGCACTGGATCCCCAGTTCAAAGTGGAAACCTTTTTTCACTCTAGAAGGGATGCATGGAAAAAATAATACAGCTTTCATTTGCAGTTGCTTTCCCTGGAAATGTCTGTGGAATTTGTGGGTTCATAATATATGTTTCCCCAAATCCCATTAAATGGGTTCCTGCTCACAGCAGTGTTATGTTGACATGTTCTCACCCACTCTTTGTGCACTCATCTGAATCATTGTGTAGAGAGCGCTGCTTGTTCCTATGCAGGATGTGTCAGGAAAGCAGATACAGCTTTTCCATGTAAGGCAAAAGAGATCTACATTTGGGTTTTGCTGGCACAATTATGAGCCAGTTACTGGAAAGTAGGATGTGAAAGGGCAATATGTTAATGGCAGGGAAGAAGCTTACGCTAGGATGCCCATAATACAAAGCTAAAAGAAACCTTTTGAATTTTGGGCAGGAGCATCACTGCACAAAAGAAACATTCAGGGCACAAGACCCACCCAGGCTGGCATTCCCCCCACCCACGCACCCACAACTTGCATGCCCACCTCCCCAGTGGCCACATCTACCCACTGGTCCCAAGCCTTGGCCTGCCCCGAGCTGCCTCACTGCTGCCAGCCCTGAGTCTTGGCTGGTCCCGGCTGGCTCACTGGGCAAAAAGGGAGGGATTTAAATTTCCTTCTTCTTCTGCCCTGCACCATGTGTCTCAGTGATGTGCTTCAGGGCAGAACAACCCCTCTCCAGCTGACCTCTCCTTCCAGGTAAGCACAGGAGCTTAGGCAGGCTGTCTGCAACAGTGCCTGCCGGAGAGAGAGAAACTCAGGGCACAGGCTGACACACTTGGAGCTCATGCCATGTGTCCTCACTGCCAGCAACACCCATGATTTGGGGTAATAAAGTATTCTAAGAAAACCTGAGGAATCGTGTTCATTTCTTAGATGCTGGGAGTTTCATTAAGTGATAGAAGACCAGATGTGTGAAACTTGAATGCTGGTATCCTGTCACTGTGCAATCCCACACATGAAGCAGACCTATTATTAGTCTACCAACTTTTTTTTTGAGATAGAACCAAGATGACTTCTATGATCTCTACGGTCACATTTTTAGACAGAAACATTGACTCTAATCACTTTTTCAGATTATAAAAAATACTTCTATCTAAATAGCCGGTAAAATTACCAGCTGAAAATACTTAATTCCTTATGATTTACAAATTAGAATAGAATTTTAAAATGGGCTAACCCTGGCTATTCCATTCTGTCTGTTGGTTCCACAGGTTATTTTAATCACATACAAAAATAGCAGTTCTTCACTCCTAATGGTTCAGAGAATAAAATCTGTCTGCTTTCCACCAGCCCAGGTATTTCAGCTGAGGAGAACAATCATAAAGGAAGATGATCTGTCCCCTTGAAAGTTCTGTCTATCTCATGGGAATTCTTAGGTGGCACTAGCCTCCCTTTCAGCCCCCAGCACAAGACAGTCACAGGACTGAGGCTGGATGCTCCTTCTTCCAAATCGCTGTAATAATTCTTTGGGACTACGGTTAGGTAATTGTAAGTTAGAACAGCCCTGAAGCTTCCCTACTTTATGCTGGGGAGAAGCCCAGTCCTTAGTTGGCCTCAGAATTTTTTTGAGGTTGATGAGGGAGGAGATAATGAAAAGGTGGGGGGGAGGAGGGAGTCAGATGGCTTTCCTAATAAGTTCGTTCTTCTTTAAGCATTGTGGAATAGACATTTGCATCCATTCTTCATATAAATGCCTTTTTGAAATAATGCAAGCATATATTGTTAAAATAATTTGCTTCTAAATACAGAAACTGTTTGTGATAAAAGGCATTCCCTTCTCTTTAAAGTAATTGTTGAGAAAAGAGCTCAAAGACGATATTCTAGTATGTACTTTACAAGGAAATAAGCAAATAAAATTACAATTGGTTTTATAGTGATCAAACAGTACAACTCCCATTACATTCTATGCTAGCTGAACTATTCCTGCAGACAATTCAGAGATGCCTGAAGATATATTATAGACATTTTCTTTTAATAAAGGTTCATAAAAGTCAAGTTCTATGTATTTTCCTTTTTTGGTAAAACTTTGAGATATTGCCCAAGAAGACATTTTCTTGCCCAAAATACCTAGAGGTACAGTATTTACCACATATGAAATATATAAAGATTTTACTTGCTTTTTATGTATATATATAATGTTGCCTTGCAAAATGGCCACAAAAATTTAGTGCCTTGCATCTTGTCAATTTCCGAAAGGATAGCCGTGTTAGTCTAGTCCAGCAAAAACAAAAACAAAAACAAAAACAAACAAACAAGGAGTCATGTGGCACTTTAAGACTAAGGCTATGTCCACACATACATCATTATTTTGAAATAAGTTATTTCGAATTAAGAAAATGTTAATTCGAATTAAGGGAAAGCCTGCTTTTGAAACAGCTGTTATTTCAAAAATGGTTATTTCAAAATAAGGCCGTTTGGACATGTTGTTTCGAAACAGTTGTTTCAAAACAATGGTGGTGTTGCGAAACAACATGTCCAAACGGCGTTATTTTGAAATAACCATTTTGAAATAACAGCCATTTCAAAATGAATGGGGTTTAAGCTGTTTCAAAATGACGGTTCTTATTTCGAAATGACAGAGCCTGTCATTTCAAAATAAGAAAATGTCGTGTGGCCATTCAGTTTTTTATTTTGAAACAACCAGCGTTGTTTTGAAATAAAAGACTCGTGTGGACATACCCTAACAGATTTATTTTTCACATGAGCTTTCATGGGAGATTTTCTCCTTGTTTTTTTTTTTTTCCACAAAAATTTACTCACATAGCAGAAAAAATCTGTTTACTCACCCTTTACTGTAACGATTAATGATAATGAAAAAACTAATATTTAAGTGACTTGTCAAAAAAGTTTCTCTCTCACAGGCAGGTAGGTAGAATTTTGCAAGTGTGATAAAATTTAATAAATAACTATATCTTTTTCTAAAGCGACGACAGCAGTAGTGAAAGGTGTGGATTGATCGTGGTTGATTAACCACTGGAATAAGTTGCCTAGCCAAGTTGTGGAATCTCCATCACTGGAAGTGTTTAAGAGCAGGTTTAAGTAGGTACTTGCTCCTGCCATGAGTGCAGAAGACTGGGCTCCATGACCTCTCATGGTCCCTTCCAGTTTCTACGATTCTATGATTCAAGAACCACTGCTCTGGCAAGTCCACCAACACTACTACAGAGGAACCCTGTACATGGGACAAGAGAAGAATACAGTAAATTCATACGATTCGTTCAACCAACTTGTGGGATAAGACCTAGGAGGCCTTCTTACTTCCATGCTTGCCTTTCTGGAGGGATAAGTGGATTTCTCCTGCTGCCACCCAAGGGGAAAGGGCCTTGCTGCTGCTGCTGCTCCTGGACTTGGGTGGAGGATAAAGTGGCCCCATGCCAGTTCCTCTTATTCCCTGGAAGTGGATGTAAATGGAGAATTCTGTTTTAGAAATGTTTTACACATACTTTGCAGAGGTGAAAAATGATAGCATGCAATGCAAGGCCATGGTGAATCATGGCATCCTGTGAAGAACTGCTGGTAGCTGAACAAAGAACAAGTACTGATAGGCCTCTTCTGATCACTAATGCTATTCTGAGGGATGCAGATAGTTCCAAACTTTTTCTAAATCCACCCCCATGGCTCTTCTTTGGCAGAAAGCCACACAGGTTACATGTCAAAAAGTATTTTGTGACTAGAAGACCTTGGAGCCTGCTGCACCAATGCCTTGCATTTTGTGTTGTCATGTTCACCAAAGCAAAGTGAGTGAATGGTTGTGAAACATTACTAAATCAAAATGATCTCCTCACATACACAAATCATAGTACCTTATGCCTTATGCCACGTCCAGGTGCAAATGCAAGCACAAGGCAATAGGAAAACACTCCTAATCTTTTTACTTTGGGAATATTGTTCATAAAAGATGTAGTTACAAATAAAAGAAGGAATGAAACTCTGCCCTCATGATGACGGAAATAGCCTTTAAAATTGTACTACAGAGCTGGCAAGGCTGTTGTTCACATATGTTACAAAGGTGTCAAATCACATTTTATCTTGCTACATCTTGTGTGATGGAGCATGGGATGATGTGATGCAACATATGGCAATAAATGAGGCTGGAAGTAAATATAAACACTTTTTTGAAAAAACTAACAAGGCAGGCTAACTCCATTGCATTTATGTTCTTCAGGAGATGATATTTGGGTTTTTTTGGTTTTTTTTTAAACCAAACCAAACCCAGAATACTCCACATTGTCCTATTAAAAGATTGTTCCTCTAACAGAAGTCTTTATTCCAATGTACTTACTTGTTATTTAGATGCCACATCAGATGCATGTCAGTGGCTACGTCCACATGTACCTCGTTATTTCGAAGTAAGTTATTTTGAAATAAAGTCCTTATTTTGAAATAAGTTAATTTGAATTAAGGGAAAAGCTCAAAGTGAAATAGCATGTCCAAACACAGGACTTGCTATTTCGCTTTAGGAGAGGGGCACCATGGGAGGTGTGGCAACATGGCCTTCTCCCTGGGCCATGCCCCCACCCAATATATAGGAAAAGGAAGGCACCCTGGGAAGGAGAAGGGCAAAAGTGTTAAATTGGAATAATCGTTATTTCAACATAACACTTCTGAAAGGTGTTATTTCTAAATAACCATTTTGAAATAACAGCCATTACAATTTAAAGAAGGTTTAAGCTATTTCAAAATGATGGCTCTTATTTCGAAATGACAGAGCCCATCAATTCAAAATAAGAATACATCATGTGGACCTAATCTCTTTTATTTTGAAATAACCAGTGCTATTTTGAAATAAAAGAGACGTATGGACATACCCAGTGAGTTTTAGAACAGATTGTGCTTTATTGAATATTCAACAAAACTTCTTTGAGAAATAAGACAGACTTTGAAATGTATAGTCTAGAGAAATAAATCTGTGTTTGGCTCTGAACAAAGTTCTTTAAACCACTGGATAACGTAGTGTCTGAAGCAGTGCCGGGACATTTAGGTGACTGGAAGAACTGTTTGTTTTCTTTTTCAAGGTATGACACTTAAGAGGTAAGTTCTGAGAAGAACCTTGTGGTAAACTGACATGTATTAGAGTAGAAGTAAGCAAGATTACTCTGGAGGAGGTTAGCAGCTCTCACATGCCTAACAACATTCCTAATACCACACTCCATAAGAAATGTCTGCTGGCTGCATGTGGAATTCCCTCCTTTCTTCGTAAGCCAAGTCTGTCATGTCAAAGGTAGACTGGATTTTTAAGGGACATGCAAACAAAACTCTTTTGCTGGATATATGAGGAATCAGCTGATAGGAAGCTCTGATTGTTCGTCTGCATTTTACAGTCTAGAGAGCCTACAAAGGTGTAACTTTAGAATGATTAAGAGATTGTTGCATTTATCAAACAGAACAAAACATGTTCCTGTCATCAGCCATAGGTTCCACTGAGTTACTTGTTAGAAGTAAAGTTTACCAGTTTATTCATCATTTTAGTTCAGAATTCAAGATGAGGACCAACATGCTATTTCAGTGTTTGTCTTTATTATAAGCACATATCATCGGTTGCAAGACAATGCAGACATGCTTGACCTTTATAGTAGTAACTTGATTGGTGAGTCCAACTCTTGTTTTAAGAAAGAGAAGAGGCACTGTAAGATCTGTATATAGGTATGATGCTATCTAGTAGTACATGGAATAGTATGTCTGAAAGAGTTTGATGTGATGAATGTAGTATGACTGTATGCAAACAGACATATAAGTATAAACAAATCTTGCAACACAAAACAGCATTTCTAAATTCATTAAACAGTTACTTATGTGAATGCATTCCTTGTGGATATATATTAATTTACATCATGTTTTAAATATTTCAGTATATTTATACTGAAATTATTTTTCATTATGAATTATTCATCACATGCACTCTTCTTTTTTAAAAAATGGGCAATGACTTTTGAAAAACAAAACAAAATACCTTTAATAGACATTAGGAAAAGCATTGAGATGAACCCATTTCACCAGTTACTTTCAGAATAGTAATTACAAGTTGAATTTTGGAAAAATGATTTAGGATGATTTATCAAAGTTCCAAGAAAAGCTGCCCATGAACTAATGGAATTAGATCATCTTTGAATTCCCTCCACCCCAACTTAGAATGGTCACTAATTCCTTTCTTTGCTCTTTTGGTGTTTGCAAAGGGGTTCACTAAAGCCTGAATTGATATAATTATTGGCTGGGATTGTTAGAGATTTAGGCCAGATGGCTATGGGTTTCTAAAGTCCCAGTTGCTTGTGTTAGCTTTTCTAGTTTGCCTATAGGGTTTGAGGATCAGCAATTTGAAAGCCTGCAAACTTGTAAAACAGTATTATTCATGGGGGCAGAATGTTCATCGGCGTGACCCAGTACTAAATACATTCATTATAGGCATTTCTATTCTGCACAATTTGCCACACGGTGCTGGTTTCTGAAAAAAAGAGACAATGGCTTATAAAATGCTTTTGAATGCTTAAAAAGAAGGAGAGTTCACGCTGAGCCTCCTCAGTTTTCTTTTTCAACAAAAACCTTCTGAGTGAGTTTGGCTGAGCTCTGCTGAGAATAAGTAAAGTTGCAAAATCAGTGCTTTACTTTTTAAATTTCTTAATCTGAGGGGAGTGAAAAGAGAGGAAGAAATAAATGAAAAAGAAGTGATGAGATTATGTGAAAGAGCAAATAAGCAACTGGCTAAAGTCAACACAGAAATAATGTAAGGAAGAATGAAAGAACAGCAAGAATGTGGTGATAATGTGAAACTTAAAAGGAAGCGCAGAGGGGGGACAAAAAGCAGAGCATAAATGATCATATTTGAAATGAGAAGGATGTATCAATTTGTATGACCTGGATGCAGCATGAAGCTCACAGAATAATCTCCAGCATTTCTGAAGTACACAAACTCAGGCATTTGACTATTGTGTATAAATATGCTTCGTGCATATGGAGAGGCTGTGACAATAGTTCTCTCAAATGAAAAAGATAATGATTAAATTGTCACTTACAGGACAGTTACCCCACCAAGCCTTAAGGTTGTTGGGGTTCTTTATTAAACAGATGGCATGTAGAAGGTGTGCCTTAGCTGCATTGTCATGCTGAAGCATGAACTGCTTTTGTAACTAAGATGAAAAGGATTTTCTGAAGAACCACAGGAACAACAAACTAATAAAGCACACACAGAAAGAAGCCTGATCAGGAAAAGACAAGTGCACATAGGACAAAACACTGCATTATCCTTCAGTAAGAAGCCAGTTAAAGGGCAAGAGTTGGCAAACATTTTCTTTAAGAAGCATATGAAGAGAATTAAAACAGAGACATAGAAGCTTATGCTTCATTTAGTGACACAGATGTTAAAAGAAAAGCTGGTTACTCAGAAATAAGCAGAAGTGCCAAAATATTAATAAAGGAGCAAAAAGAAGCTATTGAGACATCATTAAAAATAGGTCACCTGAAAGTCCTGTAGCGAGCAAAAGATTTTGGTTTGGTACACAGAAAGTAAAAAAAAAAAAAAGCCTCTAACGTGTCTAAAACAGGAGAATGATGCCAAGGTTTGTGGAGGCAAGAAGACTAATTAAAATTACAAAAACAATTTGAGGTGTCATATACATAAAGCAGACAAGAAGTTGATTTAAAGTTTTTCTTTAGTAATTTGTCTCTTCTTTGTTGCGGCACACTCACAGAAAGTGAATGCTGGGGGAATAGCTGCCCCCACCTTTCTCCAGCTCTTTTTGGTGACTTCACTGTCCTTTGATTTGGACGCAAGCTGATTGGCTGGAAGCAATTCAACACATGCTGGGCAAAAGCTTTGTGTGAGTTGAAGTGAAGTTGCACAGATTTTAGACTGGAGTCAGCAATCAAGGGTGTTTAGTCTGCAGCTGAACAGTGAGAGGGAAAGAGGAGCTCTCGGAAAAGATATACTGCAGATTCAGCTAACACCCTGCAATAAATGGATACTAACTGCAGAAGGAGAAAACACTGATGTGACAAATCTCGTTCTGGAAGAGAAGCAGAAAAACAAATGAGAGAGATCGGATTGCACACAGATTGTATCTGGAAGTCCTAACACGGTGTGTATTAAAAAAAAAGTTTTCTGAAATCGTAACCTATTAATACTTTGCTGTATTATGAAAGACATTTTCAAGTTTTAGAGGACCAGATGTGTACTGGTTTTAAGGTACCAAAGGAAACTGAAAGAATTGCTTTTTAACTTGCTTGGAGAAATTAATTGCAAAAACTTACAAATGCACCAAATCAGCAGTAAAATGCACTTTATGTTCCTTTTTGCACTGATGCTAATATATTTCAGTAAAGATGCGCTAGGCAAGAATTTGAAATACAGGATTTATGAGGAGCAGAGAGTTGGATCAGTAATTGCAAGATTATCAGAGGATGTAGCTGATGTTTTATTTAAAATTCCTAATCCTTCTTCAGTTCGTTTTCGAGCCATGCAAAGGGGAAATTCTCCCTTACTTGTGGTTCGAGAGGATAATGGAGAAATCAGCATAGGAGCTAAAATTGACCGGGAACAACTCTGCCAGAAAAACTTAAACTGCTCTATAGAGTTTGATGTGATCACTCTGCCAACTGAACATCTGCAGCTTTTCCATGTTGAAGTTGAAGTGCTGGATATTAATGACAATTCTCCCCAGTTTTCCAGAGCTCTCATTCCTATTGAAATATCAGAGAGTGCAGCTGTAGGAACCCGGATCCCTTTGGACAGTGCTTTTGATCCAGATGTTGGGGAAAATTCTCTGCACACTTATTCACTGTCTGCAAATGATTTTTTTAATATTGAAGTGCGAACAAGGACTGATGGTGCCAAGTATGCAGAACTCATTGTGGTCAGAGAACTGGACAGGGAATTGAAATCAAGCTATGAACTCCAACTCACTGCTTCAGATAAAGGAGTACCTCAGCGATCTGGATCATCTATCTTAAAAATAAGTATTTCTGATTCTAATGATAACAGTCCTGTTTTTGAGCAACAATCTTATGTAATTCAACTCTTAGAAAATTCACCAGTGGGTACTCTGCTCATAGACCTCAATGCTACTGATCCAGATGAGGGCGCTAATGGTAAAGTCATGTATTCTTTCAGTAGTCATGTGTCCTCCAAAATTATAGAGACTTTTAAAATAGACCCAGAGAAAGGCCATCTGACACTCTTGACACAAGTGGACTATGAAATCACCAAATCCTATGAAATTGATGCTCAGGCTCAAGATTTGGGCCCAAATTCTATCCCAGCTCACTGCAAAATTATCATTAAAGTTGTGGATGTTAATGACAACAAACCTGAAATTAATTTAAACCTGATGTCCCCTGGGAATGAGGAAATAGCTCACATTTCTGAAGGGTCACCCATGGACACTTTCGTTGCCATAGTCAGGGTGCAAGACAAGGACGCTGGTGTGAATGGAGAGATAGTTTGCAAGCTTCATGGGCATGGCCATTTTAAACTTCAAAAGACTTATGAAAATAATTATCTAATCTTGACTAATGCTACTTTAGATAGAGAAAAAAGATCTGAGTACAGCTTGACTGTAATAGCTGAAGACAGGGGGATACCAAGTCTCTCCACAGTGAAACACTTTACCATCCAAATCAGTGATGAAAATGACAACCCACCCCGCTTCCAGACAAACAGATATGAATTTGTTGTCTTGGAAAATAACTCTCCAGGTGCATACATCACATCCGTCACAGCCACAGATCCTGATCTAGGGGAAAATGGACAGGTGACCTACACTATTTTGGAGAGCTATATTTTGGGAAGTTCCATAACCACCTATGTGACCATTGACCCATCCAATGGTGCTATCTATGCGCTCAGAACTTTTGATCATGAAGAAGTAAATCAGATTTTCTTTGTGGTTCAAGCTAGAGATGGAGGGAGTGAGCAACTTGTTAGTAATACCACAGTCATGCTAACTATTATTGATGAAAATGATAATGCTCCTGTCATTGTGGGACCAGCACTACGCAATAACACTGCAGAAATCTCAATCCCTAAAGAAGCTGAGAGTGGCTTCCATGTGACTAGGATAAAAGCTATCGATAGAGACTCTGGCATGAACTCAGAACTGAGCTGTTCCATAATAACTGACAATGAAGAAAATATATTTGTAATGGACCCAAGATCATGTGACATCTACATTAATGCTAGCATTGAATTTGTTTCATCTAAAGAATGGGAATTTTTTGTGATAGTTCAGGATAAAGGCAGCCCTCCACTCAGTACAAAAGCACTTCTGAAATGTACTGTTTTTGAATATGTTTATCCAGTTCCAAGCACAGACGCTACTTTTATTAGCCAACCCTCCCTGGACGTCTCTATGATAACAATTATATCCCTTGGATCAATATGTGCAGTATTGTTGGTCATTATGGTTGTTTTTGCTACGAGATGCAATCGAGAGAAAAAGGACACAAGATCCTATAACTGCCGGGTGGCAGAATCTACTTACCAGCACCACCCAAAAAGACCATCAAGGCAAATTCACAAAGGTGACATAACACTTGTGCCTACCGTTAATGGCACTTTACCCATCAGATCTCACCACAGAGCTTCACCATCATCATCTCCAACATTAGAAAGAGGACAAATGAGCAGTCGACAAAGCCACCATAGCCACCAATCACTTAACAGTCTAGTGACAATCTCATCAAATCATGTGCCAGAGAATTTCTCACTGGAACTCACCCATGCTACTCCTGCTGTTGAGGTAAGATCATATATTATTTTGCATGCAGGTTCACTCTTTCACTTGTCTATGTGTTAATGTTCTTCATGTTCTCTGTGACACATGCAGACAATTATTTACAGAGAGTAGGAAAATCTTATAGATTTTTCTTCAAGGATGCAACACTGCAGTTCCATTCTAACGCCAGTTGAATCTTAAAACAATCCAGCACATGAGAGACTAGAGTAAACTTATTATTATTCCTTTATATTTTCCTTTAAAATGAAATAACTGTGTAGTATGCACACAGAATTCTCAGTATTTTATTATTAATGTGCTGTTTTCTCTGTATGTCTGAACACACATATACAGATAGCATGCAAACTATTTATACAAATGACAGAACAAACTCTTTAAAATGGGGGTTTATACTAGAAATATTGCTACAATTTTAACTGCAGCTGCTGTAGCAGATGATGGTAGTGTATTAGTGTCTGTATGCAATATTTTTAAAATCTTCATAATCTGAAACTGTCTATTCTATTCTTTTTAAAATATACACACTATGTTATGTTTTAAAGCAGACATGACAGATTTTAAATGGAATTTTCTTTCAGAATAAGATCAGTAGTGCCAAGAATTAGTTTGCTTTCTCCTTTATCCCCCTTGCAGTCCTTTGTTTTTAATTGTTAATTAATTAATCAGCATGAGTTCTGAGATTAGCAAACAGCATTGAATTTTCTGCCTGTGAAGTGCCTTCAGATGTTTTGCATGACAAACATTGTATACTGTAAATACCCAGTTGTGCTACATTATATATGCACATGAATGTGCTCTAATTAAATTTTAAAGAAGAAATCAAAAAGAAGTAAATAATTAAAAGTTTTTCTAAATAGACATTTGGGTTTTATTCCAGGAATCAGTGTTCTCATCTCTTCTTTAGCAGGTCTCTCAGCTTCTCTCAATGCTTCATCAGGGCCAATATCAGCCAAGACCAAGTTTTCGAGGAAACAAATATTCCAGAAGCTACAGGTGAGGATTTCAGTTAGATTCCTATCAAAACATTTTTACCTGAGAAGAACATACTGCACAAACTATAATTCCACCCCCCCCCGTTATTTCTGTTTACAGATATGCCTTGCAAGATATGGATAAATTTAGCCTGAAAGACAGTGGCCGTGGTGACAGTGAAGCAGGAGACAGTGATTATGATTTGGGTAGAGATTCTCCAATTGACAGACTTCTTGGGGAAGGATTCAGTGACCTTTTCCTTACAGATGGGAGAATTCCTGCAGGTAAGAACACAATGAAAGTTGAATAGTTTATTTACAGTGCTCCCTGACTGTCACTTTGATGTAGTTAGCATTGTGAAAGAAGAAATTCTGCATGTTTCAAGTTTTATATTGCTTCCTTTCTCTTTTTCGTTCCTCTGCTGTAGAATACACGTTGCCCCCAAACCAGAACACAGCTGGTACACTTGAGACTGGGACACTATTGAATATCTGTCCAGAGCAATGCATAGGCAGTTTCTGCTATTATTTGAAGCAGCATGAGCTGGCTCTAATTCCCCCCTCCTTCTTCACCCCACCCACTCCCAAAGCATCAACTGCTCTGTGTCCCTAGATTTTTAATGACTGGGTGGATGTTTGTATAAAGCCAGGCTGCTGTGGTATGTTAAAAATACACTGAGCTATAATTTGGCAGATGCATTTTTTGTAATAGAATCCAGACTTTCAGAGCTTAAAAATGCATTCGTCAGGAGCTGATGGACAATAGTTTCTAGGTAGGGAAGAGTAGAGCTGCATTGTGTTTCCCACTGATGAATTAATGTGTATAAATATGACCTACCTGTCACTATTTGTGCTGAATGTAAAAGCAGTTCATTGCCTGCCTTCCTGATAGCTGCAGGAAGTTGCATGTTTCAACATAAGGAGAGAGGTATGCTTGCGAAAGGAGATAAACCATTTCCAAAATAATGAGTACAGTAAAAGGGACAAGGAAATCTCATTAGGCACAGACAGAAGCTTTGCATTAAAGCCTAACATTTATACAGCTATCTGTACTTATTACTCCTGAATCTTTGGAAAATAAATGTGGGGCCTCTACCAAAGAGTGAGGAAATGTTTTATCCTAGCACATCAAGGCCACTAAGGGGACAAATTATGACAGGATGGCTTAGGGTCATATTGGGGCTGGTGGGCAGTTGTGGGGTGAAGGGTAAGAGCGCACACTGTGCTACTGCTTAGGATGGTACACAATGTGCTTCCTTCTATGACCAGTTAGTGGAATTGGTCAGAGGAGGTTAGGGGTACAGCCAAAGACTAGCCACCTTCTTCCAGCCTTTGGTGTGGCAAATGGCCTCAAGGATAGTAGGATGGTATGCAATTTTCCCTGGCCCTTATGTGGAAAGTTTAAAGTAAAAAGGTTTCTGGAGCCTTCCCTTTCCTTGTGCAACTGCCATCTCAGCACCAAATGTGCAGCTCTTGTCTTTTCAAAACTATAATATTTCTCTCAGGGACTTGGCTCCACTCTAGAGTCTCAGATTGCTCCCAAGAGCAGAAGTCCAACTTTATTCTCAGTAGCTAGGGATATGTAGGTCTAAGTGCCCCAATATATATTTATTTGTGTGTGTGTGTGTGTGTGTCCCAAGTGCCCCAAAACACACACACACACACACACACACACACACACACACACACACACACACTCTCTCTCTTAAGATAATCACTTAAGGACCATAGTTCCTATTTTTTTTCCTTCTTGCCAAAAAGTTGCTAATTAGGGGGCCATTTTTCTGTGCCATCCAATTTTAGATACAAATCGTTCCCTCCTTGGGTTATAAAGTAGGCAAGAATTTACTATAATTCTCAGCAGCTGTTAAGGGAGTCTTCAGATACAACACTCATGCACTGGAATCCTTCCACAGTGCCTAATAAATAATAATGATTAATAGTCTATTTCCTCGTTGGGTGATTGTGGGTTGCCAGGGAAAAATGGAATATTTACACTCTTGGATAGTTAAAATTCCTATTACTCATTTTAAAAACTTCCTATTAGTTCTCCAAATATAAAACCAATGGGTGAAATTTTCAAAAGGCTTTGGCCTATTTGTGATCTCACTGAAGTGAATGGTAAATATCCTGTTTATTACAATAGGAACAGAGTTAAGCTAACATGGAACGCTTTAAAAAAATTCTACTAGATATGTATACTTGTTTATGTGCATAGCCCTAGCCATCCTCCTTGTAGTACATGAACCAATAAAGATAATATATGAATTAATCTACATTTTCATACCAATCTCAAAAACCAGAACAGAAACATTCTTCAGGTTTCCTAATTCAGCTTCAACCTTCCATGTCCCTCTATTTTTAATTGTCTGTGCATTTGCACCCTGGAATGGAAACTACAAGGCCAAAATACTATAGGAAAACAAGTTCTTTCAATATTTTCTGCCTAGATGGAGCCAGAAAGGAATGGACCATCTCCTACATATGTGAAATCTGTGAAAGAACCTGAAAAATTGTAGAATCAGAAGAATATTTTAAATTTCCAAGAAAACATTTTTTTACTCCTTTAAAAAATCTTTACTTGTATGTGTAAGATTTTGAAAAACATATACTCAGGATTACTCCTGACATTTCAATCTTAACCCGTACCATTGTACATTTATATTTCACCTGAGGCTGACTTCTAGACAGGGTGAGACATCATTAACTTTCATAGCCTGCCACCCTGAATGCTGGAATAAGTTGATTTCTCCAACTTAAGGAGAGAGGCAAACCTGGGTCCAAAAGGATGATCAACCATTTCTAAATTCAAGCCCAGTGGAAATACATTAGGGCTTTTGATCATTTGTTCACAGTATTGGTATCATTTTACACAGCCAAATCATGATCTCACTATATCAGTGGCAAACTGCTCACTGATTTAAATGAGACAAGCCTCTGGCCTTTAAGGGACTTCACCAATGAAGGGTGCCAGACTCATGGCCTTTGAGTTCTCTATGAATTCATAGCATTGCAATGGAATTGTACTGGAGGGCCCAGCTGGATCAGTGCAGCTATAATCATTTTGTGAACATTGACACTAGAACTAAAATAGTTTAACATAGCCATTGCAGTAGGAGGTATTTTCAAGACTTGCTGAGAATTAGTGAAGTCAGTGTCACAATGGTACTGGCATTGCCTGTGAAGCATTAAAAGCACATTTAATGTATGGATACAAAAGCACTTCACAGGAATTTCAAGTATCTGAATCAACACTTTACACACCAATTTTTTTCTTTAGCATAGATGGATTTTTGAGGCTTATTGATCACTAGCTTATTTGCAATCCCGAGTGCAAAATCTGGCCTCCAGCCATCTATACTTCTACTGAATTTTGTATGACCTAATGTAAGAAAGGAAGTGAGTGTAAAGCTAGAGGAATTTAAATGGCATGAAAAAGCAAACAATATGCTGGACTGTATAAAACATAGTATGGAAAGAGCATTGACAAGCCACTATAGCAATCACTGACATGTTCTCACCTGGAATATTTTGTTCAGTTGTGGTCACTCCACCTCAGAAATATTGATGTGGTCCAGAGATAGGAGAGGAAAATGATTAGAGGCATGAGGAAACTTATGAGGAGACACTCCAAAGTTTAGGACTGCAAAGTTTCCAGATAAATAAAAAGGCCTATGATATCAGTATATACAGTATAAAAAAAAAAAAAGGATTTGAATCCAAATCTAACCATTCACTGACAGAAATTAAGAATCATCTTTTCCCATGGGCAAGGTATCCTAGAATGAAAAGTTAGTCTATAATTGTTCATAGCTAGGCTTCTTGAACTTTACTGTGAAATATCTGACCTCTTTTGGAGCCAGGATACTTTGCAAGATGGACCACTTACCTTATGGGGTATAGCAATTCCAGTGTTCTTATTCAGAATTAAATACATGTACTGAGCCAAATCTTGTGAAGTATTGAACAGCTGGAACTCCCATTAGTTTCAAAATCTGGAGAAATAGTTTCCTTTTCTAGCATTTGAAGGCGGAAATTAATCCTCACTGCTGGCATTGTCTCTCTGCACAGGGCCCCTGCTTAAGGTTTAGCCGTGAGGTTCAGTGTACCTTTCTCAGACCTAAAGAAGAGCTCAGTGTGACTTGAAAGCTTATCTTTCTCACTCATAGAAGTCGGCCCAATCAAAGATATTACTTCACCTTTTTTTGTCTCTCAATTCAACAGACAATCTTGTATAAGAGAAAGGTGCTCTAACCTCTTCCTTTTAGTCACTGAAGCCACTTATTTTCTTGCGATTCACTGAAGCAATGGAATATATGGTCATCATCAGCCAAGTTTAAGAGATAATGAAGTTATTTTATATATATCATGCTTTACTTTCAGAATAAAAATAAACCTGAAAAATTCCTGCTAATGGGACAATAACACTCCGATCGTTGTAGAAATTCAGATCCTGATCAGAACTTTGGATCTCCGGTCCTTTATTATGTACTAATACTGATCCATGTACGTGTGACGCAAACAAGGAATTCCATGGTACCTTTAAAGACCAAAAAATTCATATATCACATGAGCTTTCATAGGAGAAAATGAAAGCTTATGTGATAAATTTGTTGGTCTTTAAAAGTGCCGCAGGACTTCTTGTTTGTTTTGCTGAACTAGACTACTCCTTTGGATCATGTACATTTGAGTAATCTGCATAATTGAATTTGAAGATTAATCTCAGATTTTGATTTTGATTACAGCAATGAGGCTATGCACAGAGGAATGCCGAGTTCTGGGACATTCTGACCAATGCTGGATGCCACCTCTGCCTTCTCCATCTTCTGATTACAGAAGTAACATGTTTATTCCCGGGGAGGACTTTCAAGCACAGCAGCAGCAACAACAGCAGCAGACGGCATTTGAAGAAGATTCACAGCCTGTTGATCCCAATGAAAAGAAAAAGAGCTTTTCTACATTCGGTAAAGACTGTCAGAATGAGGAAGAGTCAGAGGACATTTGTACTTCATCTCTCCTCTCTGAAATGAGCAGTGTGTTCCAACGCCTTTTGCCTCCTTCACTGGATGCCTATACAGAATGCAATGAAATGAATCGCTCAAACTCACTGGAGCGCAGGAAGGGACATTTGCCAGCCAAGACTGTAAGCTATCCACAAGGGGTGGCAGCATGGGCAGCCAGTACACATTTCCAAAACCCTGCAAACAACACTGGGGCCATGCTCGGGACTCACTTGAGTGCACAACCTTCTTCTAAATGGCTGCCAGCCATGGAAGAAATCCCAGAGAACTATGAAGAAGATGATTTTGACAATGTGCTTAACCACCTCAGTGATGGTAAACATGAACTTATGGATGCCAGTGAGCTGGTAGCGGAAATTAACAAGCTGCTGCAAGATGTCCGGCAGAATTAAAAGGTTTTTTACAGCATATTTTCCATATTTATGGAAAACTGGGAAAAAAAAGAACCAGATTGAAAAGAACTGGCATTGCCAATTAGTTGCATTTATCATAAATGTGTCTGTGTATGTTGAATATTAAAATACTGTATTTTCATATGTACACAATGCAAGTGTGATTATCTTTATCTGTATTTTAAAAATACATTTGTACCTTATATTTATGTGTAATTTAACAAATAAATTTTATTTTTGTACTCCCATGGCAAGCATGTTTTCCTACGTGTATATAACTTGCATCAGTCAGTATACTGGCAACACAGGTGTGTAAACTAAATAAAAGACAGCAATGTTGCTTTTTATAGTTTTTCAAAAAGTTTCAAATGTTACAGCACAGACTCAACCCTGCTGAAACATTACCCATACATTAGTTTCAGTAACTGATCCAACACCTTGTTGCTGTGTTTCATTCTTACAATAAAGAGTTGTCAACTTCCATGAAGCCTAAAATGTTCTTATTATTTTCATGCCAGGTATGAGATTTATTCTCTCATTCAATTAATGGCTTATAAGAGGGGTCAGGAGGTAGGATGACATTCTCCGGAGGCAAAACAACTCCTATGAAGGAATATACTGAGAAGCTCCAACAATAGTTGCAGCCAATCTCTCCAAGATGGGTCAGCCTGATTTAGGACCTATCTAGCAGTGGAAATAAAAGTGTAAATTGGAGGGATACCCCCCCCCCCGTCACACAAAAAATATTCCTTCCATGACCTCCATGCTAGCTTTCTTATTTTCAGCTGCTGAGCAGTGTCATTCTACACTAGCAACATAGTATGTATGCCTTATAATACAGTTTTTAATTCATGAGCACATACTGTTTTTTCCACAGGACACCCGCCTCATTCAGCGCACAGGATGGACAGTGTTTACTTAATAAGCAGCTGTTCGGTATTTTGTTTTCTGCTCATTGTGCAACTGGTGGCCCCATGCCTTATTTACGGCACACTATTTAAACTCTGCTCTGAAGACAGAATTATCAATTTCCTCATTGGAAATTATCTGTAGAGCTCACTAATATAGTATCTGAGTTCTTCATGAATTTTAATTGATTTTAATAATACTCTAGTCAGATGAAGGGATACTGTTAACCCCATTTTATAGATAGAGACCTGGTACAGAGTGATTGAAATTAAAAAAAAAAAAAAAAAAAAAGAATCCCTGAGTCTGGTTGTACCTGATTTTTTTCAGGGTACATAGTATTATGTAGAAGTTCAAAGTACAGCTCCTAATGACTTAAGTTGCAGCTGTGAGTTCTCAGCAGTTTTGAAAAATGAGACGCCAAAAATCTTACATCAGACATCCAGAAAAGGAGGGAACCTTAATCAGTGATCAACTGTCTGTAAAGGTTTTGTTTAAATGACCTACCCAGCGTCACAAACCCACCTTTTGGTAGCAGCACTGACAGAATCCAGTTATACACTTCAGCATTCAATTGCCTTAACTATGATGCTATTGTTTCTCTTTCTGCAACCCCCACAGGCAGTACACACTTTCTGCCTTCTGTAAGAAATGCAGCAAGGTTTCCATAGACAGCAGCAGGGGGTGCTGTGAGAAAAAAAAAATGTAATTCTGTAATTAATCATGAAGATGAACAGAGGGCCCAAATTAAATGCTTGCATGCTTCCTTTGCAACCTGAATAATATTTTAACAGTTTTTGTATGCAGTATTCATTTTGAAAAAGCAAATTGAAGCATCAGAAATGTCATCATGTGGTGTCATGTGGATAGCCACAAAGGTCAACAATAGAGCCATAGACCTCTGCCATTTGAGCTAATGGAGTAACTGACAGCAGCATCTGATGAAGTGGGATATTCTCTCAGGAAAGCTCATGCGATAAATAAATTTGTTAGTCTTTAAGTGTCACTGGAATCTTGCTTATTTGACAGCAGGAGTAGGGCGTCATCCTTTTTGCTGCCCTGTACTATAGGGGCTGAGGCATATTTGGAGTCAGTTTTATAGATATTTGCTGACAACAGAGGAATGGTGGGCCTCAGAAATCTTGGGATCCATTCTAGACCCTGGAAGGGTGTGTGGTCTCATAGGCACCGACACTTCTGCTCATTCCCCAGTCAAGTTTATCCCTTTTGCCCTATCACCTATCCCTGCATTTCCAGTCTTACTTTCCAGCTCCCAGTTCCAATGTCCCTGCCCATCCAGTTCCCCCACCTTTCTTGTCTCCGCCCAGTAGGCTAGTCTTTTGTCTTTTGTAAATATTAATCAAGAATCATTTTCCTCTGTGCTACTTTGGTGTCACCAGCAGCATCACTGAGCGAACAGGCTAAATGACTTTCAGTTCCAGGGCTCAGCTCCTGCATGGTGGTAGGTTACCACCTTTATAATTGAAAGGAAAGTCCTGCACAGCATAGGCTGGAGCATGCTCAGTGTGTGTAGCATCTTCTGAGCTTTTAGTTGTAAAAACTTTAGCAATTCTCTAGTTAGCACATGCAAAATGGATTTTTCAAAGGCTTGTAATTTGAACAAATTTTCACAGCAATAGCAAAATGCCCAGCTGTGATGCCAAAGTCGCCTCGTGCCAAATGTCTAGTCCTGGTTCTCAAACCTGGAGGTGATAGAAGATTTCAAAGAAGAGATTGCCAGATTTTTTTTAACATGAACAAAACAATGTAGCTTTTATTAACCTCAGCAGAAATGTTTGAATGCAACGTTCACATGTAATATAATATAATCTGAGGAAAGCTCCAGACATTGCTATGTCAGTCCAAACTGCTAAAAATTTGGCAAAGTCATAAGTAACTAAAAATAGGGGTTATTACTGGGCAAAAATTTAATAATAGGTAGTGCTACTATCCTAGCTATAACCATTATTTTATGGAGAGGCTTTTTTTTTTTCAAGTGGCATCTAACTCACATTGAAAGGTTCTGGAATTCACGTGCCTAACTATCATCTCTGCCTTTGAAAAATCTCATATTAAGGAACTTAACAATAACTTGCCATTCATTATCAAGAGCTCTGTGTGGAGGCTGGATAAGTTTGGATCTGACTTTGTGAAGGTATCAGAGTCATCCAGCTCCTAACAAGCTTTGCACTGAATGTCATATTATCGCCATGAGCTTCTTCTCCCTGCAATCAGTATCTTGGGTGGGGGTAAATCCGGGGATCTCTGCTGTCTTCAGGAAAAGACATTAGGGTAGTTTCTCACTTCTAGTGCCTTCAGAGTACGTACCGTCCCCTATGTTCCTGCAGGATTGGTTACTTTGTGATTTCACCCCTGTATCTCGCTCTGTCCTAGCTGGGCTAAGATTTTGGCCCTCTGTATTTCCTCTGAAAGGAAGGGTATTTAATCTCCTCTCTACAGTCCGTGGCCTTTTCTCACATTCATTTTTGTCCTCCCTTCCATCTCCACATAATTCCTTCTTCTATGTATCTTCGGCATTTATAGCGCATCAATCTCTGTTGCATGCAAGCATGATTTTGAGTGTCTCCCTTTTCGACTGACCCCCCACTTAACTGAAGTCGTCAGGCAAAAATTGGCTAGTTCCATGTGTCCATAAGTCCCCAAGCCCATAACTCTCCTTGGTTTTGCATCCATGTACGCCGTGCCCTATTCCCCACTATGTTCCTTTCCCGTTTTGTTCCCTGCTCTATGTCTCCTAGGGCTGCTGCAAGAAGCAACAGTCCTTGCTCCCTGGCACTGACTTACGAGGGGAAGTGGACTTGAGGAGAAGAGGAGGAGGTAGTCTGATCAATCATCAACCCAATCTCCTTTTGCCTCCTCAGAAGAGTAGACCCTCGTGCCAAGAGCCTAACATTGCACTAAATACCATGTCAGGTAACTGCTGGATGCCTTACACTGGCCTGGCTTATTGGAAATACACAGGATCTGCTTGTGAATTGTGGGGCAGCCCTAGCCAAATTGGGTCTATTAGAAAACATGGCAGAGCGTCACAATATGACAGGCAACAGAAGCTAGGCAACAGAAGCTAGGACTGGAAATTGTATACTCAGATCAGTGTAAAAGCCTCCTCTCTAGCTGCCTTAAAGTACGCCAGCCAGCCTAAAATCTTCAGTTTAAATCCTGTAAAAAGTATCCTCCCTTCATAAATAAACAAAACTAATTCTCAGTTCCTAGAGAAGCTGGTATCAGACTTTCATGGTCAGGCTTTCAAAAGGTAATTGCCTGCAAACGCTCAGGACAGCTGGGTATGATCTATTTCACAGTCTCCTTGGGATTACCAAGTTGTTTTAAATATAAAATCCTCAAAAATCTGTTTATGCCCATCAACCATTGCACATGGCTGGTCTCAATAATTAGAAAGTCACTGTTTACAAAGGGGCCTTGCTAAGCAAAAATAGATTGAAAGAAATTTTCTCCGTATCACTGTGCATCCAAATGTCAAAAAATACCTCAAGTTCTCCTGGAAGACAGTTCTGTTGCAACAGACAATAATGGTGTTTGGGCTACCATTGGCCTGAAGGTTGTTATCCAGCAATGAGACTAGTTATACAACTTATAGGCTATGTTCACACAGGGTATGCTTGTTTTGAAACAAGACGGTTCGAAATAACATATTATTTCGAAACATCTTATTTCGAGGACAAAAAAAACGGTGTCCTCGAAATAAGGCGGCGAAATAGCATGTCCACAGTGTGGACATGCTATTCCACCTGGGGAGGGGATTGCAGGCACCGGTGGGGTAAAGCGCGGCTGGGCACTTTACCCTGCAGTGCCTGGAGGGGCTGCAGGCACCCGCCAGGAGAGGGGCAAAGGGGCGCCTCACCCCGGGGGCTTTAAAGCTCCCGCTGCCCCCAAACCTGCCGGGGATTCCGGGGGCGTGTCCGAGAGATGCCCCGGACACGCCTCCCGCAGGAGTGTCACACCGGGGATTCCGGGCTGGCACTAACCCCGGCCCCGGCAGCAGTGGTCTCCAGCCACGCGCTGGGGCCACGTCCCCAGGTTTGGGGGCAGCGGGAGCTTAAAAGCCCCTGGGGTGAGGAGCCCCTCCTCCCCTCTCCTGGTGGGCGCCTGCAGCCCCTGCAGGCACCGCGGGGTAAAGAGCCCAGCCGTGCTTTACCCCGCCGGTGCCTGCAGGCA
>ML681966.1:39222688-39243485 GCA_007922195.1 Podocnemis expansa
GTTTCGAAATGGCCGTGCGTCGTGTGGCCATGGCACTTCTTATTTCGAAACAACCTCTGTTGTTTCGAAATAAGAAGTGTGTGTGGCCATACCCCTAAGGTCCTTAGGGGCAAAACTGTTTGTTTATTTAGATGATAGCTGAATTGTAGCAGTCACAACCACCCCTTAGAGTGTATGCTTACTAAACATAGACATGTCTCTTTCCCCTCCCATCTCAGAATGCCTGGTTTTTACAATGCCTATGGCATTTCAAAATAAATATACCCTTTCCAGAAGTGATTATGGGCCCCTGAGGTTATAACTTGGTATCGAGTTAGACAAAAGTCTAAATTTACTGTATTTTGACAAACCAGTGCTGCCACACTTGTCCAGGCTGGTATTGTGCTAGTGGCATGGTAAACAATTATCTGAGTTCATCTTTGAAATCAATGGGAGTTTTGCTGTTTGATGCTCGGAATGATGGAAATGCCTGTGTAGTCTGTGATGGTGTTTGATGGTTAATGCTATCAGCCACTGTCTTCTGTTTGCATTAGGGCTTCTTTGGTTGTTTCCACAGGTAATAATCCTGAAATTGTTATTACAAAAGGTTTAGAAACATAGAAATGTAAGACTGGAAGGGATCGCTAGCAATCATTCTAGTCCAGCATTTCTCAACCTTTTTGATACCTGGGACTGGTTTCCTATATTATGTGAAGGAGATCTCAGCCATCCTGTACTATGTCAGGGAAATGTCAGGGCCCAGTGCCGGTTCTTGGACTGGTTGTTGAAAAACACTGATTTAGTCAAGCCTCTACTCTCAGGCAGGACCACCCCTGACAGGTGTATGTCTAACCTGTTCTTAAAAATCTTCAATGATGGAAATGCCACAACTTTCCTTTTATTGCTATTTTTTTGTCCTGTGCCTGCTTATGTTTATTTAGCCACATCAGGGATTGTGGCCCAAATCTGATACCACTGAAGTGATATACAAGGTGAGTAGCAGTTCACGTGCCCTCATCTGAGCATCACATATCAAATTTGTGTTGAAAATCTTTGTGGGTTCAAAACATCATGCTTTATCTTTTCAAGGACTCTATTAGCATAACAAACAAGGAGCCTGGTGGCACTTATGAAGACTAACAAATATATTTATCAGATGATGTTGATGAAATGGGATTTTCTCCCATGAACGCTCATGCAATAAATAAATTTGTTAGTCTTTATAAATGCTGCCAGACTCTTTGTCTGTGTTGCTGAACTAGATTAACACAGCTATCCCTTTGGAACTTGTCTCTATTAGCATAAGTTGATGTGGAGGATGTGACTGTGAACAGACTTGGAGCTAACCTATTACCTCACTCTTGACTATGATGTATTTCCAAAATTGGGTTAAAAAGTAAAATAAATGACCAAACCTCATCAGAGAAGTGAAGTACTGGAACAGCCTTCCAAGTTAAGCAGTGGGGGTAAAAAATTAACTGTCTTCAAGAATGAGCTTGATAAGTTTATCAAGGGATGGTATGGTGAGACTGTCTACAATGGCATGAGCCAATTTATGACAGCTAGCAGCAAATATCTCCAAGTGCTGATAATACGACACCAGCAAGGGAGGGCTGAGTTAGAACAAAGAATTCTTTTCCAGATGTCTGGCTGATGGATCTTGGCCACATTCTCAGAGGCTAACTGGGTATGTGTTTGTTTGTTTGTTGGTTAACCTTCCTCTGCAACAAGGAGCAATGATAACTTGCAGGTTTGAACTTGTGTAAATGGTATATTCTCTGTAATATGAAATCTTTAAATCATGATTTGAGGACATAAGTAATTTAGCCAGAGGTTATGGGTCTATTATAGGAGTGGGTGGGCAGGGTTCTGTGACCTTCAGTGTGCAGAAGGTCAGACTAGATGATCATGGTGGTCCCTTCTGATCTAAAAAGTCTATGAGTCTGACACATAAACAACTGAAAATTTCCCAGCTCATTGTAAAAAGTTTAAAATTTACAGAAAATCCCATTTCCTTCCCAGGATACAACCCTTAAATTAAAGGATGTTAGTTTTTTCCAAAGGTTAGAATACTTGAAAGCCCCTGATTTTCTCAGCTCCATGTATTATGAATAAGCTTGCCAAGTTACGGGGCATAATGGAGGAGGACTTTCTGCACTTTTTCTGTGGGACTGAATTTGTGAAGATAGACTTGGTCTTCAACTTTTTCAATGGCAAAAACCGAAGATCTCTGCGACAACCCTATGCAGGTTTCTAAAACATTACAAGGACAATCCACAGCTATTGCACTTGCCTTGTTTGTTAATTATTTAATGTTTAAAAGGTTAACCTACCATCTACATTGACCAGGGGATGCTATGGGAGGTCTAGTGTCACCCCTTAGGAGTCCATAGTGTATGCTCCCTCCCAGCACAATAAGCTAGTGTGGCAAGGGTGGTCATGCCTCCCATTGTGTCTTAATGATGAAATCTGGTGCACAGTATTTCCTGCAATATAGTCCATACAAATAAAACAGGAAGTGAGAATTTAGACAATATGTTAACATTTTAAGTTCAGTCAATTAGGCTTAATAATACTTAGCAGTTGCACGACACTATATCCTCAAAGAAAAATGTGCAACCATGAAAGAAACCCACACTACTCACTAAGATGAGTTAATCCTTCACTGAATGGCAGATATCTTGATAGTGATGTGTAGCAATAGTTTAAAACAAATTGAAGCAGTTCACAATAGTGCAGGAGAGACTGTTAAGAATACTTGCTTTATTTAAATCTTGGAGGAGACTCAGGCAGGCAGAATTGGGAAAAATGACCCAGATGGAAATTTGGCTACTACATACATTCTCCTGCCACTGGGTTGTGGACCAAATTCAGTAATGAATCTTGGTCACGTGCTACCTGAGGCATGGTGCACATATGCTAAGAAAAAGATTCCTATATGATGTCTGCAATTAGTGTCACTTTGTTTTCAGAGGAATATCTTTTTCCTATAAATATAAAGAGTGCATTTCAGGCTGAATGACTCATTTTAGATTAAGGCAAACATAGGAAAGCAAAGACTCCTCAAAAAGAGCACAGGCGATTGCACTTCACCTTTACAGTCTGTAGCAGCTGTTGAAACAAAATGGCTGCTACCTCCATATGTAAGCAGAACTACTAGATGTTTAATATGCATTAAACAAACATGCCACCAACTCCATTGTTAAAGGAAAGGAGTCAAGCTGTTTTAAACCAGTTAATCTAGGTCTTGCTTTAAGACTACAGCACAGATAATCACAGTAGCTGAGAACATCTCTAACAAAGAATGAGGAAAACAAGGAGTTATGTGGCACTTTTAAAAACTAACAAATTTATTTATCACATGAGCTTTCATGGGAAAGATCCCACTTCATTAGATGCTTGAAAAGAATGTTTTTCAAGCACCTGATGAAGTAGGATCTCTCCCTTGACGGCTCATATGATAAATAAATTTTTTAGTCTTTAAAAGTGCCACAAGACTCCTTGTTTGTTTTGCTGAACTAGATTAACACAGCTACTGCGCTGGAAATTGTCATCATGCAAAGAATGAGGAGCACATTTTACTTGAATAAAACAGAAACTTATGTTTTGTGGATTGGTACCACCCAGGCTTCACACAAGTTTCCAGGTAATTAGGTCACAGTTTCTCAGAAATAACTTTTTGATGTATATCTGGATTGGAGAATAGCGAGGCCAAAGTGATGAAATCATTATTTTTTCCACTGTATATATGGTATGATATTAAAACATATTGTATACAATTTTCTTATGGCTAGCCTAAATTCTGCAGCAGACTCCAGACTTTACTTCCTGCAGCTCAGCAGAAAGTAGAGAAGTTGGATATTAGTGTATGAAGTCATTTTTACCATTATGTCACAATAAGTGAGATGTACATTAACTACCAGAATAACAACAACAATCCTAAAATATTTATATGCCTGGCATCTGGATGCCTGGTTTTCAGCTAGTCAGACTGCGACTGGCTTTTTACAAAATATAGTAGAGAACATATAAAAGTTATGGGTTTGATGCAGAAATTACTACGTGGCATTAGTTGTTCTTTTTATTCAGGACGTTGAACTAGATGACATTTCTGATCTCAAAAAAAATCTATGGATATGCTATAGAAAAAAAGTTTGGCTTCATGGTATTCAAGAGGGATCAAGAGACAATGGCTCAGATCCTGAAATGTATTTAGGTTCCTAACTTCTGTTGCTTATCTTCTCTGGAAAAAAAAAATGCTGTTAATCAATTCATGTGCCAAGCTCACAGTTTTCCATGTAAAAATGGGAGGAGCCTGGCACTGTTGTTTATTGTGTATAAACTTTTGAAAATATTATTTTAACGAATGAGGACATGCAGGTATGGTATGGTCTAGTACTGTGTACTCTTATATGTGAATGCCCGACAACCCCAGTTCTTAACACTCATTTACAGAGTAGTACACAGTGAACTGTTCTTAAACAACATGCTAGAGATTAACTTTAAGAGTACAGAGTAACAGTGAAAATTTGTCAGCATACATAGGTTACCCATATTTTCAACTAAGTTAGATTTATTGCTAATTCCCTCAGCCCTTCAATATCTCAGAAGACAATTTTGCTGATGAATGAAAATAATATGTATACAGCATATATCCTCAACTACATTGTTAAAATATATGTTACTGAAAGAACAGTAAAAAAACAACAAGGAGTTGTGTGGCACTTTAAGACTAACAGATTTATTTTTTGCATGAGCTTTCGTGGGAGAAGATCCCACGTCCTCAGATGCTTCGAAGATGGGTGAACTTACAGAAAGGAATGAAACTAAATGCAAGGGGGTGTAAAACATAGGATCAGGTGATAAAGTAACAGCAAATCAGAGCAGTTTCATTCCTTTCTGTAAGTTCACCCATCTTCGAAGCATCTGAGGACGTGGGATCTTCTCCCATGAAATCTCATGCAAAAAATAAATCTGTTAGTCTTTAAGTGCCACGCAACTCCTTGTTGTTTTTTTACTGGACTAGACTAACACGACTATCCCTTTTGAAAATGAAAGAACAGTGTATGTCTAAATCTGTCAGTAAAGATAGACTGGCTCATTATGGCAGTTAAACCCATCCATGTGTACCAGAATGAAAAGCATAACAAAAACCTCTATATCAGTGGTTCCCAACCTGTGTTCCGGGGGCCAAAATTGACCCCCAGGGGCTTTCAAAGTGGCCCTTGGCTCCCCTCTTGCTGGCCACAGAATGGAGTCACTGCCTAAGGACCTAAGTGGAACATGTCTACAGGGCTAAAGACTAATGCAGGCGCCTTGCTGCAGCCAACGTGATAGTGATAGGAAATTAGTGCTCCCATCCCCCTGGCTGTAGCAGGGAGCACAGTAATGTTCTGTAGGTGCTAGGATCCTTGCTGGAGCCAGAGGGAGGAGATGGGAGCACTGATCTTCCATTGCCCTGGCTGCAGAAGGTAGCCACTGCTTTGGGACTCGAATAGAGTGCACAGAGCTGCAGGAGACATGTGATTTCCCTGCTGCAGCCAGGGAGATGGAAGATCAGTGAGCAAGGAGGCAACCTGCTTTATATGTATGTGAAAGGTTGCATACAAAAACTGTATATATATATATATACACACTGTATTTAGTTTAGCAATAATACAAGAATATGTAATTAACACCAGAATAATTCATACAAAGATGTGATGTTTCACAAACAATCTTAATTTCAACTAATTTAACCTTGTTTTGTCTTAAACAGACTAAGTATTGAAATAAGTAGACAATTAAAGGGAAGAGATATGTACACACACACACGTAAATATAGATATATTGATGGGACAATGCTTCCTGAGTTCGAGCATATTTCTTATGTGTCTGTGTAAGTGCTATTTTAATAAAAGCCTGAAGGTCAGAATATATCTCAAGCAGTTTGTATAACTTGTTTATTTATATTTGGCCTCTCTCAATACTCCCATGGCCTTGAATATTCCTTCTTGATAAGAAGACCTCTGCAATGCAGTTTCATATTTCAAAGCTGAAAAGCAAGTAAGTTCTTAATGATAGCATTTTCTGTGAGATTTTTATTAGGAGTGGAACTGTATGTTTTCAAAATATATACCTCAGTAAAGCTCATTTAATTAGCATTAGAAATCTTTGGCTATGTTCACACGTAAACTCCTATTTCAAAATAAGTTAGTTTGAAATAAAATCCTTAGTTTGAAATAACTTAAATCGAAGTAAGCAAATATTAAATCAAAATAAGGGAAAACCTCAAAGCGAACTAACATGTCCGGGCACAGGACTTGCTATTTCGCTTCAGGAGAGGGGCAGCATGGGAGGTGTGGCAACATGGCCCCCTGGTAGGGCCATGTTGCCAGCCATGTTGCCAGCCACTCGCATAAAAGCAGGAACTGATCTCCCCTCCCTGTCCATTGTGACTCCCATATCAGCTTGCGAGAAAGATGGCTGTGGATGCTCCCTGGCTCCCATACCATCCTTGAGCGCTTGGTAGACCCGCTGCTAGCCTGCAGGGTGCTGCCCTGCTGTGGGACACACTTGTCTCTGAGCCCAATGAGCCTGGAGCTGAGCCCTGGACCATCGTCTCAGTGGCCCTCACAGCAGCAACAGCTCCCTGTCCCCCTTCTGTGCCACAGTGCATCTGGGCACTGGGCACCAACACAGACTTGTGTAAGCAGGTTGTCCTGCAAACCTGGAGCAATGAGCAGTGGAGAAGGAACCTCTGGGTTAGAAGGAAAACTTTCACCTGGCCACCGAGCTCACCCTAGTCCTGTGCCGAAGAGACACAGTGATGAGGGCAGCCAGCCCCATGGACAAGAGAGTGGCCATTGCTCTCTGGAAGATGGACACTCCTGAGTCCCACAGGTCTGTTGCCCATCTCTTTGGCATTGAGAGGCCCACCATCAGGGAAATACTGCTGCAGGTCGCCCATGCCATCAGCATGGTCTTGCTGCCACGCCGCGTCACCCAGGGAGTGCTGTAGGACACCATTGTCAGCCTCACCTCTCTGGGCTTTCCAAACTGTGTGTGTGTGTGGGGGGGGGGATACTCAATGCCACCCACATCTCTGTGCAAGCCCCACTGCACCAGGCAGCCGAGTACAGGAAGGAATACTACTCGGTCATCCTGCAGGCCCTTGTGGACCACCAGGTCATCTTTCAGAACTGCTGTGTTGGATGGCTGGGGACGACTCACGATGCCAGGGTTCTGCGCAACTTCTCCCTGTACCGGGGCATGGTGGTGGGCACCTTCTCCCCCCTTATCATATCACTGTTGAGGAAGTCGAGGTGCCTGTCCTCATTGTTGCTGATGCAGCCCACCCCTGGCTCATGCACCCCTACACAGGACCCCGCAATGCTGGACAGCAAGTTTTTAACCGCTGTGTGAGCCACTGCCACCAGGTGATTAAGCAGGTTTTTGGCAGACTGAAGGCCTGCTGGAGGTGCCTCCTCATGCGCCTGCACCTCACCAAGCACAGAATCGCGGAGGTCATCAGTGACTGCGTGGCACTGCATAACCTTTGTGACCTCCAGGGGGAGCTAGTACCCACCATGTGGGAGGCCAAGGCAGAACTCGTCGGTGCCCAGTTCCAGCAGCCAGAGATGTTGGTCCCAAGGGAGTGACTGCCACACAGAGCAAGTGCTGTGTGGGAGGCATTGAGGAACCTGTTTGTCCAGGAGGACATTTGAAGGCCAGGCCTGCCCCACCACAGCGCCCACTCCACCATTCTGTCACAACCAGCCCCCACCCAACCCACCCACACCCTGAACCCAACCCAATAAAACACTCAACTTGAACTGTTAACATGTGTGAACTTTTTTTTGTAAAAAGAAGGGGGCCGGGGAAGAGGGTGGGGGGGGGCTTTGGAGGCAGCAAGGTTCGGGTGGGGGCAGAACTGGGGGGGGACTTAACTGGGAGCAGGGATGTGGGGTGGGGGTTTGGGGACAGCAAGGTGGGGGTCATATTATGGAGGAGCCACCTCTGGGCCAATGCCCGCTGCCCCACACCCTTCCCTGTGGCCTCCCCCCCCCAGGTCTGGGGATACAAGGTAGTCCACGATGCACTGCGTGGCTACAGTCAGGGTTTCCTGGGCTGTAGCCTGCTGCTCCATTGCCTCCGCCTGCCGCTCCATCGCCGCCATGATGCGGTTGTCAGCATCTGCAGGGCCCTGGAGCTGCCAGAGGGTGACGTCCTGGCACCTCCCCTGCTCCACTCGCCAGGCCCGGTAGGAGACTTCTGCTTACTGGCCGAGCTCGAGCAGGCTGGCAAGGATCTTGTCCTGAGTCTGGTGGACTCTTTTCCTTGGCCTCGTGGTGGCTGGCAGGCTCGCAGGAGTAGGCTGGCAGGTGGGCGCACAAGCTGCAGGGTAGACGTGAGAACAGTTACTGTCAGCCTACTGGCCTTGGGCGTGTGCAGCCTATGAGCTGCAAACACCCCTACCCTGACTGCCAGCAGGATTCCCAATCTGTGTGCTGGGTACACTGCACTCAGGGGACACGTGGCCCACAGTACTTAGCTGTACTCAGCGGCATGTGGCCCGGGAAGTGCTGGCTGCAGGCTCTCTGCCCTGTATGCTGCCACATCTGCCTATTGCCACCCCTGTGTTGAGGGACCTCCATCCTGCTTGCAGCAGCGTGGCCTCCCCCTGGCCCTATCCCTGGCCAGGGGCGGGGCCTGCCAGGCAGCCAGCTGGGCCCTGGATCCCTGGCCGGGGATGGGGCCGCCGCAGCCGATTGGGCCAGAGATCTGGGGCACTGGCATTGGGACCCAGGGCACGTGTCCCGGGGTGCCGAACGCCAGCGACACCCCCGGCTGGTGGCAGCAGCTAGCCCCTGGAGCTGCCTGGCCTCCCTGGCCTGGGTGTAATCCTGCCGGAGGCTCTTCACTTTGGAGCGCACCTGCTCCGTGGTGCACTCATAGCCTTCAGCAGACAGGGCCTCAGCAATGTCCCAGTACACTTCACGGTTTCTGTGACATGCCTGGAACCTGGCACAGATATCTTCTGTGACCCAGATCCTCCGGAGGCACAGGGTCTCCTCCTGGGACCATACAGGTGCCCAGCATCACCCCTGTCCTCCAGCACCTCGAACCTGGGTCATGCAGCTCGCTGCATGCATGCACGCGGCACCGGGGTGGCAGGGCACTTCCTGGTCCCTGAGCACCCTGGGAGCAAGAAGGTCAAGTCACGCCAGAATCGAAATAGCCGTTGTTTTGAAACAATCATTTTGAAACAACAACTATTTCATTTTCATGAGAGGTTTTATTGTTTCAAACGACGGACGTTATTCAAAATGATGGGGTCCCATCATTTCGAAATAAAGAAACGTCATTCAGACATGACCACTTTTATTTCGACACAACGGTCGTTGTTTCTAAATAAAAGCCTCGTGTGGACATAGCCTTTGAATATATATTTTATAGTTCACTGAAATTCAGGGAGGCAACTTTCACCATGCCATTGTTATTACAGCTAGTCCTCACTTAGTGACCTACTCGTTTAGTGACCCCTCAGAGTTATGACCAGCTCTCTGATGAGTTGGTATTATGGCAATGTACGAGAACTCGCATCAACTCTCTCAGATTACCTATATTTACAGTACACTATGCAAACTAAGTTCAGTACATTAGAGCTTAAAACATTTAAAATATATATGAAAAATGTTATAAATGATGCAAAGGTGACATTAAAACTATCTACCGATGGTTGAAAAACCCACTACCAGTAAAGTACATTATGCCTGAAATACCGGTAAGGGCTGCTCCTCGTTTAGTGACCAATTCGTTTATCAACCGGGTTTCAGGAACGGAACCCGGTCACTAAGTGAGGACTACCTGTATTTCAGCAATAAATACAAAACAAAATAACATAATAAAAACCCACTGATAACTAGGTAAACCAAGACTTTTTATTTGGGGCGTTTCCTTTCTGACCCCTCAAACTCTCAGTATGCAATGGTGTGCATATTGAGAGTTGGAGGAAGGAGCAGGCTCAAATTTGTAATCAAGCATGTGGCCCACAGAGCAGCACTAACATTAAAGTAGTTTAGAAAAAGATGTGTTCAATGTATACAGTTGGAGAACAGCTCTATAGGTATACAGAACAGAGGCTTAACAGATACATTCTTTGGGTCACCTAATGAGAGTGTTTCATCATTTGTGATTGGTGAACAATCCAGCATTTATTTCTTTATTGTGTATGTTTCCATTTAGATATGTGGTGCTTGGGATATGTACTATGTTTGTCTAGCACCTGATTCATTGAGCCTTCTGGCTCCACCATTGTTTGTTTAAAACTTGGCAAACAGTTGAAAATACTTGATGTCTGTAAGCTCTTGAGAAAGTAAGCTGTTTCAATTCAGTATACCACTTCTGAGTCTGTCTGTTGCAGGTTGGGAGCCAAACATATGGTGACTCTACTGTGGGTGAGCTTCCTCAAGCTGGCAGGAGAAAGTTGCTTGTTCTGCCAGCTCATCTGCCCTTTTCTGTGGTTGAGGGCTGAGGAAGAATTCTGCTCTCTCACTCTTCTTCTCCCTATTCTTTGGCCTGATTCCTAATAAACTGCAGACTCTTTTTCTGTCCCAACACTTACATGGTATATCTACAGTACAGAAAAGAAAAAATATTTGCAACACTGAATCTCAGGGCCAGGGTCAGCTGACTTGTGGTCAATGGACACATGCAGAGGGGTCTAAAGTAGAAGTGTAGAGCACTGCTTCCCAACCAGTGTGCCAGGGCACACTGATGTGCTGCGGGAAGACCTGAAGTGCGCTGCGAGCATGCCTGAGAACTGAAGTTAAAGTTCCCTCCCTGCTCAACTCAGCCACCTGGGCTGTGCAGGGCTGCAAAAAGGCAGGGGTTAAAGTAATGGGGAAGGCACCAGAACACAGTTCCAGGGCCCTCTATCTTTAGGCAGGCAGCCTTCTGACCCCTCAAATAGAGGAAGGCACTAGAACGGGGAGTCCAGGGGTCCCCCTAAAAATAGCAGGAGTAACCCAAATGCACCATTCAGGTGGCTCCACCTTAAACCTGGCTCCACCTTAAGCCCAGCCAGCAGAGAGCTGGGGGAGGCTGGGAGTTTGTGACTCTCCCCCTGCAGGGCAGAGCAGCTTGCATCAGCCAGCCTGCAAATAGCCCAGGTAAGCGCTTTGGGGGGGGCGCTCCTGGGGGCTGTGTGGGGTCAGGTGCATGTGTGTGTAGCAGAGGGTGTGTGGCTGGGTCTGTGGGGTGGCTGGTTGATTGGGGGTGTGTGTAGCTGGGGGGGCAGGGTGACTGTGGGGGGTGTAGCTGTGGGTTGGAGGGTCCATCACAGTCAGAAGGGGGCTGGAGGAGGGGAGGACGGGACCCACTGGGGTGGGAGGGAGCAGCAGTGGGGTGAGGATTTGCCCTGGGTGGCAGGGAGTCACTGTGGAGAAAAGAGAAGTGGGGGCTGCCCCATGCTCCCCTGCCCTAACTTCCCACTCCCCAGGTTCCCCTCTGCCCCCTCCCCCCACAAAGCCGCTTTTTCTCCCTTCCTCTCTTGCCACCTTTGCGCTGTTCCCCACATGGCTGCCCTTGTCCTCTTTTGCCACCCCTGCTCTGCTCTCCAGACTCACTCCTGCCTCTGCACTGATGCCTGACCTCCCCTGTTTTGCCACCCCTGCTCTGCTACCCCACATAGCAGTATTTCCAAAAGTGACATGGTTCATGAATATTCTTAAGTAATTTAAGTTAATTTGAATATTCATGAGTTTTTAAATAGTGGTGTGCCTTGAAAAATTTGAAGGTCTTAAGGTGTGCCACAGCAGAGAAAGGGTTGGGAACCACTGGTGTAGAGGTTCCAGCTTAGGCTTCTTGCTCCCTCCCCCCACGTCCTGGATCTAGTGTAGACTTGGCCAAATACAAACAAAATGGCTCTGAGTAGCAATGGTCCATCTAAGCTGATGATGCAGCTGAGTAAGTGGTGGATGCAGCTGAGCACGTTCTCTGCTGGTTCCCCGACCCCCACCGGGCCCCTCCCCACTGACTCTGCAAGTCCCTGATCCCTGGGTGCCTTTCCTGCCCACCCGCCAGCTCCCCGATTCCCTATGTCTTTCCTGCCGGCTCCATGACATCCATGGGATCCTTCCCTGCTAGCTCCCCATCCCCATCCCCGGCTTCTTCCCTGCTGCCTGCCAGCTCCCCGAGTCCCTGACCCTATGGCACCTTCTCCATGCACTCACTGGCTCCCCAACTCCCTTGCCCAACCTGCCCACCCACCAGCTCCCCAATCCCCAAGCTCTTCGCTGCCGGTTCCTTGACTCTGCCTCAAGCCTCTTCCCCATCCACCCACCAGCTCCCTGACCATCCCCCCCAAGCCCCTTCTCCCTTACCTAGCCAAAGCTGCAAGGGTGTCCAAGTGGCTCCCTAGCCAAGCTTCTCCCGCCCTGAGGATGTATCTGAGCATGCTCAGGGTGGAAGATTTGAAAACTGCCCAGCCTGGCTGCACTGCATGGGCATCTGAAATACCTGTGCGGGTGTGTGATGTGCACACAGCTTAGCGGGAATGTAGCTGAGTAGAGATCACATTATACCTTATAAGGCAAAGAATGAATTAAGCATGATGAGGTGTGAGGCATTTTTACTGAATACATTGTCCTGAGTAATGGTCTTTTTTTTTTTTTGACTGAAAGCACCAACATTGTTATTATCTCTCTGTAGAGTCAATACACAGTAAATGAAAGCCTCTCTGATTTCAGAAATGAAAATAAATTCTGTCAGTTTTGAGGCTAGTGCATTCATTTGTGTCACTTGCTCATACATAAACCCCACCATTCAGACAGACATGCAAGATTCTCAAAAAGCAGTTCCTACAACTAGCAATGGGCGACAAATGCAGCTGACTGCAGCCCTAGCATGTCTGCTAGGTACAAATCTGGAATGGAAGAGGAATGTCACCCTGCTGAACTGCTTATGAAAAAAAAAGTTCCATCATAGTTTCTTTCTTGAGACCATGTATGCATTAGGTACTCATGGCGTTTTTAAAAAGAGCTACAAGCAGTGCCTAGATTGGGTTGGGTTCAATAAGAACAGAAGGGTAGCCTTGGGAGTTAAATTTGGAACACAGGCCCTTGTGAAAGGTAAGTAAGATAGGCATTTATTTCATGCTGGCTTTTGAAGCAGTATAGGCACGGTTATGGCATTCTTGAATTTAATGGTGTTCTTCCACAAATCATTACTACAGAAATGATGACATGAATAAGTGGGAGAGCAAGCTGTGAAATGTATTCCCCACACCCAGAGAATATGAATGGATTATTATTTAAAGTATGTGGCGTATTGAATATATTTATGATTCCCTACCTAACAGTTCAGAATTACAGATGGTTTACTGAGTGCATCATTTGACTTGAAATAAGAATTGATTCACATTTCTTTTCTTCTTAGAATTAGCAATGTGTAATTAAATACTCTTGTCTTTCTTCTACCTTCCCAATAATCCTCATCAATTGACTCTTGCTGATCTCTTTGTAACTCCCCACTAAAAACTTCTTCCCCTTCCCAATGTCCCAATCCTTATGTTTTTGCATCACATCGTGTGGTCAATGTGATTTTTAATCACATTGGAAGTCTCTGCTAAGCTCCAATTGCTACTTAATAAATGAGATATAGCCACAGAGTGAAACTAATTTTAATTAAACAACACTGAGTTCTGTCCACTGGGATCTGTCATGCCCACCTTTTGAGTCAGGAAGAAGGTACTCTTGGAATGGGGAAAGGAGGACATTGTCTAACACTGTCAAGTATCAGTAAAATTGGTGGGGATCTGCAATGGGAGCAGAGGTAGCTGCAAGGAGAGAAGAAGGGTGGTTGTTTGAGATGAGAGAGCTTCAGAAATTTGTATTGTTTCACTAGCTGTCAGAAGAGCAGGGAGAGGGGTGCATTTCCACTGTCGTGGCTCCTTTACCCCACTCCAGCAAGGTGTAAGAACGTCATAGTAGAAGAGAGAATTGACTCCTTGATGTCCTGCAATAATGAGCCCATTATACAAGAAGATATTAGAAAGTTTCTATGTTTGTGGATGTTACACAGTTTTCACTGAAAGGCACAATTTTCCTTAAGGCCTAGGGGCCTTCCACAGCCAGTGTTGGTGCAATGCATCTCCTAACACCTTTGATAGGGGGCGTGTTTTCAAGACATAATGATCCCCTTTTAGTAGAGTTATATGATGACCATGTAGCCAAATTCCAAAGGGGCAGCCGTGTTAGTCTAATTCAGTAAAATAAACAAGAAGTCCTGTGACACTTAAAGACTAACAAATTTATTTAAACATGAGCTTCCATGGGAGAAAATTCTGCTTTGTCAGATGCTTCAAATTTGCTCCCACGAAAGCTCATGCAATAAATAAATTTGTCACTCTTTAAGTGCCATCCAACTGGTTTGTTTTGATGACCATGTAATATCTAACAGACCTGTAATAACCTAGAATGTAATTAAATATCGCAGGGATTAAAATACATCCCAACACAACAGCCAAACTAACTGTGAGAAAAGGCTGGTACAAAATGTCTCTACAGGAAGGATTATTTACTCGTGATTTTAAATGAATTTCCCATGGTTTTGGAAACTGGGACGGAGAAGCCTGCTTATTTGTATTTGGTCAAGTTACATTTGAGGTCTCTACTGCAAAGTTGATCGAATACCAAAACTGAAACGAGAAAACTGACATTGGGAGAGCGATGAGTGGGCTGAGGGACACGTAGACCTTGGCTGAGGACAAAAGAATGGTAAAACATTTTAATAATGTGACCTTTGTTACTGTGATAGTTCTTAGCATTTCAGAGATGTTCTTTACATATTGTAATATAAAAACAAGTTATTTTAAAAAAAATGTTTATGTTAGAATAGACTCCATTAAGGAATATGAAGGTTCATAACATATTTGAATAAGTGAAATAGAGAGCATCCAATATTTAAAAACAAAACCAAAAAAAAGCACTGACAAAAAGGTTCTTTTGTAAAATAACATCTGTAACCAACCACTGCCAAGAACATAGGAAAGTACAGCAAGTGCTTTGATGGTCAGGATGATCTGACTTTGTTAAACAAACAAGGTTCTTCTAAACCTTTCTGAAAAGAGACTGAAATATTTCAAACGACTAAAACCAAAACCTTTCCTTTCTGAATTCCAAAATGCTTTTCAAACACTGAGTTGCAACAATGTAGATATCTGAATGCAAATCCCAGGATTTAAACCAGTGGAGTGCAATTTGTACTGGAGCAGTTTCAAACCAAGTTGCTTCATTGTAAATTGTCTCTCTAATAGGGACTGGCAGCAATTCAACTATTCCATCAACAAATGCCTATCATGAACAAGACCTAGTCTGAAAGAAATAAGAAGGGTAAAATTAAAAAAAGAAAAAGAAAAACACAGCAACAGTGGTTTTCAGACTACAGGTTGGGACCCAGTACTAGGTCGCAGACCCCCCAGGTACTCGATCATGGAGCCCTCTACTGCCACTGCCTAAAGACTGGAATGCACCGCTGAATGACGTAATTGTTGGGTCATGGGCCTTTTAGTATCTGTTGCTTAGCTACCATTTGTAATAATATAACCCCAGCGCATTTGAAGAACATTCAAATATACCTTAATAATTTCATATTCCTAGTTACAGTAAGTGATACAACAGCAAACCTAAAAATTTACTGAATTTGCAAAGTTTGAATTCAAACCTAAACTTTCCAAAACCTCAGTGAGTATGTCTACATGGTAACTGTTATTTCAAAATAACCCATTTCAAAATAACTCATTTCAAAATAAAATCCTTATTTTGAAATAAGTTAATTCGAATTAACAGTTTGTTAATTCGAATTAAGGGAAAGCCTGCTTTCGATACGGTTGTTCTTTCGAAATGGTTATTTTGAAATAAGGCTGTTTGGATATGTTGTTTTGAAACAGTTATTTCAAAACAATGGTGTTGTTTCAAAACAACGTGTCCAAACGCTGTTGTTTCAAAACAACCATTTTGAAACAACAGCTATTTTGCTTCCCTGCTAGGTTTAACGGTTTCAAAACAACAGCCGTTATTTTGAAACAACGGGTCCCGTTGTTTCAAAATAATGGTACATCGTGTGGACATGAGAAATTTTATTTTGAAACAATGGCTGTTGTTTAGAAATAAAACTCATGTCTGAACACAGCCAATGAGATACATAGTTTTGGTTCAGACAGATCTCTAATATTAGCTTTTTGATAACCGGGAGAAAGAGACAGAGACTGAGAGGCGCCAATAGTGTGGATGAACTCCTCTACTAGTTTCATGATAGCTGAAATATGAAAAGAAGTCTCCCATCTATAACAATAAAATCATATTTGCAGAGATCTTTAGGAAGAGTTTTGCCCAGGATTGCATTCATAATTAGCATCATCAAAGAAAATGGTATCTAGATCGCTAAAGCTGCATTCACAGTTCACCTACAAAACTTTTGAAGCTACAGTACACAAATGTCTCAGGGCCTCATCAAGCAGATGGTGACAACAGAACCACCTCTTAGTGCTTAGAGGCTCATTACACAAGGCATCAAGGCCAGATTAATGTAGGAGCTCTAGGGACTGAAGCTCAGGCTCCATCAAAAGGGGACCTGAGCTTCAGCCCGTAAGACTCCTGTCTGGTCAGTGCCCCCGTCACACTGTTCAACTCTGGCAGGGCTTGGGGGAGTGCTTGGAGTACCCCTGTGCTGCTAGCACTGGGGGGACAGGGCCCTGTGGTCAGAAGCCAGGCTCCATGCTCCTACCCTTCCTCTGGACTGGCAGGTCTGTCCCTGGGAATGGGGCAAGCCAGTGCCTGTTTGCTCCTCTGGGGGTCAGAGGGTGGCTGGCTGGCCAGAGTGGAGCTGGGGTAGGAGGGCTTTCTGGCCCCAGACCCCCACCCCAGTGATGGCCTGCCCACAGGCCACCATGGTAAGGGACCAGGATAGTATTCTCCCCAGGACTTGAAGTTAAGAGGGGTGTAGGAGGTGCTAACTGAATTGGTATAACATTGTTACTAGCTGACAGCTGGAGGTTTTGGGAAATTTGGGGAGGGTTTAAGAGGGGTGTAGGGGGGTGTTAGGGAAATCCCTGGACCAGGACCCCAGGCAGGACCCTGTGGTGGGGTTGGGGCCCCGGGCCAGGGGCAGCCCTGTAGAGGGGGGCAGCCCAGGACAATGATGCCAGTTAATTCAGCCCTGCAAGGAATAAAGGAGGTGACAATGTAGTCATGGAAATTTTTATCCTTGCACCACAGCAAAGATTGTTTTTATTTAAAGAAGGCAATTCTTCATAAAAAAATGAATATGTAATATAGAACTTGATCCAGGGAAAACAAAATCTAGATGGGAGTGCTTAAAGCAGAAGTTAGGTGCCTACTGGTAATATAGGTCCTTAAGCCTAGAGGGACAATTTGAGTACCCAGATTTAGACATCCAAGTTTGAAACTGGGACTATTTCATACAGGCCGCCTAGCAGCCAGAGTACTGTCCTTCAGCAACTGCTAAAATACCACATACTACTGACCTAAATATGAAGGACTCCACATAATACTTCTTTTACTCAGCCCTCCTATAGTAGATCACAAGAACAACACCAACAATAATAATCTTCCTCAGTGCAGTTTTTAGAAAATGCTCAAATCTGCAACTGTTAACGCAATATAATTGACACGTAGGCTGTATTCACACACACGGTTATTTCGAAACAAGTTGTGTCGAAACAACTTGTTTCAAAATAACGCCTTATTTCGAAATAACATATTTCGAATTAACAAAATGTTACTTCGAAATAAGAAAAAAAGCGGGAAACGAAATAGCAGGTTCACAGTGTGAACCTGCTATTTCGCTTCCTCAGGGGGCTGCAGGCACCGGCGGGTTTCAGCGCTGCCCGCGCTGCTCCCCGCAGGTGCCTGCAAAGGGGTGCTGCGGGCACCAGCGAGGTTCAGCGCTGCACAGCGCTGCTCCCTGCCGGTGCCTGCAGAGCCAGGCTGCGGGCACTGGTGGGCTTCTGCGCAGCCCAGCGCTGCTCCCCGCCGGCTTCTTAAGTTTTAGTTCAAACTATAATTCATGTCTAGTTCAAACTAATGGCTTAGTTCAAACTTTTTAAGTTTGAACTAACCATTAGTTCTCCTACTGCATGTGCTAAAGTTTGAACTAAGCAAGTAAGTCCAGACTAACCACTGGGTCTTACTAGTTTGGACTAAGCTTTGCCTAGTCCAAAGTAAGAAATTTCTTAGTTTGGACTAGGCAAAGCCTAGTGTAGCAAAGTTCTAAATTAGTCCAAACTAAGCTTCCTTAGTCCGGACTAAGTTGGCAGTGTAGCCATAGCCCAAATAAATACAAATAAATGAATTCATCAACAGTGGATTTCTTAACCATGATAATTTTACAGTTCCAGAAATCTCAGATTCTTTTTTTAATTATAAAAGCATCAAGAAAACCAAATTGCTAAGTTACAGTTGTGAGACAGAGGAAAGCAGAAAGTCAGTTACAAACTTGAGCTTATCTTTGGCAAGGATGTTGCTGGATCCTTCCTCAGGTCTCTCTCTGGCCTCCTCCTGATCCTTTCAAGAGCTCTGCAGATCACAGACATGGAAATCAGAGAGAAAAAAAAACACCTATTAGGTCATCTAGTCTACTGGTTTTTAACAGCACACTGGTGTGCCGTGAGAACTCTCCAAGTATGCCATGAAATTTTGTACAAAGGTAATAAAAATGTATATAAAACAAACATTGTTTCATCTTAAACAATATGCTGTCCAACCAAAGTACAACTCATAAAACTTGTAAAAATTAATCATCAAATTAAAAGCCAGGTATCAGTCTTTCAGTTCTAAAACATGATCATGCTAAATGCAGTTGGCCAAAGGGAAAAATTGAGATGATGTATTTTTTCCAATGAATTTGAAACATTAATGCATTTGATTCTTCTTTAGCTTGTTGTGTGCACTACATTGCAAACCACTCTAGTAAGACTGTAAACATAGTAAATGTAAATAAATGTGATGTTTATGGGTAATCAATTCAGCTGAAACAAGTGAGTGTGCCATGGAATTGTTTGTCTCACTGAAGTGTACAATGTTACTGGGAAGACTGGCAATCCCTGATTTAGTCCACATCTCTGTAGTAGCAGAGGGAGTGGGGCAGGGATCTCAAACTCAAATCACCAGGAGGGCTGCATGAGGACTAGTACAGGGCCACATGAGGACTAGTACATTAGCCCGAAGGCCGCGCCACTGAAACTTTGCTTATGTTCACACGTACATCATTATTTCGAAAGAAGTTATTTTGAAATGAGCTATTTCAAAATAAGTTAATTTGAATTAAGAAAAATGTTAATTCGAATTAAGGGAAAAGCTCAAAGCAACATAGCATGTCCAAACACAGGACTTGCTATTTTGCTTTAAGTGAGGGGCACCATGGGAGGTGTGGCAACATGGCCCCCTCCCTGGGCCATGCCCCAACCCAATATAGGCTAAAAGGAAGGCACCCTGGGAAGGAGAAGGGCGAAAGTGTTATTTCAAAATAATGGTTATTTCAAAATAACATGCCCAAATGGCTTTATGTCGAAATAACCATTTTGAAATAACAGCCATTTTGATTTAAAGAAGGTTTAAGCTATTTCGAAATGACGGCTCTTATTCTGAAATGACGGAGCCCGTCATTTCAAAATAAGAATATGCTGCATGGACCTAATCTCTTTTATTTTGAAATAACCAGTGTTATTTCACAGGAGTCTGGCCACTCTCATTGGTCAAGCACAGTAACTGTTACCCAAATAAGCTGTAAACAACAACAGAGGCGGGCTAACTATATGCTGCCTATTAAGTATAATCTAATTGTGTAACCTGCATATTAAGAGTAGTAATACCATGTATGGATTTTAGGCATGATGTAACTTGTTGCATTATGCATGAGCTTCTTGCATTATGTATACTGTATTTTGCATGTTAGAAGGTATGTATGGCCTGTAGCCCCTATACTGGGGGTTCTTGCTCAGAGAGGCTAGCTTCTCTTTGCTTCCCTCTGATGCAGTTCCTGTTATTATTCAGCTGAATAATAAACTCTGAACCACACCTCGTTCTCTGCTTATTCAAGTCTCAGCTGGGAATGGGCCTTCATCTTTGGGGAGGATTCATGGTTTCTCTTTCCAGGTTGAGGACCTGGACCAGTTTTCCCCCACATAACCTAATACTTCTACTTCCTTGAGTGAAGTATATGGTATTAATTTATACAGTATTGCCAGTTTCAAGAGATCAAAAATCACAAGAGCTATGTTCACACACACAGGGCTTGTTTTGCAACAAGCCCTTTCGAAATACCTTGTTATTTCGAAACAAGTTATTTCAAAATAAAAAAACACTGTCTGAGAAATAAGCAAAAAGTGGGAATCTAAATAGCATGTCCACACTGTGGGCATGCTATTTCGGTTCCGGGTCAGGGCACCATGGGAGGTGTGGCAACATGGCCCCCCTGCGGGCCATGTTGCCACTGAATCCCCTACCTGGCTCTCACCCGCAGACCCAGGCAGGGGAAAAAGCCCTGAAGGGCAGGGATCCCCCAGCCCTGGGCAGCAGCTGCTAGACCCCAGCCTGCTGGGGTGCCCCTCTCCCAGGCAGGCTGGTGGGAACCCCTGCAGCAGCTCCAGCCAGCCCCCGGGGGCTAGGGGCTTCCCTAGCTGGCAGGGGTTTAGCGTGGCTTTCCCCGCTGCCGGGCCTGTCCCCAGCCCCGCGGCGGGAAGCCCAGTGCCCCCTTCTCCCCAGCCATGGGGCTTTTCCCCAGCCCTGCGGCAGGGAGCCCCCCGCTCCCTTCTCCC
>ML681966.1:39243885-39303059 GCA_007922195.1 Podocnemis expansa
GGCAGGGAGCCCGGCTCCCCCTTCTCCTGTCACGGGGCCGGGGACAAGCCCCGCAGCGGGAGAAGGGGGCGCCGGGATCCTCCTCATCACCCTGGCCAGGGTGCTGAAGGCTCCCTGGCCAGGGTGCTGAGGGAGGGTGGCCCTTCCTCCCAGGGTGCTAAGCACCCTGGGAGGAAGCTCGATAATTATTTCGAAACAACAATTGTTTTGAAATAACATGTCCGCACAGGGTTGTTTCGAAACCACTGGTTGTTTCGACAGGAAATGGGGTTTAAGCAGTTTCGAAAGGACGACTGCCATTTCGAAACAAGGGGTTTGCTTGTTTCAAAATGGCCGTATGTCGTGTGGCCATGGCAATTCTTATTTTGAAACAACCTCGTTGTTTCAAAATAAGAATGCTGTGTGAACACACCCAAGAATGGCAAAAATAAGTCCTTTGGGGGGTGGGCAAGATTATACTGTGTTTTTAAACTAATCTCTTGATGTTTGAATTCCCCCTACCCATCCCAGGGTGAGTAGGTGACAATTAGTGTTGCCTGCTCTTTCTACCACAGATATTGGCTAAATTTTCGTCTTTTTACCCATCTTTTATATTTGCTGACTCTCAAGTAAATCTATGCAGTTTCCTGTGTCTTGCTTCCGCAGATCTCCTGTGTGAGCACTGTAAATGGCTGGTGATCAGACATGACTTTCATTTTGTATTTTGTTCTTTTTCTTTCTGGGTGGATCCTTCTTGCTTTTCCCATCCTGAGTGAAATGGACGTGTTTGCCTCATGGGTTCCCTAACTTCCCCCACCTGGTTTGCATGCACCTGTAAGCTGGGACCAGCCCAGAGCCTTTTTAAATTTTCTGTCCTGCAGCATGTCCAGGCATTTGGCCTAGGGCAGGAACAGCAGAGGAAATTGCAGATGCTGTGCTGCCTTCCTTGGTGCCTACCACCCAGCTGCACTTCTCTTACTCTCCTGACACCCCACTTTAGCTCCCCTGCTTCCCACTCTCATGCTGCCACTCAGAAGACTCGGGGGAAGGCAAGGATCACAGCAAAGATCATGGGAGGGGCAGGGCTGGAAGTCCCAGGGACACTATGATCCATCACCCTCCCTTCTACTCCTATTTGGGGAGCTTCTTGGCTCCTGATAATATTCAGCAACAGGAACCTGGAGGAGTTAGGTAATAATGGGCCTTGTAAGACACTCCCTGGGCTGGCTGGCCCCGCCCCCCCAGTGCTGGGGTGGTTGGGGGCCCCACAGAGGGTGATTCACTCAGGCCCCCGCACCCCCCCCCAGGGACGGCCCTGGTCATTGCGGTCTTCAGGAAATAGCTTTAGGGGCTGCATGTGGCCCATGGGTTGCGTGTTTGAGACCCCTGGACTAGGGAATGGCAAATAATCCCATGTCATCTAGTGGCAGTGTGTATTAACAGAATCTAAAATGAGGCAGCATTAATAGAATCTGAAATGAGGCATTCACAGCGTTCAGAGTCACTCACTACCTAATATGGATAATTTAAGAATAAAGGAAAATATAAGTAAGAAAATGAGATGCTCTGGAGGGCTTTGAGAACCATAAAAATCTCCATTTTTTGGCTTGAAGAATTCTCCACTGCATTTTGAAATGCGATGCAGTGAGTTAGCTACTATAAGATGCTGTAGCAAAATAATCAGTTTCTCTATCAACTCTACTCTGCATTAACAGAAAACCTTTTCCATCCCAAATCCTCCTTTAACATTCTGTCTTGAGGCATGCCATTTACAAAAGCTAGAAATCTGAGATAGGGAAGTGAGCGACTGATAAGTTCCCTTGTCATGTGTAAAGGATCAAGTGCCAAGGCTAAAGATACCAGATGGAAATTTTGTGAATATAAAAATAATGGAACTTCAGCTGTTTTGACTCTGTTGTCAGAAAAATATAAGAGCTGCACCGAAGTTTTGTGTAAAGGGCAAAAAGTCCACTTAAGCGCTTCAAGGTAAAAATAGGAGAATTTTCAACTAATGCTCTTTTTTTAATCCCCTCTTTGTTCTGTAGTCTCTTTTCTGTTTTTAAAGTAAAATTCCTTTAAACCACTGGTACTAAAGCCAAGTCATGTGGGGAAGCAATTCAAAACTGGACAATTTGCTGATTTTTCTTTTAAATCATGCAACTGTATGCTGAGCTACAACTGCAAGGATGAAATCCAAGGGTTATTTTTTTAAATTATTTTTTAAAGCATAAACTCTTCTAGTACAGTCCTCCTTTTCCTCCTCCCTTTGTTGAGACTCTTTGCCAAGGTTCCATTTTAAAATGTACAGTCTCAGGCATCTGGAATCACACACAATTATAGTAAACATAACGGGCTATGCGTTTATAAACAGTACAATGGGGTCAATGCATAAAAACACAAAAATGTGAACTTTTTGGGTTGACATGCGAAAACCCTGAACTCTGAATCTAGCTAGATTTACAAACTCAAATGATAGATAACATCTTTGAAAAGTAAGGCAGCCAATTTGGCATCTTGGAATGTGAACACTGAGGAGGAGACAGTTTCAAAATGTCTGGTCTTTAATCACTGATACTTTTAGCCAGGCACGCCCCTGGCCCAGAAAAAGACCTGGGGCTCAGGCACTGGGACTCAGGGCTCGTGCACTTTAAGTGCACCACTGCAGTGGACCTGGGGCTCTAGTGCTGGGACTTAGGGCTCAAGGCCCATAATCCTAGCGCCAGTGATGCCCCCACTTTTAGCAAGGAAAGAAGATCCAGTGGATTGGGCACTAGTTGAAGACTTAGGATCAAGTCCCTGCTGTAGCACAGCCTTCCTGTGTGACTTTAGGCAAGTTCTCTAGCATCTCTGTGCCTTAGTTTCTCCTCTGTGAAATGGTTATGCTAATACTCCTGTGCCTCAAAGGATGATTGTGAGGATAAATCCATTGTGATGTGCTCAGTAACAGAGGCCATATCAATACCTCAGAAAGATTATATAATCAGGGGTTAAAGTATAATTTGGGGGCCCTGGAATGCTCCCATGCCGGTGAGCCCCCCTCCCACACCACTGGGCCCCCCTGCACTGGTGAGCCCCCTTGGATCCCAGCTCCTGCCTCCTCATGCCAACGCCCCACCCCCTACCCCCAATCCTTCCTCAGCATGAACTGGCTGCCCTCACAGTCACCGGCAGTGTCGCTGGGGAGGTGGGGGCGATAGGCCCTGGGTCCGGGTGGTGCCACGGCTGGGGTGGAGGCAGCAGGCCCCAGGTTGGGGTGGGGCTGGAAGGGGAGGGGTTTGGGCTGGGCTTGAGCCCTGTAGCAATCCTCCTCGCCCCTTCCTCTGCCCCTGCCCACTGGAAAGCAGTGGAATGCCCCTCTGGGACCTGCTATTTTTAGAGGCTCATCATTCAGGCCCCTAAACATAGAACGTGGAGCTGGAACACTGCATTCTGGGGCCTGCTGTTTTTCAATGGTGGGTCATGGAACGCAGCGTTCCAGCTCCACATTCTATTTTCAGTGACCCCCGAATGCTGAGCCCCTAAAAATAGTGGGCCCTGGAATGGCATTTGAGGACATTTTGACTTACTTTAACCCCTGTTTATAATACTTTCTATAGAACATCATTAATTGTTTGTATAGTTGGTTTGAATTTAGATTGTAATTCCTTCAAGCAGACATCAGAAAACTATAACAGAGATGTAGGCGGAACTGGCCTATTCCATAATCCTGTTCACTTATGCCTAATAATATACCATAACTCCTTGTATATGCTGAAGTAAGCATTTGGCAAAAGCAAATAGGAAACTTGTCAAAAATCAAGACATTCATTTTCTAATATAAGCTAAGGAAGTGCCTTCATGGTACTGAAATGTTCATATCCAAAACAAAGATAATAGGTTGGATTTTAGTGGTCTAACCTATAAAATCATCATATAAATATTACCAGCTGAAATGTGTAACTTGGGGAGTTCACCTTCCGCATAACATTGACTGTAACATTGCTGCATGGGACTATCCTTTGGAGGTTGGTCATATAGAACTTTTTCCTGTACCAGATTAATACATTTAACTTTGGTTATTCGGTCTCTTGAATATATTTCATAATGAATCAAAGTGTAGACAAGCTACTGTCTAGCTGGCAGCCAGTCACAAGTGGTGTGCCCCAGGGGTCAGTCCTGGGGCCGGTTCTGTTCAGCATTTTCATCAATGATCTGGATGATGGAACAGACTGAATTCTCAGTAAGTTTGCGGATGACACCAAGCTGGGGGGAACAGTAGACACATTGGAGGGCAAGGACAGGATTCAGGGAGACCTAGATAAATTGGAACAGTGGGCCAATAGAAATCTTATGAGCTTCAATAAGGACAAGTGTAAAATCCTGCACGTGGGATGAAAAAGCCCCATGCACCGCTACAGGCTGGGAAACATTCAGCTAAGTAGCAGCAGTGTAGAAAAGGACCTGGGGGTCATGGTGGATGGGAAGCTAGATATGAGTCAGCAGTGTGCTCTTGCTGCCAAAAAGGCCAATGGCATACTGGGCTGCATCAAAAGAAGTATTACCAGCAGATCAAGGGATGTGATCATTCCCCTCTATTCTGCACTGGTAAGGCAACATCTAGAATACTGTGTTCAGTTTTGGGCTCCCCACTACAAAAAGGACAGGGACAACCTAGAGAGAGTACAGCGGAGGGCAACCAAAATGATTAAAGGGCTGGAGCACAAGCCCTATGAGGAAAGACTGAAAGCATTAGGCTTATTTAGTCTGCAGAAGAGAAGATTGAGGGGGGATTTGATAGCAACCTTCAACTACTTGAAGGGATGCTCTAAGGAAGATGGAGCTCGACTGTTCTCGGTAATAACAGAGGACAGAACGAGGACCAATGGTCTCAAGTTGCGGTTAGGGAGGTCAAGGCTGGATATTAGAAAAAAGTTTTTTTACTAGGAGAGTGGTGAAGCCTTGGAATGAGCTGCCAAGGGAGGTGGTGAAATCTCCATCTTTGGAGGTGTTTAAGGCCCGGCTGGACAAAACCATGACTGGGATGGTTTAGTGGGAATGGTCCCGCCTCTGGCAGGGGGTTGGACTAGATGACCTATGAGGTCCCTTCCAACCCTATGATTCTACTGATGCTACAATTTATTGTGTCCATGAAAGATGAGTGACAGACAGTCATTTTCTTGGGATCTGGTAGGTGAGCATTAATCAGTTGCTGGTCAACTTCCTACACTTACCTGTGATAGCAAGGAAGGGATTTCTTTCTCCTTTAATTAATTAATTAATTAATTAATTGTTGGGCTACCATTTTAACCAAAACCTCCTCACTTGTTCTAGGTAGGACTGTTCAGGAAAGGTACCTGATGCAAGCAGAAGAGAAGTTGGGTTGGAAGACTAGGGGAATAGAGCAGGTGATTTAATAATCCAGATGATATATCAAGTGTATTGATTATTAGAGTGATTCTGTATATCATGCATATTCCATATCTTGATTCACAAACTGGGATGCAAGGCAAAATGCTTTGAGATTTGGAAAGTACAAATTGGAATTTTATGTTGTGATTTAGCATAGAAATGCAATTAAGTATCTGCTGTAGTTTTCATTCTATTAAATCTTATGCTAGTAAAACACAAAGAACATTCAGCCGTAGGTGGCATTGATTTAATTATTTACTACTAAGTCATGAGGGAGTGAATACTGTATAAAATAGATGAAACATTGAAGACCATAAAACCAAAGTCAACTATGAAGCAGAGAAATATCTAGATCTGAATCAGACATTAGGCTTAAATAGTATATTTGTCTCTGTCACGTCATTTGGACAACCTTTTTAAATAAATGCAAAAATTAGAGTAGTCAGCAATCAGTATTTAAATATGATGTCACCATCTAAATATGCATGATATATAAAAATACAATTTCTGGGACGTAGGTATTGCCAAAGCAGATCAGGCCAGCAGTCCATCAAGTCCAATATCTTGACTGACCATGGCCAGTACCACATTCATCAGAGAACTGTGAGAGAACTCCTGTAGAGTAGCTGAGAATTAAGCAACATGCCCATAAGGGAATTTTCTTCTTAATTCTGCCAGTTAGTTCCATTCTGTCAAATGGAGATGTGAATGATCTCATTATCCATGCAAATGTTGAATCCTATAAACTCTTTAGCTCCATGGTATCCTGTGGCAGTGAGTTCCAAATGCTGATTATCCGTTGTTTGAAAAGCATTTCCTCTGTTAGTTTTAAATGTGTATTGTATTATGAGAAAGAGATATTTAAAATAATATAAATAGGCTAGACACACAGTCAAGATAACTCACTGTCAACACTAGTAAGATATACTTAACAAGCTTAGCCTAAAATCATTCCACCTTGTACCGTAATGTCATTAGCTAAACAAAGTTGGGCTGAACAAGAACTTGGCTAAGAGACAAAGAAAAACCCAAGGGTCTGCAGGAAGTGCTGCTGGTGATGGCATTCTTCACTTGAAGTCAGTAAAGACACTTTTTAGTCATTTTGTATGGATGTTGCAGCTACAATGACTGTCCCTTTGCATTCATCTACATTTGAGCTGGGAGGTACGATTACTAGTTTGAATGGCTGTACCAATATTAGTTCTGCTTAAGCTACCCTGCTAAAAATAACAGTGGAGGCGGGGTAGCATGGTTTGCAGCTCAGATTATCTACCCAAACACATACATTCTTGGATTCCCTGGATATATACTTGGGCTCCTAGCCCAAGCTGTTGCCCATGCTGCTCTGACTACATGGCTATTTTTAGCATGCTAGCTGAATCAAGGTTAGCATCAGTTCAACTTTATGAGATGGAAATTCCCTCTTTCCACTCAGCTCAGCAATGTTTATTTTGCACGCATTAATATACAAACACCTAGATTTTCACACGCATTTATAAAACACCACAGCTTTGATCTGGAGAACTTAGCACTCATCTTTTAAACAGCACATATACCAAAATTTCACCAAATTTTCACTAGAAAGAAGTTCATCCATTTTTCTTTTTATCTATTTATCTATCTATTGCAAAGGCATTTAGATGTTTTGGGATAGAGTTTTGTTAAGAAAAAAATTGCTTTGTACATACCTACAAAAACTAGTATAGCTCACTCCAAACCACAGAGCTGCAATTCCAATGTTCACATGGGGATTAAGTGAATACACATACTTCAACCACATTGGGGAAGAGCTGCAAAGTAGACTTTGACTGAATATTACTTTAGGCATCCTCTCACCTAGAAGCATACATGCCCTAAGTTTGGCACCCAGGCTCCCTGCACAATGCATTAGGAAAGTTAGATGCATAAGATTGAACTTCAAAGTCAGAAGATAAACAGGTAATTGCCTAAGCTGGCCCATCAGGAAATACAGAGGGGAGGGCTGGATATAAACCTCTCCTCAAAAGGGAGACAGATACATTCACCCAGGACATGGAAGACCCAGACTCAAGTCTTCAGCCTGCCTGATTCAGGGAAACCTTCCACATGTCTGCTAACCTCTGGGCTATACAAACAAGGAATCTGGTGGTACTTTTAAAGACTACCAAATTTATTTATTGCATTAGCTTTCATGGAAGAGAATCCCACTTCATCAGATTCTTGAAGATGGGGAACTTACAGACTGAGAGCAATAAATGCAGGGAAGTTTAAGTTATAGGCTCTGGTCAGGCTGTAACAGCAAATCAAAGTAGTTGTTAGGATTCAAACAGTGAAGTACAGAAATTAGCAGGAAGATGGGGAGGGGGGAAAGCAAAGCAAAGTACCTGTGTAATGCGAAAACGACCTACATAGTCTTCCATATAGTCTTCGTTCAGCCCTGTATTCGTGGAATCAAATTTGCATATGGATTCCAATTCTTCAGTTTCTCTTTGAAGCTTTACTTTGTTATGTGTATATGTTTGAGCTCAGCCATTAACAAATCATCAGTGGAGTTAGGAGGGAGACTGAAGTGCTCTCCTATTGGTTTTTTAATGTTGTTGTTATGTTAGATTTGTGCCCATTTGTTCTTTTGTGCAGAGACTGTCTTGTTTGTCCAATGTATAAAGCCTCAGGCATTTCTCAGCTCTAGGGTATGTCTCTTCTCAGCCACTTCTGTTGAGGCTGTACAACTCTGTACAAAATATTCATTTAGGTGTGTGGGGGGGTCTATAGCCCATTAGTTAGGACACTCACCTGGGAGACCCATGTTCTTGTCTTTGTACCAAGGAAGCCCTCAATTCTGTTGTGGATTATTAATGAGCTTTAACTGGCTAATTCTCACGGGACAAATTTTTTTGAAAGTGTTGCTTCCTCATAAATTTTTGATGATTATGCTAGACCGCTTGAAGCTGAACACAAATATAATTTCAGACTACTTGTATCACGTAGGAATTTGGAGAAACAAGAAATTGACTTTTATTGAATGTAATGCGTTTAATCGCATAACAGTGCCAATCCTTTGCAATAGTTCAACTGAGCTAAAATGTTTTGTTGATGATTTTCATTTATACTCAGTGTCTGAGGCTTCTCATTTAAATGTCCAACAATAATCGGGCAGCATTGATGGATTTTAGTTACCCTGATACCATTTTTCCATAATTGCAAATGTCCTGGTGAAAACTTTCGCCATGCTCGTCACTGACTGCACCAAGATTTGCAGGGAAGAAGTCTAAATGTGAATGCAGAAAATGAATCTTTAGTGACATGTTGCACTTCATGGTTTCATATGCTTGAAGCATGTTGTCAACCAGCTGCAGGTAGTTTGGTGCTCTATAGTTGCCAAGAAAATTTTCAACAACATCCTTGAATGCCTTCCATGCGATTTTCTCCGGCCCTACTAGAAGTTCTTCAAACTGTCTGTCATTGATGATCTGTTTGATTTGTGGACCAACAAAAAATGCCTTCCTTAGTCTTGGCATCAGTTATTTTGGGAAACATTTGTCTCAAATATCAAAATCCTTCACCTTCCTTGTTCATCGCTTTCACAACATTTTTCATCAGTCCAAGTTTTATGTGAAGAAGAGGCAAAAATATCTTTGTCAGATCTACAAGTGGTTTATGTGCCGCACTTTTCTGCCCTGGAACCAACTGCTTACAGAGTGGCCAGTCCTTTTTAATGTAATGAGACACTTTAGGACAACTGTCCCATTTGCAAATGAAACAACAGTACTTGGTGTATCTGAGCTGCATTCTTAGTAGCAGCTCGACTACTTTCAGATCACCACAGATGTTCCAGTTGTAGTTGCTGTGTTTCAACAAAGCTTCCATATTTCCATAGGTTTCTTTCATGTGTACTGCATAGATGATTGGTACTGAAGGGTGGACTTTGCCATTGTGTAACAACACAGCTTTCAGGATTTACACTGACGAATCAATAAAAAGACGCCATTGTTGTGGGTCTTGATGGCAACCAAAAGCAGTGAACAGCTCAGTGCAGAAACACAGATTATCAGTCTGACCAAAGAATTGTGTCAAATCTTCTTGGTGGCTGTGAAAGACAGAAATTTTCATGCTTGGTGACAGCAGACCCCATCCTTGCAGTCTTGAACCCAGTAATTCTGCTTTTGTCCTTGACAAACCCAAGTCCCTGACCAGGTCATTTACCTCAGATTGAGTTATCAGATGAGGCTCACTTAATGTAAATGATTCAAAATCTGGATCAGTGTCATTTTCCATTCCTGGCTTGTGCATCATGGCATCTTCATCTGCCTCCTCTAGGCTCCATGTCTCTGGTGTCCAGTACTGGAAAACTGTCATCATGTGGCACAGGTCTCATGGCTGAAGGGAGATTGGGGTATTCAATGGATTTCTTGCTTTTAGCAGAGAACCCAAACACATTGGTCAGACAGTACTAACAGTCTGTCACATGATCCTTCTGCTCTCGCCATATCATCGGGACAGCGAACAGCATTGACTTTCGAGTACCTCTGAGCCAAGCTCTAAGATCAACAGCGCCTGTTGCACAACAAATGTGAGGAGCCCGGGCTTTGTCCTGATCACCAATTTCACAGCCAAAGTAGAGCTCATACGCTTTCTTAATACACGCAGTCATGCTCTGTCTTTGAGGTTTAAGCGTATATTCGCCACAAATGTAACAGAATGTATCATGGCTGTTGCGACATTGGCGAGACATTTTGCTATCACAAATTCTCCTGAAAATACAGTTGCTTTATTATTGTGAGTACGCACAATATGCTATGTGCACAGAGCATGCTCATCAACATGAATGCAAACTGATATAAATGCAATGCATAGAATGGTGCATGCGAAATGCTTTAATAGCCTTTCTAAAACCTGTCCTGCCAGCATCCACTCTGCCTAAGCCTTAGCATTCCCACTGCATGTTGTGTGGCCTGCACTAGGTGCAGTGTCACTGCACGCCCAGGCATGCTTGGACACAATATAGAAAACTTTTCAGCTTACATTGTGGACAACATTTTAATAGACAAATTATAAATTGAAATAACAAATATAGGTGATTTCAAAAAAATGGTAGATGATAGGGAAATTTCATGGTGATTTTTGTAATCAGCAGCCCAAAATCCATAAGATACAACCAAAAGTATTCAGGAAGCAAAATCTTTGTTGTGCAGTGATTCTCAGGTAGTTTGCGCTCCATTATGGGTATTGAAGAGAATGTGACTTAGAGCCACTCTATTTTCTCCTGTTAACTTCAGACTTAACTTGGTCCTTGAATTCATGACTTGTATTGGAAAACTGGCAAATAAACTTCAAGAGAACAAGAGTCTGGACTTAGCCACCCAGTGATACTGAGCTTGTGTAATTACTTGGCTCAGTGTTTATGAATGCAACTGATCTTTAGGACATTTAAAAAACCCTGGTGTCCTAGAACATGAGATTTGTCTTGGTGTCTAACTCACATGATTATATTACCAATTTCAATGGGATTACTCAAGAAAGGATCAAGTCACTGATCTTCATGATGATCAAGGGAAACATCTATTGCTATTACAAAAGCTATTTAGAGTAACTATAGAAGTGATCAGAAAAATTGTGAAAATTCTTTTTTTAAAACCAGGTGTAATTACAACACAGGTTTACAAAATCATTTCCAAAAGGATAGCCTTGTTAGTCTAGTCCAGTAAAAAAACAACAAGGAGTTGTGTAGCACTTTAAGACTAACACTTATTTTTTGCATGAGCTTTCGTGGGATAAGATCCCACTTCCTCAGATGCTTCTTCTCCCACGAAAGCTCATGCAAAAAATAAATCTGTTAGTCTTAAAGTGCTACACAACTCCTTGTTGTTTTTTTACAAAATCATGTTTGTGCCAGAGTCAAAAAGGTATACAAATTACATGAGAAAGTAAGTCCAAAGCCGAGGAATAAATGGATGATCAGAAATTTGTCTACTGACTTGGCACTGTTTACATAAGGTCTTGGTTTTACTTTCATTTTAGTGTGGAGTTTTTAAGCAGACTACATTAATCAAAATTTTAGAATTAATCTTCTGGTTTAATAAATCAGAACAATGAAACCAGTAACTTTGTTAAGGCGAAAAAAAAATAGTCAACTTTCCAGCTCTAGTGCATTATCACTAAATATATTTGCTATGATTAATGACAAAAATATGCATATTGGGTCATCTTTATTGTTAGCAGATTACTGGAATCTGTTCTTCATATAAATTCTGGTAAAGACTGAGGCCATGATTCAGCAGGCATTTGAGTACATGCTGAACTGGAATCTAAGGGCTCAATCTTGCAAATGTAGACAGAAGTAATATCACTCACATGAGCAGTCTCATTGAACTTAGAGTCTGATATAAGCTAACAATACATGTATATCTGATACACCGAGCTTGAAAAACATCTTACTTTACTCGTTTAACTATTCCCATTAACTACTCATGTAAGTAAAATTAAGCATGCGGTGTCTGGAGAATCAGGGTCTAAATTGTTCACAAACACCTGAATCCAGAAAACACTCAGAAGAGTAATTTTTTGTAGATTAGTAATTTTGTTGAACAATATTGGACTAAAGATAACACACGTTAGTTTTTGCCAGATCAGTTGGAGAATACCAACCTTCACTTTCAAGAAAGTGCTCTCACTTCTTATGCAATTAAGCTGTTAAAAGCTTTTGTGTTTTCTCTTAACTTTGCATCAAAGTTTTCTGTCTAAATGCAGCAATAGAACAATGTTCCCCTAATGTATTGTATCTGTCTTTTATACTACAAGTAGTTCATTAAAAATTTAAATATCGTGGTCCCAAGACTGTGTGCTTTAGAAAAACGCCAGCTGTGCATTTTTTATATTTTAATTAAATAAAAAGAAAAATAATCAAATCCTTAATAAAGCTGGGGGAAACTGTCACTTGTGAAAAGTGAGGTACTAGACATGAGTAAGTATGTCTGAAAACAAAGTCATTGCAAAACTTTTCTCCTTGCCTGATTTATGGTTTGTCAATGATGAATGAAATTTACCAGTAATGTCTTGAAGTAATATCTCAAATTATGACACAGAATACACAATAAAAACTATTGACTTGTACTGGAGTCAGGAAAAAGACTAATTTTTCTTTTTGGAAAAATTTAGAGAAGTGCATTACATTAAAATATTCATTAAAGGATAGTTGAATAGTTTCAGAATGCTACTGTTTCATATTTCAGCATGTTAAAGTATTTCTTTGAAAGATTCTTTTTAAGCTTATATTAATATTAATACAAACACTCAGGAATTAAATGGAGTTATAATATATAAATATCAGTAAATTGTACATGCCAATTTTCAGCCTAGAAAACAATGCCTACATAAGAGTAAATACCATGATCAACACAGCACTTTCCATGGTTTTGAATTTCCCCATGTCCCATCACATTTTCAATTTAATACTAAAGTAAGCCTCTTTGAGCGATGCTCTTTTTCCAGTCCTGGAAAATTTGCATTGACACATTTTATGATTTGTTTTTTGCTGCTGTTGTTGAACTATGAAAACCAAGAAAAAGATGTTATCCTGAAATGGTTTTGTAGATAGTGTCTACAGTGTCCTTAAAACCCTTTAAAACAGAATCCTTTTGTAGAATCGTGTGAGCTATGGCTCTTTAACATTCTAAACCTGCTATGGCTGCTGAGGCAGTTTATCATGAAAGAATAGAAAAGAGCCACTGGCATATAAAAAAGAAAAAGAAAAATCCTGGGTTTACAGGCAGTGTATTGTGTAACCAAGACTTAAAGAGGCTGCCATTAGGTATATTTCATAATATGAAAAGACAGGCCGATTTTGGCCCCCTCGCCTGGTGGGATCAGTGCTGTCAGTGCCATTTATTGGCAATCCCCCATGATTTCTGTATCCCACAATCCTTTTGCATAAAAATGAACCATACAGGCAGTCAAAACACCTGCTTTACTGACAGGCCTGATTAAAGCTTTGATTTATCCCTCAAGTGAGAGCTGGTCTGCTGTTACTTGGGACTTGAGTTGCCGTATAATTCATCAGAGTTTAAGGTCTCCTTTCTGTATTCCTCGGTTTCAGCTGTGGGTGTCTTTTGTACCTGCTTGAAAGTTCTGTTAACCCTCAGAACACCCAGCCCAGCTGGAAGTCAGAGTTTTTAATCAATATTGGTTCAAGCTTCTCTGTTCAAGTTATTCGGAGACAGTAAATTACTAGACTAATTTGGGAGGCACACAGAATACTCAGCCCTGCATTTCTTAAGACTCAGCTCAGCACTGTGGACCCTAGGGATGAGTTTTGCCAGCTGGAAAGGCATACTAGAGTTTCCTACATTTTTTTCTTTCTTTCTTTCCCATAGCTCAAAAAACTGACATTTGACATCTGTGTTTTATGTTATGTGGGGATCCTTCATTCCTTTATAGCGAAGATTGTTTTATATTCTAAAACCAACATTTCAAAAGCTAAGCTAGTACTGTAACTTGGCTACACACAATCACATTCTTTCTATGTTCAATCTGAGGAAGTGGAAGCAATCCTCCTTAGAGCAATGGGGGGAAATTAGGTTTGTAAGTTGTAGGGTTGCAAAAAAAGATGTTGCTTAACTCTGTGGGAAAGCAAAGCTGGTTCAGTTTTCTCAAAAGAAAAAGTTTAAGACTATTAATCAGTGGCCTTAGTTATTTTGGAAAAAGCGAACAAGATTCATTTCCCTAAATAATGCCACATTCTTTGCTACACATGTACAGCATCCTCCCTGCCCCCAACAAAAGAATCCATAAGTTATTTTGGCAAGAGTATTTTGTGGACATGTTTGGCTCCTGCTCTGTCATTGAGCCATTAAACTCTAAACAGGTCTTCCAAGGGAGTAATAAAATATCGCAAAATAATCATTGTACACAGAGCTACATGAAGATTTTCTGAGGAAATAATTTTCCTATGGAAAATGTCTTTTCAAACCTCACTGCGGGAACATGTCAATTTGAATAAAATTTTATTTAAACAAACTGAAATGAATTCTTTCAATGAAATTAAAATTATCTCTTTGCTTTGTGATTTATTGCATTTTATACCATATATAATAAAATAACACCAGCTGCCATTTGCACTCTGCTGGGTTAGATGTAGTAAAAGATGTGCAAAAGCTAGTGCCTCCATTGATATAAAGTGGCATAGCTCTAAAGTGTTCAGCACTATGACTACACCAGTGGAGGATCTCAGGGCTAGCGTTATCTGATAAGTAAAGTTGATTATTTACCTGTTCAGTAACTGTTGTTCTTAAAGACATAGGGTATGTTCGCACACAGCTTTTAAACTGAAATAACACTGGTTATTTCGATTTAAAAATGGTTAGGTCCACAAAACATTTCCTTATAGTGAAATGAGGATCTCCATCATTCACTATAAGGAAAGTCATATTGATATAATAAAACCTAGCTTTATATTGATATGGTAGTTAAATTGAAACTGTTATATCATTATAACACTGTATGGATGTGTTATATCGACAGAATAGTTGCATCAATTTAAACCCTGGTTAGACTTTTCTTCCAGGGTGCATGGCACTCTGGAAGGAAGGGCCAGGGCTCATGACCCTGGCCAGGAGGGAGTGGGGGTGAAGGAACCCCCCACGCCCGGCTTCCCCACCCTAGCAGGGTGGTAGGGTAAGGGACTCAGTGTGCCTGGCATCTGGAACAGAAGCCAGGCGGTGGAGAAGGGATCCCCGTGCATCCTGCTCCCCAAGTGCTAGGCGGGGAATGGGGGAAGGGAGCCCCCGCATGTCTGGCTGCCCAAGCACTTGCCGGGCAGTGGGGGAAGGGATCCCCATGTACCCGGCTTCCCCCCCAACACCGGCCGGGCTGCGGGGGAAGGAACCTTACAAGCCCAGCTCCTGGCAAGCAAGCCTGGCAGCGTGGAATGGACCCGCGCACCCAGCGCTCCCATGACTAACCAGGTGGTGGGGAGAAGAGCCCTCTGTACCTGGCTGCAGGTGCTGCTTGCTGGTGCCGGGGGAAGGGACTCCCAGGCCAGCTGGAGCCACACTATCCAGTCTGCGGGGGAGACAGGAACCCTGTGCCTGGCCTCTGGAGCACATCCTGTGTACCAAAAGCCAGACACGGGGGACGTCTCCCCTGCTACCTGAGGAGAGCACTAGGAGCCGGGGGTGCATTCCCCTCAGCTGGCTAGTGCAGCTTTAGGTGGCCCAGGGGTTCCTTACCCTGGCACTGGCAAGCATGCCTGCAGCTGGATGCTGGGGGACTCTTCTTCCCACCACCTGGCTAGAGGTGGGAGCGCCAGGTGCGTGGGTTCCCTTCCCTGACGCCCAGCTTCCTTGCCAGGAGCTGGGCGTGTGGGGTGCCTTCCTCCACAGCCTGGTCAGTGTGGGGGAAGCCAGGCGCATGGGGATCCCTTCCCCCACCACCTGGCGAGCAGTTGGGGAGCCAGGCATGCAGGGGTCCCTTCTCCCCCATGCCTGGCTGAGCCCAAGACTGGGGGTATGTTCCCCCCACCCCATCTCAGGGAGCCCAGATCTGGTGGGGATGATTTTCCCCTGCCACTGGCTGTCCTGGGGAGAACCAGGAAGGGGACTGGGTGGAAACATGGCCCTGCCAGGGGGCCATGTTGCCACACCTCCCAGGGTGCCCCTCTCCTAAATCGAAGTACCAAGCCTAGTCCCTGGACATGCTAGTTCAATTTGGGGTTTTTGGTGTGGACCTGTTAAATCAATTTCACCTGACCTGATTTCATGAGTTTTATAGCGATTCAATGATTACTTCAAGTTAAATCGATTTAATTGTATGTGTGTGGACATAGCCGTATTGTGTACATGCCCTTAGAATCATAGAATCATAGGGTTGGAAGGGCCCTTATGAGGTCATCTAGTCCAAACCCTTGCTAAAAGCAGGACCACTCCCACTAAATCATCCCAGCCAGAGTATTGTCCAACCAGACCTTAAATATCTCCAAAGATGGAGATTCCACCACTTCCCTAGGTAATCCATTCTGATGCTTCACCACTCTCCTAGTGAGAAAGGTTTTCCTAATATACAGCCTTCACCTCCCCAGCTGTAACTTGAAACCATTGTTCCTTGTTCTGTCCTTTGTTACTACTGAAAACAGCCTAGCTCCCTCCTCTTTGGAGCACCCCTTCAAGTAGTTGAAGGTTGCTAGCAAATCTCCCTTCAGTCTTCTCTTCTGCAAGCTAAATAACCCTAGTTCCTTCAGTCTTTCCTCATAAGTCAAGTGCCCCAGCCCCCTAATCATTTTCACTGCCCTCCGCTGGACTCTTTCTGATTTGTCCATAACCTTATTGTAGTGAGAATGACAAAACTGGACACAGTACTCCAGATGCGGCCTCACCAGTGCCAAAAAGAGGGGAATAGTCACATCCCTCGATCTGCTGGCAACACTTCTACTGATGCAGCTCAATATGCCATTAGCCTTATTGGCAACAAGAGCATACTGTTGACTCACCTCCAGCTTCCCATCCACCAGAACCCCGAGGTCCTTTCCTACCGTGCTTCTGCTTTGCTGATCAGTCCCCAGCCTTTACCAGTGCATGGGGTTTTTCCATCCCAAGTGCAGGACTTTGCAGCTGTCTTTGTTGAATCTCATGAAATTTCTTTTGGCCTGCTACTCCAATTTGTCTAAGTCTCCCTTTTGACTGCAGATATCTGTATATACAATGCACTGGAATTGGAGACCTGCTCGTGTTACCACTAGGCAGCACACAAGTTCCATTTTCCATCATGCTCTTAGACAAGGGTATAAAAGGCATTTTTCCACCATCTGTTCCCCCCTCTGTTCCTTCGACAGCTGGGTGTATTGTTTGAGGTAAAGGGAAAGGTGTAGTTGTGGAATGGGTATGTGCAGAATACATTTTGAAGAACAACAGCTACAGTACAGAGAAGTACAGCCCTTTGAGTGACTGTGCACATACATTCTACTGCATGTGACTCTCAGTTGTTCCCTTCTACGCTTCAGGACTTTATCTCATCTGAACAATGATTTTTATATATAAATTTGTTAGTGTTTAAAAGTGCCATAGGACTCCTTGTTTGCTTTGCTGAACTAAACTAAAATGGCTATTCTTCTGAATCTGTGATTTGCTGATGTTGGTATTGTCATGAGAGATTTGAATGAGGGTATAATAACTGGTAAAAGTATGTACAGATAAACATGTTGCAACTTGGTAGATATCTGTAATTGGGATGTTACTCAGAAAGGCTCACAAAGTGGAGTGAACCCTGGTGGAGTGGAGAAGAGACTTTAGCAAGTTCATAACAGAGCTTAATTCAGTTAAATATCCAATGTGAGATTTGCTAAGCTGATAGTGTGACATGGATAGACCCTTGATGCTCGATGTAGGCTACCTTGGAATGCAAGAGCTATACAAATTTTCAAGGCACAAGGTTTTTCTTTGGTTTTGGAAGACTGGAGTTTCAGGAAAAATGTCAGAAGATAATAGTTTGGTTCAGATGGAAAACTGATACTATTTTAGGCATACAATTAGGGTGTGACCTCATATTAATGGAAAATTGAAATGATGATCAGTTAGGAGATCTTGAAGTTTTGAAACCTCCCTGGTGACATGACTGCTACCAGAAATTTGTCTTCATAGACAAAGATAGCAATGTTGTTGTCATAGGTTAAAAGGCATTGGTCCTGTTGGTTGATAATTAGCTACTTTCAACTGACAAGTAATGGAAGAATAAGTCTTTTGCACATGTAAATCCAGTCTCTTAAATTCCTTAACCTTGGGAGCAACTTTGAAATAGGACTGATGAGACTACTCATTAACAGTTGTGATCACTAAGGAATTGGCGGTTAGGTAGAAAATATTTTAAATCTTGATGAAGAACTTAATATCATGTGTCCACTTACTTTGGAATAGAAGGTTTAGGAACTGGGGTCTTGCAGAAGGTTTTCACTGGCTCCAGTAAGGCTTCATTGATGGGAAGGGCAACACTTCCCACAACAGATGCTGATGGGTACATCTAGACTGGAGCCTTAGGTTGACTTAAAGAAGGTTAAGTTGACCTACAGACCCCTGCAGTCACACTGGGCTTTTATTAAGTCAACTTAAGCGCTTCCTTAAGGCGACTTAATAACACCACCTCTTAAGGTCGACTTAATGCTTAAGTCAACCTTATTAAGTCAACTTAAACCATTGTAGATGGTGAAAGCATTTAAGTTGACCTATTTGGCCTCCAGGGCTCCTCCCAGAGTTCCTGGCCACCAGGGACAGCTACCCACAATGCATCACTCCTCTGTTGACCTAGCATCTGCGAGTGCGGATGCAGGCAGTCAACAGGAGTTTTCAATGCAGACTCCCTAAGTTGACTTAACAAGGTCAAATTTAGGTCAATTTAAAGTCGAGTTTGTTAAGTCAACTTAACAGAGCCTCCAGTGTAGACATAAGATGAGTCTAAGTTCTGCTGCAGGGTAGAGTGTACTGGTGGTGCTGATGATATTGAGTGTGCTGGGTGCTGCCAAGTCTGCTGATGGAGCCAAAAATGCTGGTGGTGCCAGTTGCAGCAAAGGAAAATCCATTAGGAGAAGGTATAGAAGGCTATGTTTAGACTTATAATGTTAGTTTGAATTAACTGAATTTGAACTAATCAATTTGAATGAATAATTATTAGTTTGAATTCAATTAATTTGAACTAACATGGCCACACTAGGAAAACCAATTTTAACTAGCATATCCATGGACAGGACTTGCTAGTTCACATTGGAAGAGGGGCACCATGAGAGGTGTGGCAACATGGCCTCAGGAAGGGCCATGCTCCCACCCAATCTCCTGCCAGGCTCTGGCTCTCTGAGCCTAGCACAGGAAAAAGCACACCCTGCCCTGCTCTAGCCATGTTGCCGCTAGAACTAAGTAAGGATGCTTTCAGCCATGTGGGGTTCACAAGGCTAGAGCCTGGAAGAGGATGTTTTCCCCTTCAAGGCCTCTGCAGGGCCAGAGCACCCCCGCCTCCCAGTGCTGGCTGGGGCAGGGGGAGAAGGGAATACCTTGGCCTGGGTGAAGCTGTGCTGTTGGGGTGCAGGAAGAAGGGACTCCCTCCACCCGGCTCTGACAGTGCTGGCCTGGCTCAGGGAGAAAGGATTACCCTCACGCCTGGCTGGAGCCATGCTGTCTGGGCATGGAGAAGGGAACCCTGTGCCCAGCTGGAGCTGTACTGCCTGAGTGCGGGTCTTCCTTCCCCACGCCCAAGTAGCGTGGCTTCAGCCAGACACGGGAGTCATTTCCCCATGCCCAGGCAGCGTGGCTCCAACCGTGTGCTGGGGGAATCCCTTCTCCTCCTGCCCCGGCAGCATGGCTCCAGTGGGGTGCAGGGGTCCCTTCCCCATGCCTAGGTAGCGCAGCTCCAGCCGGGCATGGGGATTCCTTCCTCACACCCAGGCAGTGTGGCTCCAGCTGGGCATAATGGGGATCCCTTCTCCCCATGCTCAGGCAGCGTGGCTCCAGTGGGGTGGGGAGGAATCCCTTCTCTCCCGACCCCCCAGCGCTGCTGGAGCCAGGCACAGGGGTCCCTCCCCAAGCCCGGCCAGCTATATACAGCTGGGCACGGGGGGCCTCCAACACCCAACCCCCCAGCCAGGGGACCAGGGCCCCTTTGGCTCCATGCAGATGTGGTGGGGAGGTGCCTTTGGGGCTGCTTGCCCCAGGTGCTGGAGTGCTGGGCCTTCCTTCCAGGGTGCCATGCACTCTGGGAGGAAGGTCAAACCAAACTTATTCAAACTAATCCTTAATTTGAATTAACATGGTTTCATTGGTTTAGTTCAAACTCATAAGTTTGAACTAACCCTTAGGTTGAACTTAAGCTGGGTTTTATAAATTCGACCCAGGCTTTCCTTAGTTCAAACTAAGGGAACTCCTTAGTTCGAACTAATGAAAGCTAGTGTGGACATGCACTAAGTTAGTTCAAATTAAGCCTCCTTAATTCGAACTAAATTATAAATGTAGACATACCTGGAGATCCCTTGCCAGCAAGAAGACCTATGGAGTGGACTTGCTAGAAGACTTTTTAGGAGAAGTCTGAGACTGTGCCCATTTGTCAGCACTGGAATGGGTAGTGTGCTTCGAAGGGGCTGATGGTAAAAATGAAGGACCATTCTCACCAGACTTCTGCCTTGAATGATTGGCAGTTGGCAGGGTATGCCTCATCAATTCTGAATCCGATCTCGTGGTTGGGGCTCAGTTAGTTTACGGAATGAATGGATGATCAGAAATTTGTTGACACTGACTTGGTACTGTCCGCAGTTATGAAATAAGCACATCCCCACTTTCATTAAGTGAGGTCTGATATAGAAATACATCCACTTTTTGGTCTAGGTAAAAAGGGTACATGAACAGAGCATTTGTACCTCACATGGCTCTCAGAAAGACAAACTAAGCAGCTTCTGTGTCTAGTTATGACAGAGATAGCACCCCTGCATTTGGCACGCTGCTTAAAACCTGGGGATTTTTTTCATAATAAATCCTCCAGAGATAGCTACTAAAACTATAATACACCAAATTCTACTGACTGTAACTATATATGCTAAAGAGCTCACTTGTTTTGTGAAGCAAATGCTACAGAGAGCACCAACTCTTGCTCCAGGCAGTGAGAAGGAAGCAGTGGATTTTCCTTTTCATGCCCTTGCCAGAAATCACAAGATGAGCAGGGGCACATGCATCCCCGAGTGTTACTGCTGGCAAAAGTCTGACGAGTGCACTGGTTAGACATACACCTACATTAGAATGCATACGTGCACAGTAACTCAAAGGAGACATTTTGGCTAGTCTGCTAATTTAATCTTAAATTGTTTCTGTATTTCATTTGCATCTTCTGTTTGCTTGAGCAGTGGACTTGTAAGCAGCTGCTGAAGAGAGTGTTTTTAGAGAAATGAAAGAAGGAGCTTTGCTACGGAACTGGAGGAGCAGAGACGGAGAGAGAAAACACCACGTGGGTTGCGCTGAACTACTCAGACAGAGCTGTGTTGGGGTATATGAGGCAGCGCATCAATGCAAAAGTGCCCTCCTCCCCCCCCCGGTCCCAGCAGCCAAATGGGAAGCATGGCTCTGGCCTTCTCAGGTCAGCCAAACTGTTAGTCCACACCTTGGTGTCTAGAATTTGGAAACCCTCTTGGGTCTTATGTTTGCCCCAGCAGAGGAACCCAGACCTGGCCAATCCACTGGGCTCCAGCTCAGGACCCTCAAACTCGAGAAGGAGAGCCAAGGTTTGCTGACTCTACAAGTGCCCTGAGTTCTTTCCTCCCTTGCCCTCAGGTCTCTGCAGGCTCTTCAGTTCGTTGCTCTGTTCAACTGCAATGTCATCCCTAGGCAGCTCCCTAGGAGTTCCTTTCTCCTACCTGCTCACTCTGTTAACCACCCTGCCTTTCTGGTTCCTTGCCTTTTTATCCTCTCAGTTACTTTCAGACTGCCAATCAACAGTGACTACAGTGGCCTATATTAATCCTTTAGTTGCTTGGCAAGTAGGGGCAACATACACTCTATGAAAGGGCACTCCTTCCCCTTGCATGCACACATGAGTTAAAACTCAGCTTAGTTTAGTTTTGATGCAACCAATGGAAAACACAAGGCATCACATTAAAGAAGCAAGGAGTCCTGTGGCACTTTTAAAGATTAACAAATATATTTATCATATGAGATTTCATGGGAGAAAATCCAATCACACTGCACTATTATTCTTTTTGCTTCTTGTTTTTATAGTTACTTTATTCATTTTTAATTATTAAAAATAAAGTGTCAAAAATTTGCATCCTAGATATCTGAATGAAAATCTGCATGTCACAAGCAGAGCTCAAACAAACACACCCAGGGAGCTGAAAGTGGTTTATAAAAGGTGACATACACATCTGAAAAAAATATTGCTTGGCAGAAGATTAACATAAAAATAGACACATGACCTTTAAGTCTCTGGAGGTCTAGTTTTAATCAGCCCAATTCACAAAAGCTGACAGCTAACTCCTTGTTTGGAAAACAACAACACGTTTTAGTCACATCAGAACAGACAGGTAGATGCCGAGGAACATAATACCAGCCGAGAAAAAAGAAACAGCAGCGCTTATTAATATCCAAGAGACTTCACTTGGTGAGCAGTGAGATTAGGACAGCTTCAGCTTCTGCAGGCACTTAAATGTCTGCCTGACTGAGTTTACTCCCTTAGCACTGTCAGTCCCCTTCTCTGTCTTCTCATGGTTCGCTCTTCACTGTTCCTTCTAACAGAGAATCTGGTGAGCAGCTCAAAACCCTGTGTATAGTCACTTGCAATAAGCATACTCCCTCTCTGACTGTATTTTATGCAGATAGAGTTCTTACAGCAGCATAGTTCTGCAACTAGAGCTGTGCAAAACCTCCTTAGTAAAAATCTAAAACCATGTGATGCTTACATTATTTCAGGTACCACAACAAAAATAAAAGTAATAGATGTTTGAGAAATGTTCTAAGGCCCATTCTAGATGATAAATATAGACTGTGTTTGAAAAGGTGTCAGCTTAATGATTCAAAACACTACTTTGCATCTAGTATTAACATAGCTTAATACTACAACTGGTTGAAAAATACAAATTTTTAGTTTTGGGGGGCAAAAGAGGCACAAATATTTCTTGAAAATGTTCACATATTGTGTTTTATTTTTCAGCTTATGCTATTGAATACCTTTAAAAAGATGTTAGCGGATCTTGATCAACCCTAGGGAGATACTAGGATTGGCTGTGACCAGCTAACAATTTTTTTAAGATGTTAAAAACTGTGTCTACACTAAGTGTGAAGTCATATTTAAAACTGATTAGCTAACATCGGTTTTTTTTTTTTTTCCAAACCCAGTGTCTTCTTCTACTCTAGATAGGACCTATGAGAACTCTTTCAACATCCTTCATAAAACCCTCATTTGCATAACACCTACATAATACTAAATAAAAGACTTCTGGTATGCTGAGACCACTACCTAAGAACAATAATACAAATAACATAAATAATAATAATGAATAATTAACCTCACTCCCAAACAACTGCCTTCCCACTATGCATCAAGAGTTCCTACAATCATTATTCTTGATGTGTTTTTGATTTTATCCTCTTCAACCTATATTCTACTCTAAAGCCTTAAATCATCTGTCACATTTCAACCCCTTGAACTTGTAAACTCTAACCTAAACCTTCACAGATTTTGCTCTCTTCCTGATTCCTTCTGGTCTCTTATTATCAGTCCTCTGGTAACTGCCATTCTGCATTCAAGGATATTCTTGTTTCCCCAACCCTGAAGTTTTACTCTGTGATCCCCCAACCCCTATTATATCACCCCCCATCCTCTTTGTCCACAAGAAGTTCTCAGTGATTTGGCTGCCTCTCCTTGCCTTCCTTCTTTAAACCACAGGGATCTGTTCTTGGCCCCCATCTTGGTAAAAGGGTAGGTCCACAGAAGACCCTGCCAACTTTTAAGAAACACTAACAAGAAAGCAAATACTTATTCTGTTCACATAGTATCTAGAGTGTAGAGAATCACTGTGGGTGGTCAATGAAGACTGCATAAACAGTCCAGAATCATCTAATTTCTTCCACAGTTTTGTTACATAAGACCTTCATCCTAAGAATCTTTCAAACAGTATGTTTTGTACTCCAAACATCATAATTTATAAGTGTTTGCAATAAAACCATATGAGCAAGAGCAGGAGAGAGCTTGCATCCATGGCTGTGACCCTGTGACTACCCAGTTTTAAAATATAGGAGATTGTAAATCTTGGTAGAGTTTAAAAAGCTCTAGTTGCAAGTCTCTTAGAAAAGGCCTGGCGAACGTGAAACAGATTTTCAGCCAAATCACTTTTGTAAGAAGCAAGCAGAGAAGGTGGCTTTCAGTGAAATTCTGGCAAACATTCACAGCTTAACTGTGATAATATAGAAAAATACAAAAGAAAATCCCTTACCTGTCATTACAGACAACATATCAGTTTTAAGGTCCTTTTTTTGCAGAATGTTGAGTTTTACTTTTAAAACAAAGTTTTACTATATAAGGTAAGATTGTTTTCTTATTCAGGGTAGAGCTTCATTCTGAATTTTAAGTCACTTACCCTAGCACATATAGTAAACTTTGGAAATTAGACACAAGTGGTTTAAATAAAAAAAAATAGGTTGCTCTTTTCATTCTTTAGAATATTACTTAATTTATAATATATGTTTATAAATACAAATACATAAAATACTAACAAGCATATTTCTTTCCACAATTTTTTGTGATTGATTTTGGCCAGAGTAGTTCAGTTGCAATGCACTATGGCTATGTCCACACACAAGCCCTTGTTTCGAAACAAGCCGTTTCAAAACAAGCTGTTTCGAAATAAAGGCCTTATTTCGAAACGCCTTATTTCGAAGTAACAAAAAGCTATTTCAAAATAAGGGAAAAGGAGGGAATCAAAATAGCATGTCCACTGTGACATGCTATTTCAAAATAGGAGAGGGAAGGGGGAGGGAGGCCGTGTGCTGGGTCGGGGAGGCCCCGCCCCCGGGTATCCCCCTGGGTCCCCCCCCCCCCGCGGCTCCTGCCGGCATTGTTTTGAAATAACATGTCCAAATGGCTTATTTCAAAACAATGGGTTTTGAAATAACCCTCCTTTCAAAACCAAAGTGGTTTAAGCTGTTTCGAAAGGAGGGCTCTTGTTTTGAAACGAGGAGCTCCCGCCTTTTGAAACAAGAAAATGTTGTGTGGACATTGGGACTTTTGTTTTGAAACAACCAGTGTTGTTTCGAAAAAAAAGCCCTGTGTGGACATACCCTATCTGTTTTTTCACTGAGGTCGTGTTCATTATATTTTATACAATTGCATCATATTTTCCATGTAGTATTTTTCGCAAACTATGATTATTTATTTTCTAATTCATTACATAATTGGCCTTCTTAGTACTGTATGCAATAGGGATTGAAGTGAAAGAACAGAAATAATATGCAACAAGAAACTAAATAAACCAGACATTACAGTAATGCCAATATTGTCCTTGTGTTAAAACCGTAACTTACTGTATATCTGTATACACAAAATCCATTTCTAACCACAAATGTTTCAAATCAAATTCTGTGTGAAATTTTGGTGAAGTCAGTAGGAGTTTTGCTCTTGTCTTTAATGGGGGCAGGATTTCACCCCTCTCCTAACTGATGACCTGTCCCATGCCACATAAGTCAGTTAATGTATGAGTTCTATAAGACTCTGCCCTGTAATAGGAACCAGTGCAGATCATCAAGGTGATTTTGAATGGGCATAAGGCCAGAGTCTAGCAGCTGTGTGACCTAAATCAATGAATAACAAGGCCCTTAGGCCATGTCTACACTAGGGGTGTAAGTCGACTTAAGCAAAGCCCAGGCTATATTTGGATATAATTAAGTTGATTTAATCATTTGCTTAAGTCAACTTAATAACTCTCACTTGTTAAGTCAACTTAATTTTTAAGTTGACTTTATTAAGTTGAAAGCCAATGTAGCCTGGCTTTAGGCTTAAGTTGACTTAATTGGCCTCCTGGTCATGTGGAAACCTTCCTGGCAACCAGGAAGTGCCTGCCCTGGCCAATCCCAAGGCAGGATAAAGCCCAGCCCACCCTGCTTCACAGCCAGAGCTAGCTGGGACTCCATCTGTGTGGCAGGCATGGCAGAAAGCAGAGCCAGGCTGGCCACAAGGTGGGGCCCACCCTGGACCCACTAGAAAATCTTAGATCTCCTGGCTGCATGGGGGCAGGAGGCCATACACTCCTGGCTTCAGGGAAGCTAGAGGAACTGGGAGGTGTATGGAGCCATGTTGGGGCCAGCAGGTGCGGGTGAAGGTCAAAGACCTCTGCCAGGCCTAGCATAGAGCTTGGGAGGCCATGCAGCACTCAGAGGTAGCCGACACCACCTGCCCCTATTACACCCAGCTGCATGCCTTCCTGGGCCAGGAGGCTGATGGCAGCCAGCCAGCTGGCACCACTGATGCCACTGAGCCCCACTCCCAGGGTGATGACCAGGAGAAGGGCTCGGTGGATGAAGACATGGTACTGGGCTGGCGTGACACGAGCAGCCCAGCACAGGGCACCGCACTGGTCCTGGGCAGTGCCAGCTGAGAACTCATCCCCGAGACCCAGGAGGAGGCTCCCCCAGCCCCAGATGATGGGACATCATGCCAGGCACCTGGTGCACATCCTGATGAGTGCTCCCTCCCTGTGGACATGATGAGGAAGGCAGGTGGGACAGGAAGTGCCGAGCACAGGGCGCTGGGACAGGCAGGTTCCTGGGGGACAAAGAGGCCCTCACACAGGGCCACAGAGGCAGGGGGCCACGTGGCAGGGGGGACCTGGAGCTGAGTGGGGTGGGGGCCTGGCAGGACATGGATTTGGGGCACTGTCAGCGCAACAGCCAAGACCAGACAGCATGCATCTGACACCGTTGGGATGTGGCCTCCGGAGAGGCCTGCAGGACAGGTCTGCCTTGGGTTCACCATCCTGGGCACTGCACATGCCCCGTTCAGCACAGCACAGCAGCGTATACTAAGGGGTCCCTGTCCCAAAGGACAGGCAGAGTGGGAAGCAAGGGGATGGGCATTGGATAGCAGCTGCTGTCAGCCTGCACTTTGCACTACCTAATGAAGGAAATCTTGTTCTTCACTTTTCTCCTGCAGTCCCTAAGCCCGTGACACTGGGCATTCCTCGGGTGTGCCCAGCCTCAACCAGAAGGAGGAGGAGGCATAGATCCAGGAAGGAGCTCCTTGAGGACCACCTCCAGCTCATCAAGCATGCTGAGTCAGATCTCCAAGAGTGATGGGAGCAGCAGAGGAAGGAGAAGCATGCCTACCGTAGGGTCGAGCAGGCCCAGATAGCCTGCCTGCTCAACCTGATGGAGTGGTAGACCATGTGCCCTGGAGTTTGTGGAATGGGGCTGGGGCTCTTGTTGGGCTGAGGATCCCCCTGCCAGGGACCCCCAGCAGCAGCCCTCCTCACCAGCAGCCCTGGACACAGGGTGGCTCACCGCAGGCCTGGGACTGGCTGGCCTGAGGCTGCTAGGCACCTGACGCCCCCCCCCAAGCCTGCTCACTCCCTTCAAACAACCCGACCTCTGCAGCTCCCACTCCTCAATTCCCCACCAGTTTACTCCCTGTAAATAAAACACATCCACACCATCACTCTGTGTATAGTCCATTATTTTATTGTGTTGGGAATAGGGGGGAGTGGGTAAGAGGGGGTGAGGGGGCAGGAATGGGCACTTGGTGGTGGTGACAGCAGCTGAAGGAAGGTGCTCTTTCTTTTCTGCAGGTTCTTCAGCCAGTGGTCATTGTCCCAGCTGGTGAGAATGATCTGGTGTGACAGTTGCTGCTGGTTTCCTGCGCTCAGATATGCAGCTGCATGGAAGGCACCCTGTCCATGCCAGCTGCTAGAGAGGGTGAGGGGGGTCAACCTGCTGTGGCCTGCCCCTGCACTGGCCGTTGCCTTGTGGTGCCTGGTCCAGAGCTGGAGGAGTCTGGCCAATGCATAGTGAGTGTGGAGTGCTGTGCTGGCACATTGCTGGTGCATGTCTGGGTCCCTGATCTCCTCAGCTTCCATGTTGCAAGGCACAGTATGGAGGATGGTGTGGTCATTTACTTCCAAAAGAGTGGCCAGGAGAGAAGGATACTTCTGCTGTGGGTCAGCCATGCACAATGCACCACTCCTAGGGTGACCTAGCAGCTGCCAGTGTGAACATGGGTAATCTCCTGGCATTGGAATGTGCACTCCCTAAGGTGGCTTAATAAGGTCTACTTTAAGCCATTTTAAATTGGACTTTATTAAGCTGGCTTAACTGAGCCCTCTAGTGTAGACATAGCCATTGAGCCCAATCAGGCATGTCCTTAGGTAATTCAAGTGTAGATATTCTTATCATTTTTTCCATTGGACAAGACCTCTTAAGTGCTATTGGAATGTATCACATGGTGCATTTATTAAAAACTCAGGAGGATGGTATTTGAATAAGGTATATTGAAAGAAAGAATTTGTCTAGTCAGTCAGAATCTGTAGCTTTTTATCTGTCATTTAACTTTTAAGAATTGATCTTCCTTTATCTTGCCTGTTCTGGGCTTTATGTTCAGCATTCCACACTATCTATATATTGGTCAGACTCCTCCATCTCCAGACCAGGTGCCACAAGGCAACTGCCGAGGGGGGGTGCGGGGGGCAGGCCACAGCAGGTCAACCCCCTTGCCCTCCCTGGCTGCTGGCACAGACAGGGTGCTGTCTGGGCATGCATGCATCTGGGCATAGGAAACCAGCAGCTACTGGCGGCACCAGATCATTCTCACCACCTGGAGCGATGACCACTGGCTACGGAATCTGCAGATGAGAAAAAACACCTTCCTCCAGCTGCTGTCAACACCCCCACTACCTCCATTCTGGCCCTCCCACACTTTCCCACCCATCTCCTCAGTCCCCAACACAATCAAAGGACACGCTGCACACGGAATGATGGTGTGGATGTTTTATTTACAGTGGGGAACTGGGGGAAAGCTAAGCGGGTGGGAGTTGCAGGGGTTGAGCAGTTTGGGGGAATGTGGGGGTTTGGGGGAGTGAGGGGGTTTGGGGGAATGAGGGTGGTAGGGGAATGAAGGGGGTTCAGGGGAATGAGGGGGGTGGGGGAGAGGTGGGATGGGGGACAGTTGCATTGTGGCATCAGGCCAGCAAGTCCCAGGCCTGGTTCCGGCCACCCGAAGTCCGGGGCCTGCAGCGATGTCAGCTGCTGCTAGGGTCCCATGCTGGGGAATCCTCTGCTAATTGAGAGCCCTGTCCCCATGCCAAGGGCTCTGGGGCATGGGCCTGGTGCTCCAGAGCATGCACCTACTGCTCCATGAGGTCAAGCTGGTGGTCCACCTGGCCCTGCCTGACCCTGTGGTGTGCCTTCACCTCCTCCCTCTGCTGCTCTCCCCAGGCTCAGGGGTCCACCTCATCATGCTCAGCCAGCCGGAGGTGGTCCTCTAGTATCTCTTCCCTGAAGCAACACCCCCTCCTCTGCTTGGTTGGGGCTGGGTGCCCCCAAGGAGTGACCGGTGTAAGGGTTGCAGGGTGTGCCAGACAGAAGCAAAGAACAGGGTTCCTCCCATGAAGTAGTGCAGAGTGCAGGCTGACAGCAGCCGCTGTCCCATTCCCATTCCCCTGCTTCCCACTCCCCCTGTTCTTTGGGAAAGGGACTCCTTAGTATATGCTGCCATTCTTTGCTGCATGGGGCATGTGCAGTGCCAGGATGGTGAACCCCAGGCAGCCCTGTCCCAGGGGTCTCTCCTGAGGCCACGTGCCAATGGTATTGAACACATGCTGTTTGGCTTTGACTTTCGCACCAACAGTGTCTGCAACCCACGTCCTGCCAGGTCCCTGCCATGCTCAGCTCTGGGTCCCCCCCATCACATGGCCCCCTGCCCCTGTGCCCTATGGAAGTGCCTCTGCCCCAGGCCCTGTGCTCTGCAGTCCGTGTCCCACCTGCCTGCCCCATTGTGCCCACAGGGAGGGAGCACTCACTGGCACATGTAGCAGGAGCCCAGCGCAATGTCCCCTTTTCTGCGGTGTGAGGAACCTCCTCCTAGGTCCCTGGGATGAGCTGCGGGCTGGCACTGCCTGTGACCAGTGTGGTGCCCTGTGCTGGAGTGCTCATGTCACCCCAGCTCAGCACCACTTCCCTGTCCACCAAGCCCCACTCCTGGTCATTGTCCTGGGAGGGGGGTTTGGTGATGTCAACAGTGCCAGCTGGCTAGCCATCATCAGCCTCCTGGCCAAGGAAGGAGTGCAGCTAGGTGTAATAGGGGCAGGTGGTGTTCCTGCCCCCAAGCGCTGCATGGCCACCTGGAGCCTGTGATAGTCCTGGCAGAAGTTTTGATCTTCACCTATACCTGCTGGGTGGTGTGTGTGTGGCCCCTCTCTACCAGGGCCTCAGAGATGGACCTGTACATATGCCGGTTCCTCTGGATCCCCACAAGCTGGGAGTGTATGGCCTCATGCCCACACACAGCCATGAGATCTAAGATTTTCTGGTGGGTCCGGGACGGGGCCTGTTTCCTGGCATCCCTGGCTCTGCCCTGGGCCATGCCTGCCATACAGATGGAGTCCTGGCTAGCTCTGGCTGTGGAGCAGGTTGGGGAGAGCTTTGTCCTTTTTTTGGATTGGCAAGGGTGGGCACTTCCTGGTTGCCAAGAAGGCTTCCAGTGTGGCCAGGAGCCCAATTAAGTCCACTTAAGCCAATGTCATTGGCTTAAGTTGATTTAGTAAAGTTGACTTAAAATTAAGTCAACTTAACAAGCGAGAGGTATTCAGTTAACAAGCAAACCCTTAAGTCAATTTAATTAAATCCAAATGTAGCCTGGGCTTTGCTTAAGTTGACTTAGGGGGCTTTAAGTCAGCTTAAGCCCCTAGTATAGACATAGCCAGTATGTCCTTTTTAGGTATAGATTCCTATTGAAATAGACGTCATTTGAAATGAAACCTTATGCAAAAAATATATTTAAAAGATTTTTTATGAAGATGAAGCAGGGTGCATTGATAATGCATGCAAATAGAATGAGTCAGGCACTGAAGCCACAAACAAGAGTGCTGATGAAAATTAGAGTTAACTATGACAAAATAGTCACTCTCTAATTGATAGGACTTTTGTTGTTGTTATTTTGTTTCGTTTAAAATAATTTCTCCTCAAATATATGGAGCAAGCAGTTCTACTGAAGACTCCCATTTTTCTTTTTGCTGTTAGCATGTTCAGTTAAATTTACCTCTGGAAAGGTTGCAGTCAAAAAGAGAAAAAGAATGTGAGAAAATGATTCAGTATAACATGCCCTTTTGTCTTGCTATGATTTAAGTCTGCATGGCTCTACTTTTAAAGTTTGAAGAAAACAGCAGCACATGTTCAATAATTCATTCTCTGTACTAAACCCTGCTAACTGTGGCTAAATGGAATATTTATTTTGAATAGAATGTATCCTTAATGTTTTCCCTGATAACTTCAATTTGGCAAAAGATGTTAGTTTCTGCAAGATTGTGTGCTTTCCCAAATGTTTCAGAACATGCAGGTGGCTTCAGACTAGATCTTTCCAATTATCTTAATGGTTAGGTTCATGGTTTGTGGAGAATTGCCATCTAAATCTGATTTCATACACATTCATCTGCAATATGGTTGCCTATATTAGATAAAATTAGATCCCAAGTTCCCAGAGCTTGTGTATAGCTGGTGTAAAGGTCTTTCTCCTCTTAAACATACAGGTACTATAGTCTGGGTAACTTGTGATAAGTGAACCAGAAAATATTTGAGACCTTGATGAAAAACAAACAAACAAACAAAAAAAATTGGATGTCTTCCCAAAGCTTATCTGAATTCATCTTTAAATGTTTGTATTCCTTTTTTATCCTCCATTTATCTGGGCACAAGCTTCTCCCATCTGTTTAGCTAGCTAATCTCAGCATGGTATTGATAGACTGAGTCCATAGGAGTTTATGTTACAGTTTTTTAGCCACATGACACCATGTTGCACTCCATTAGCTCCCTCAAGCTAAGCATGGATAAACTGGGACAGTGCATAGAGAGGAGACATTTAGGAACTCTTTTAGTTAACTGTATGGGTTATTAGATAGCACTCTGATTCCTAAACCCAGAGTCTGTAACAAGGAATGGGAATGAGAGGGATGGCAATATCCCAAATCTCATCCATAAATTCCTGGATATTGGGGAGTTTAGGATCAGCACTGAAAAAATTAAAACTACTTCTTTTTACTGTAGTTGAGTTCTTTAAGGCATGCTGCCCATATGTATGTATTACTGTATTGATGGTACACGTCAGGAATTCAGAATTGGATTATTTTGGCCAGAAGTATCTAATAGAACCATGCAAATGCCTTAAGTTTCCATGCTGTTCTTGTGCAACAGTTGCTTTTATGATACTTTAGAATACAGATGTTATCTGACTTGCTAGTATTGGGAAAGAACGGTTGGTCATGGAGAACATATCTTGATTCCAGTTACTGTAAAGGTATGCAACTTTTCTTTCTTCTTTAAGGACTTGTCCATATATATTCCACTCCATGTGACTCATAGTAGACTTCAAGCCGTACCTGCTATAAGGCAGTAGAGCCTGGAGCCTACTTCAACAAAGATAGCAGCTTAATTCTACCAAAAGGGGCATAAGACCTCTTTTTTTTTTTAATTTATCAAGGAATGATATCTAGATAAAATGTGGACTGAGCCAAATAATTGATCTGCAGATGCCTAAAATGGGTACCCTTTGCAAAGAAGCCGCATAAACTGTCTGAGTCCTAGTAGCTCACTGATCTGAGCTAGTAAATCTAAATTATCTAGTTCATAATAAATTTAGTACAAATTCATACCAACTTGGATAGTCTCTGAGCTGATACTGTGTGTCTCTGCAAACTTGCAGCAAATTCTGGGAAAGTCCTGAAGGGTTTGGTCCTTTACAAACAAAAGGTTAGCATCCTGCAAATTTCTAAGTTGTGCAATCTATCCTCTCATGTGATTTAGGAAAGAATATTGGGAAATGAATCATTTGGTTTAAATGGAAGTATGTAATTATCTCAGGTGGAGTTTAGGATGGGATACAAATAATACCTTTTTCTTATGGAATATTATATGGGGTGGTCCCAGCATGAGAGGCTTATTTTCTCAATTATTCTAGCTGATGGAGCTGCTTTCAAAAATGACATTTTCACCTATATGTGCAACAGGGATCTAGTTGCTAGGAATTCAAAGGGGGCATTAAACCTGCCAGAAGCTTTTGTTAAGGTCCAAAGGGCATGAGATTTTCTAACTAGTGGAAGAACCCAGATAAGGCCCTAAAGGAATTTAGTTATTGGGGGCAGGAGGAATAGGAACAGACTATGCAACTTTCAACGGACAGGTGATAGGAAGAAATGACTGTCAGGTGTACTCTAAGAGAGCTTATTCGCATTCCTAGATCATGAGAGAAAGCAAGTAGTCTAGAGGAATTTTTTGTCTTTTTGATCAAAATGTTCTAGACCAGGCATGGCCAAACTGCAGCTCAGGAGCCACATGTGGCTCTTGAAGGAAAAATTGTGGCTCCCAGAAGAACGTCAGCAAATCACTTTAGGAAAGCAATCCCAGTCTAGGAGTTCAGGAGGGGGTCAGGATGGTGGAGAGAAGTGCAGCATGGTCGGGGATGGCGGGAAGAAGTGCGGCATGGTCAGGATTTTAAAACACTCGCCACTAGCCTGCAGTTTTCTACATCAAGCAGCAGCTAAGTTTTTACTGTATAGACCTAATTTTCATGGTAACCTTAAGTAATTATTAGAATCTGACATTAGTAGGATTGATATTTGTCCTCTTTTTATGATCAAATGAAAGTGTGCAATGAATTTTTAAACTTAGTAATTTTGGAATAGGTAAAAGTATATGGCTATAGGCCTCAGTGCAGCTCTCGAAGGTTTAATAATCGACTTGTGTCACTCTTGAGTTCCATAAATTTGGCCACCTCTGTTCTAGATTTTGGAAGAATGTGGCTTTTTTATGTCTCACATCCAGAAGGCAACAGTCTCTCATGAAAAAGGTGAGAGTTAGGCCTAATTTTGTCCAACCTGTGGCCTGTGGGCCAGAATCCAGCCTGTCAAGGGCTCTTATGTGGTCCGCGGCACCACCACACACACTTGTGTGGGCCGTGCAGAGCTACAGATGTAAAAAAAATTTTCTCATCAGCCCCCAAGTGAGAAAAGAATTGCAGTGTGGCCCCTCATCCGAAAAGGTTGGACATCCCTATTAGATTCCATGATCCCTTGAAAAGAAATTGAGAGGATTCCCAAATAGGGTTACAGAAGGTTCTAGACCTAGCAGACTAATTATAATGTGACTCTAGAGTCTCTGGACTAACCCGTCAAAATTATCAGACACAGCAACAGAATGAGATGAAGAGGCAGAAAGTCTCCTTTTTAAAAAGTATTGTCTTTTTCTACAGGGTACTGAGTATAGCTACAGAGGGTATGGTTTTCTCATTCCAAGAAATCACTTATCCTGCATCAAAATGAAAAAGTCAAAATCTAGAATATTTTCATAAATTGACTAGCCTGACCTCCAAATATTAGAACTAGTCAATCAGAATGCTTTGCATGCCTGTCACCAATCTACTTGGAGCCAAATGAGTAGTATAGAAAAATCAATATCAATGAAGCTGACACCATAAAATGCAGCACCAAAGCACGTGTAGCTGATCCCCAATACAATGTTCTCAATACCAGCAGTAGCTAGGTTTAAATCACAAGACAGTACTAGAGCCTCACTGCCGTTCCCCCTCAGAACCATTATGGTACCTGTTTCAGGCCCTGGACACTCCATAGTAGGGAAACAGTGGGATGACTTGGACCTTCTTTTAGCAGAAATTCCCACTGGAGACTCTGTCTTGCCTTTTCCAGAGAATGATGTTCTTTTTCCTCTGAATCCTTTAACAGTGCTAGCAGAATCCAAAACTAGATGGATCTAGTGCAGTGTTTTTCAAACTTAGCGTTGGGACCCAGTACTGGGTCAGAGACCTTCAGGCACTGGGTCACACCACCCCCTGCTGCCACTGCCAAAAGACTGGAGTGCATTGCTTAAAGATGTAATTGCTGGGTTGTGGGCATAAATTATTTTTGCCAACTGGGTCCCAACGAAAAAAGTTTGAAAACCACTGATCTAGTGGATCCAAAACTCAAAGGGCACACTTGTGCACTGAGAAGGCATTTCTCCAGAGTGTCTGCCCTGCACAGGTTAGAGGCAGGACATATGGAACAGTTTAATAAAATCAATTTACATTTTGTTTCCCTAGTCTTCACAGAACTTTTAGAAAAAAGACTCACATATTGGGCATTTGGTGGGGATATGGGATTCCACAAGAAAAAAAAAAGCACCAAATGTACCCACTATTACTCAGAACTGCTGTCTCATGGGATGAGCAGTACTTAGTTCGGTGAATTAGGATAGGACAGCACTAATACTTTGGCTGTGAAGATGATCTGAGTCAGGAAAAAACCTCAAAGAAGATAAAACTTCTGTGAACTATTAACAGATATTGAAAAATATCTCAACTTCCGATGCTGCAAAAGTGTGAGGAAAAAGGATCTCTCTATACAAGAACTCCATCCCACAGAAACAGCAGCTGGGAGAAAGGTGAGTGCTGGTCAGGCTCCTGCTCCGGGCTGGCCCTTCACAACTCAAAGGAGGCAGGGGAATGGGGAGTGCAGGAGGATCTAAAGGGCAAATAGCTCTTCTTGGCCTGAAACTCCTCTCCCAATAGGTTTATTACAAAAGGCTTCTTGGGCATAAAGAAAAATTTGTTGGACAATAAAAAGGAACAATGATATTAAGGGGATTCATAACACATCACATTCTTTAGCACTTTCTATATAAGAATCTCAAGGCACTTCTAATTCAGCCACTATAGAGTACTGTGTGATGATATCGGAAATCTTGACCAGTACAGAGGTTAACCAGCTTGGGAGGGGTAGCCATCCCCTCAGTCTGGGCTGTCCGTGGGGGGTGCAAGGCCAGGGAACAATCAGGCTGTGGGGGGCCCCCTGCCTCTGGATGTGCTGGGAGGCTGGGTAGGCTGGCCCAGAGGCCAGGCCTCATGCTCCAACCCCTCCCCTGAGCCAGCCACTCTGACCCAGGAGCAGAGCAGGTTGGCCTGGGGCAGGGGTAGGAGAGTGGAGCCCAGCCTCTGGGCTGGTCTGTTGCACCCCTGGGCCAGTTGTTCCCCACCCTGGGGCAGGGAGGGCCAGTCTGGAGCAGAGGTTGGGTTCCACACTCCTGCCCCTACCCCTCTGCAAGATACCGCAGGGCCCACAGCACTACAGGGCCAGGGGCAATCACCCCTTTCATTCCCCCACCCCCACCCGAGGACAGCCCTGGTCCAGGGGCAGTTCGGCTTGGCCTGGCTCTTCACAATGCACATTTCAGAACTGACAAGTTCCAGAGGGGTAGCCATGTTAGTCTAGTTCAGCACAGCTAAAGAGGAGTCTAGTGGCACCATTTCAGAATGATTTGGAGGAGTGATGGAATTGCTTATTCAAAATGGAGTAGAGGGGGAATGTGCTTGTAGTCTATTCAATCTGAAATGTAATTGACTCTCTGATGTCTCAACTGTAGCTAGGAATATCCTGGGTTTTTCCTAGCTCCCTCAGAAGGGAGCCCAGGCATGTGGCGTTAGGGACTTTCCTGCTGTTCTGCTTCACATGGGTCAGGAAAAGTTTCCCTTGGAGAGATTTGCTCAATGGTGAGATAAAGTGGGTCTATGAGGCAACCCTTCTGTCATGCACTTCTAGACCAGTTATGGATAAGTCATAGAGCTTATTTGTATGCACCAGATAACCTTTTAATGCAAAGCCAGTCATGGTTGAAGTTTGAGTAGATAAGGTATTTTTACACATGGTGCCATATAATGGTTGAACCTCATAATGCAGTTGGGCATTCGGTTTCATCTCCTCCTTTAAAACAAGCAAGGAGCCCTGTGGCACTTAAAGACTGACAAATTTTTTTATCGCATGAGCTTTTGTGGGAGAAAATCCAATTTCATCGGATGCTTTGAAGATGAGGGCACTTTCAGAATGGGAGGCTGCCCTTTAAGTTTTACTTTCCTACCATTTACAGTAGTCACACAGTCATGTGATCTTTAAAGTTAGTACTTACCAGTTTTTTGAATGTCTCAGAATCGTATTGGTTTTCTAAGTATCAGAGCTAGTCACTAGTCATTTGCTATTTGTTCTGGAGTACCAAAGAGAGCAAAAGTGCACTTTGGTTTCTCAGCAACTCTGACATGTTATATTTTTCAAGTACATTATTTCTGTATACCTGAAAATAGTCCTGAGAGACCAGGTAATAATGTCCTCTGAATTTGCATAAATCTGCAGCTAATCTCTTCCAATATGTATCTGATAGGGGTGTTGTTTAAGGTTCTTTTTGTTGCATTGGTTTATTATTTCTGCAATATTCAAATACAGATATTTTCCCTGTCCTTGCTGATGCCCATCCATGCACTACCTGGTCGGTCCATTCATAGTATTTAGTTAATCCTTGATATCTTTCATGGATGAGGTTTAGGATTTCTCCCCTCATTTCATCTGGACTCAGGATGCAGTTTCCTTTAATCATGAGTCCATTTAACTTGCTTAAATGCCCACACACTGCAAAATAATCAGTTGTCACTTCCTCAGTCTCCTGTAGATACTTGGGACAGCTGCCCTAATGTAACTTCTAACTTCCCAAAGTTGCGTGTCTGTTGAGATTGCTTTTTGTAACTGGCATTTTCACTTTTCTGACACTGGCTTGTATGTGTATTATATCTCTGAGCTCATGGGTAGTTGAGTGAAATTCTGGGATTCACGACAGTATCTGCCCCTATCAGATTTTTCCCAGGAATATATTTATCAGTTGCGGTAAACCACATTAACCTTAGTAATAGACATGGCATTTCAACAGTGCTTGATCAGGGTCTTTTCTGTTGATGACTACTACAAACAGTTCATGGTCTGTTATCATTGTAAATCTAATCCTCACAGATATTTTTTCAGGCTAGTTTGCTTTTTGAACAGCTCTGGCTAGGGTTAAAGCTCTCTTCCATAGTAGCTGTTGTAAAAGGCTTTTTTATCTGTTAACCCAATAGCCAGCCAGTCTCTGATATTTTCATGTTTTGCATTCCCAAAAATCAGTTTTCAGTCAATGTATTCAGAGCTCTAACAAAACATTCTACATGTTCCCTGGTTCTTGAATTCTCTGATGAACGACCCTCTTTCATAAACTACATTTTTCTAAGGTATAAAGTATGCATCAAATATACCACGAGCCCTTTCATAATCACTTTTGTTAATGTCTTAAAGTAAACAAAAGGCTTTAAAGATATGCTCTACCTGCTTCATCACAGTATAAATTAAATATGATGTAATGGTATCTCCAATTTCTTTGTGGCATTTCAAACAAGGAGTCAAATGGCACTTTTAAAGATGTTTATTTATCGCATAAGTTTTCATGGGAGAAAATCCTACTGAACAGCTCCCATGAAAGTTCATGTGATAAAAAAGTTTATTAGTCTTTAAGACTATGTCTACATTTGAAAGCTTAGTTAGGACTTGTTTAGTCCAAACTAAGCGTAGCTTGGTTAGTTTGAACTAATGATGGCTTTTTGGTTTGCACTAACTTTATAGTCCAAACTAGCTGCATTTTTTTTAGTTCGAACTAATATTTTAGTTTGAGCTAAAAAATCATGGCTAGTTCGAACTAACCGCTTAGTTCAAACTTATTTAGTTTGAACTAGCATGACTACATCATACTAGTTTGAACTAAGTTCGAACTAAGCAGTTAGTTTGAACTAACCGTTTGAACTAACTAGTTCAAACTAAGCTTTGCAGGTGACTAAATTTATGATCAAATGCAGGTGACTAAAATTTTTTTAGTTTGAACTAGGCAAATCCTAGTATAGACAGAGAGCAAATTAGTTTGGGTTAAGCCTCCTTAATCTGAACTAATTTGCTAGTGTAGACATAGCCTAAAAGTGCCACTTGGCTCCTTGTTTGTCTTGCCGAACTAGACTAACACAGCTACTACCTCTTTGGAATTTGTGGCATTTGTTTGCAATTTGAAATCTTGAAAAGTATTGTTTCTAACCTGTCCATAGTGAAGGTTTGTCAAATTTGAAGCTCCCTGGGGGACTGAAGAGATTATGTAACCATTGTTCTTTCTGTCTGCAACCTTTGTTGTTGTTTTCCTTCTGTTACTGGTCTTAGTTCACGTCTGACACCATGTTATATACTTCTGTACCAAACAGGGACTGGCCATAGAACTTGCTTATATGCACCAGATGTGTTCATGATAAGATCTGTTAGGCTGTGTTCACACACAGGCATTATTTCGATACAAGTTGTGTCGAAACAACTTGTATCGAAATAATGCCTTATTTTGAAATAACTTAATTCGAATTAACAGTTTGTTAATTCAAATTAAGGAAAAAAGCTCAAAGCGAAATAGCAGTTTCAGGCAACAGTTATTTCGAATCAAGTCACTGTTGTTTCGAAACAACCGTGCATCGTGTGAACAGGGTATTTCTTATTTCGAAACAACCTCTGTTGTTTTGAAATAAGAGTGCTGTGTGAACACAGCCTTAATGCTCTGCCACATATGACTGAGGTCCATTTAAATAAGTTCATTTACATATAGTACCATGTAGTAGCTGAACAGCACATCAACATTTAGCATTCCATTTTACCTCCCATCCTCCTAAAGAGTCAAGATGTGAGATGGAATACGTGGTGCTCCTGAAGATCAAAAAAGGAGAGTTACACACTTGCAAGAAAAAAGTCCTTCTGTCTTATGGCTATGTATTCAAAATCTCACAGTGTATCTAACTGGACTAGATGACCCCCTGAGGTCCCTTCCAACTCTAGTCTTCTATGATTTACAAGCCAGTACCCATAGCTGTACTTGTTTTAAAACTGAATGCAGAATGTAAACAATTTAGGGCATATAAAGTCTATAATTTGATTATTTAATTCATTATCTTAGTTACATTGAAAAAATTTATTTGGACTGAGTTATCAGTAAATATAATTAGTTTTGATCATAAATATTCCTGTTCTTATGGACACTGAATAATTGGAAGTCTTGTGATAAAGATGTATGAAGTCTCTTAACATTTTTACATGGAATTTGGTAAGACTTTGGGAACAGCGTATTTTGCTTCATTCCTCATGGATTTTAGGACAAACAGAAAAAAGACAAGCAGGGTTGAAACTTTAATGTTATTAATTTCTTGATATCTACCCAAAGATCTGCCTGAATCAGAGAAAAATAATTCTCCTTATGCAGCCATACAAGCTGTTTTATTTGAATGTTAGTCCCATCCAGATCTGAGCCACCCCTTTAACTCTAATTATTATTATTAAGGATCAATAGCATTCCCATTGCTCTCAAATGGCAACTGAGTGCATACAAAAGTTCCTGTTTCTCAAAATAGGCACTCACTATTACACCCACCTAATTTATGTATATAATTCCCATAACAGCACACAGCAGCCAAGTATTTTCATTTGTACATGCTCAGTTATGTACCTGGTTGGCATGCAGAATCATGGACTTTCCTTACCTGAGGAAAAACAAACCCATAATGGCTTATTTCTCTCCAACTATCATGATAAGTGATTCTGTTTACAAGTTGGTCCATTTATTACTGCAAGCAATAAAAAAACCACACACATTTAAGTTTAAATGTCCTGAGTGCATAAAACTGAGGACTTCTTCAAGAAGTCTCTTCTTCCTCTCCTAATACCAACAAATGACTATGTTGTACTTACATAACCACTTTCAGCCAAGGATCTCAATACAGGCACTAATGCCTGTTTGTATTTGTCCATATGCTCTTTATAACTGGACAGTTAATGCATGTGCCATAAAATAAATGAAATGTGTAAATGGTAAGGGACAGAGTTCATTAGCAACTGGTCTGGCCTGCCTGAAAGATTTATGACAGATAGCTCAGAGGAAACACTTTACAGTAACTTGGGGTTTCAAAAAGAATATAACATGAGTTTGGCACTTCCTGGAGGCATTCAAAACCAGGTTATGACTTTGGATGGAAAATGAGCCACCGAAGGATACATTTTCTAGAGCTCAAGAAACAGATTCAGAACCTGATCCAAGAAATCAACTAAGCATAATAAGGTCATATTTTTTAAATAAAAAACTGAAATAATTTTGGTATCACCAAATAGAGGGTCATAAAATACTCATACAAACAGAAAAGTATCCCTTTACAAAAAATGTGCTAGTGTCACTATTGTAAGACTGTATCTGCATGGAGATGTGAATATTTCTCAGTCTAGAGGATTTTTTCCAATAACACTGTTCAAATAAGTATGTCATGAAACCCTTAGTCTTCACTTTAACCAGAAAAGTAACTATATTAGTTTCTACACTCATTTGACTTTTCTCTTGACTCCAAACACAGTTCATCACACTGAACACTCATTTGTTTGTTCCTGGTAGTCTTGAAGGGAAATTTTGTTTGGTTTTCAAGTATGCCATAAACATTTTAGTAAAAAACCCCCAGAGTTATGGTAGAATTGAAGAAATGGTGGGGGGGGGGGGAATGGAAAACATAAATTATACCAGAAAAAGACCAGGAAAGGGAAAAATGTAAAAAACTAATGGAAAACTAAAAATGGCACAAATACAAAGTTAGTATAAAATTAACTTGTAGTAAATCCCTCTTTAACATTCCCAGAGGGAAACACTGGAATGAGTATGCTCATTCTGTGCTCACCCTGAAGGAATTCTGCAAGCAAGGAACGAAAAAGGTCAATCTATTTTTTACTTAAAGCACAAATGTATAATTTTATTGCTAGGAATGTTTAGAAGCAACCCTTTTACAAATATATTCCTGTTATGTTCTCTACCGCTGGAAGAAAATAAAAGGCACTGGTGAAGAGTCTCCTACTTTGTTTCAGGATGTGGACTCTTTTTCCCTGCCACAAGTAAATCTACTATTCATGATAAACAAAATATGTGCACTTATTATTTTGAATTGTTGTTTTTAAAGTCTTGCATCATACTAGTTATTTTAAATGGAATGGTAATTAAAACTAATTGGCCTAAATGGAATAAAACTTTTACTCTAAAAATATTTATTTTCTCCATCTCTACCTCTCCACAGGAAAATACTATTATGAGTCTTAATTAGAAACATAGTTTTGGAGTGTGAAGGAACAAGACATAATATTTACCAGGTAAGGTACAGAGACAGGTATCTTTGCACAAGATACTATCTGATGAAACAACAAAGGTCAGCAAATAAATTATTCAAGGCCATGCTCAAAGTATTCAGGAACACCGAGATGGGGCTTTAAAAAACCTGGAGGCTATTTAGTAAATTTCACCAACTAGTGCTTCTTGGGTTTTTCATGAGCTGCCTACACCTAAGTGAAAGAGAAACACATTATATGGTCTTGTTTATTATATGGACAGCTGCCTGCCACCACTGCTATCATTAAACCTTCTGTCAACATTTCCATCACTAGTTCTTATTTTCAAGGGTAGGCCCACAATAGTATTGATGCCATAGGAGTTCTCATAGACTGTAAGGTCATGAGGGACCAATAAGATTATTTAGTCTGACCTCCTGCACAATGTTGCATGAATGTACCTACCATATTTTCAGAATTTTGTTTTATTAATATATTTATACTCTCTGCCAAACTATATGAAACAGAACAATTATTACACCTGCTCGGAATTTTTTTTCCTGCAGAAAATATCAACTTTTCAGTGAAAAATCAAAAAATGAGACATTTTTCTTTGGAAATGCCGCCATTTCTCATAGGAGTTGCAGTTTCGATGCTTCCTGCTCCCATTCTTTCCCATGGGCTCTGTTTCCCATTTGGACTACATAACTTGTGAGACACAATCGTTTTTCCTCTTTGTGAGCAGAAGTGATGTATCATGGAACTCAGATGCCCATAGAATCTTGCCCACCCCCTCCTTTAACAAACTAATAGCCTGTGGCTGAGTTATTGAAGTCTTCAGTTCATGATTTAACATACTCAGATCATGATTTAAAGACTAAAGTTACATTTACATTAATTTAAAACTGCAAGTGACCTATGCCCCATGCTGTAGAGGAAGGGGAAAAGAACCCCAAACCAAAACCCAAAAACCTAATGTCTCTGCCAGTCTGACCTGGGGAAAAGGAAAAGAATGCTCTTTCAGACTCATAGGCTATGTCTACATCAGGAACAGTTAGTTCAAACTTGTTAGTTCAAACTAATAAGTTTGCGGTCAGTTTGAATTAACCTCAAACTTATTAATTCAAATTAACAACATGGACTAATTCAAAGTAACATTAGTTTGAACTAGTCCACATTGTTAGTTCGAACTAACTGCCCTTAGTGTGAATTTATTGGCTATGTCTACACATGCATTGTTATTTCGAAATAAAATCCTTATTTCGAAATAAGTTAATTCGAATTAACAAAATGTTAATTCGAATTAAGGGAAAGCCTGCAATCCAAACGACTGTTATTTCGGAAGGATATTTCGAAATAAAGCCGTTTGGACCTGTTCTTTCAAAACAGCTCTTTCAGAACAACAGGTCTACACAGTGTTGTTTCAAAAGAACAGCTTAGTTTCGAAATATCCCTTCTGAAATAACAGCCGTTTCGAGGGGGGGGGCAGGTTTTACTTTTTCGAAATAAGAAGATGTCATGTAGACCTAATTTCTTTTATTTCAAAATAACGAGTGTTATTTTGAAATAAAAGTGCTGTGTAGACATGCCCATTAAGTATTCCTTAGTTTGAACTTAGGAATTCCGTAGTTCAAACTAAGGAAAGCCTGTTGTAGACAGCTAAAAAGTTAGCTCTAATTAAGCCTCCTTAATTCAAACTAACTTTTTAGTGTAGACATAGCCATAGACTTTTAAGACAAGAAGGGACCATCATGATGATCCAGTCTGACCTCCTGCATGCTGCAGGCCACAGAACCTCATCCATCCATTCCTGTAATAGGTCTTGACCTCTGGCCAAGTTACTGAAGTCCACAAATCATGATTTAAACACTTCAGGTTACAAAGAATCTACCATTTACACTAGTTCAGACCTGCAAGTGATCCTTGTTCCTTGGTGAAGAGGAAGGTTATAAAACTCCAGAATCTCTGCCAATACAATCTGGAGAAAAATTTCTTCCCAACACTAACTATGGTGATTTGTTAGACTCTGAGTGCGTGGGCAGGATTCACCAGATAGACGCCTGGAAAAGAATTCTCTGTAGTAATTCAGAGCCCTCCCCATCTATTGGCCTATCACCAGTGACTGAAGATATTTGCTACTAGCAGCCACAAATCAGCTACATGCCATTGTAGGCAGTTTCATCATGCCATCCTCTCCATAGCTTGTCAAACTTGTCTTGAATCAGTTAGTTTTTTTGTCCTCACTGATCCCCTTGAAACACTATTCCAGAATTTCACTTCTCTGATGGTTAGAAATCTCTCATATCAAACCTAAACTTATTAATGACCAGTTTATATCCATCTTTTTTTCATATTGTGGCTCTGTTTGGTTCTTTTTAAAATTGTTGTGCTGGAGTCATTAATACTATAGTGAACCTAAGCAATTTTCTTTGGTGTCAACAGAACAACTCCAATTGATTTTAGGCCTCAAAGGAGCTGTAATAACAATGGTCAGCCAGGTTATAAATTCCTTTCTTTTAATAAGTGACTAGATATTGATATAGAACTGAAAGAAATCTGGTAATGTCTGTAAGACAGGATTGTGTGAAACAACAAAATGTTTTAAATTAGTTATCTGCAATTTGATTTCAGATTTTTCAAATTTTCAAAAGCATCTGTGTGACTTAGAAGCCTAAATCCCAGAGACTTAGGGACTTCGGAGTCTAAGTCTAGTTGAAAGTCTTTGGGAAGGCATGAAATAATATGAGAAATTAATAAAAATAACTTCAATTTTGAATTTGAGGTAAAAATCAACTATGATCAGTCTGGACATTTCAAATTTCATTGTCAACATTGATGCAACTACTATTAAAAGAACATATATTTAAACACACATTTATGTCATAGCTGGAATCGTTGCATAGAGCACATAAAAGGATTGACAAACCTCATAGTTTTGCAAAACAAACAGGGAGTCCTGTGGCACTTTTAAAGACCAACAAATTTATTATTATATAAGCTTTTCATGGGAGGAAGTGGGATTTTCTCCAACAACAACTCATGCAATAAATAAATTTGTTAGTCTTAAAAGTGCCACAGGACTCCAATTTTTGTTTTGCTGAACTATACTAATGCAGCTACCCCTTTGGAACATAACATAGTTTTGCAAATGTCTCAGGGGGCCTGATCTACACTGCTGGCAAAATTCAGCAGAAATCAATAGGAGTTGCAGAAGCTGTAACTCCTGTTGATTTTGTAACTTCACTTCTACATCCCATCTTAAGACATTACACTCACTGATGGGACTGTATTCTCTTTGACACAGCAATACATCATGTGAGGGGGTGGCTTTATTAGAGCAACTAGCAGATTGATTGTGTCTCTATTGACAACTCGATCGATCCAGACAAAGTGATAAGATGGCAGTGAATTTGCAGTTGTCAGTGAAGATGTACCCTCAGACTATGTCTTAGTTGGCTAAACTAATTTGAGTGGACCAATAATTTTTTTTCTGGAACAGAATTTTTTTTTCCTGGAACTGAAATTTTCTTCCCCCCAATGATAAATCAATAATAATAATAAAAGGTTTGTTCAGTTAGGGGAAAAGCTTTGCTAAGAATTATAGATGCAGCTCTTTCTATCCCTTTCTTGTGAAAGCCAAGCTGCCTTATCTAGGAATGTAATGGAATAAATATTGTTTTTGTTTTTTCAGTTGATTTTAACTTATGTCACCTCCATAGCATCGCTGTATTTGCATTTGTTCTCCTGTTTGCTCTCTGTTCTGCTTCTGAGCCTTTGACAGTTACTAGGGTTACCCATCAAAGTAGAGATCAGGTGGTTTTTCCATAAGATTTACCTTAGAGTCTGGTTGGCTTGAAGAAAATGTTAACTTGTTTGGCTGAAATTGATTCTCTAGAGCTCTCAGAAGCATGTTTGCTGCCTCTTTTATGGGATGCACATGATACAGGTAGAATTATAAAAATAGCCTGTGAGACTTTGATTGGGAAAATTTATACTTGGAGAAAGTTCTGCATTGAAAAACTGGTAAAAGAGAAAGTTTTACACAGAGGAAGAATGCTATGAAGGAAACTCAGGAAATCAGATAAGAAAGTTCTGCACTCAAATAAGTATTAGATAAATCCTTGATTAAGTAGCTGCAGTAACCACAGTACTGAACCCTGCCACAGATCTCATTTTTCATTTAATTTTTTCTTCTTTCATCTCTGTGCTCCTTTACTGACAGCCTCTTCTACACATAATGATAACTTAATATCTTTTGAGTTCAAATGAAGTTTTCAAACCGATTGTGTGAATACCAACCCCATCGACTATGTGGCTATGTCTACATTATAAAAGCTAAGTTGACTTTATTAAGTCGACTTAATAAAGTCTACTTAAAGTCGACTTTAAGTAGACCTTATTAAGTCAACTTAGTAAGTCCACACTGCATTAAGTTGACCTTATAAAGTTGACATAATCCAGGGGAGTCATTTAAAATTAACTTAATAAAGGCAACTTTAAATGGGTCCCCTCACTTAAGTCAACTTTATAAAGTCGATTTACGTGGCCACACTGCACTAAGTCAACTTTATTAAATCACCTTTAATGTCCAAATTGTGTAAAGTCAACTTAATAAATTTGACTTAATCCCTAAAATTGACTTTAAGGGCAGAAGTTATTAAATTGACTTAAGGAAGCCTTAAATTGAGTTAATCAACTCCAAATGTGGACAGGACTTTGCTTAAGTCAACTTAAGACTCCTTAAGTCTACTTAAGCCCATAGTGTAGACATAGCCTAACAGTGGTTCCCAACCTGTGGTCCGAGGACACTCATGGTCTGCAAGGGCACGGCAGATGGTCTGTGAGAGTGGGGGAGAGAGAGAACTACTGCAGGTAAATGTACTGTGATGAGTGCAATATGTTTGTGAGTGAGCATAGTAAATTATTAGAAATAGCTGCATTTTTAATACCCCTTGATATACAGGTTTGACTCCTGTCAGCCATAGGCTACATTAAAAAAGTTTAAAATGGCTTGCTTACATGGTTGTCCGCAAAAGCTTTTGAGGATGATATAGTGGTCTACATTAAGTAAAAGGTTGTGAACCACTGGACTATAACATACAAGGTATAGTGTATGTGAATGTTGAGAAAATTATCATGATCCACTGTTTTGACTCTTGTACACACCCTTGTCAGTTTTTATTTCATGTGTCAAATATGATTTTATTTAAAGCACAGGTTGGCTTCAGGCTACCTTAGAGAAGCATGGAAATGCACAACAGTTGGTGACACTTCATGTCTCTGGTGCTTGATGAATGTGGATGAGACTGAGGCCAGATTTTATCTCTTGTGTAAACAACTCTCAGTGGTCTGCCAGTGCAAATCAGCAGGAAGGCTGCCTTAATAGGCTATCCGAGGATTCTCCTAAAAAGCTGAGAGAACCTTAGCATGCTGTAGCATGTGCCTAGCCATGCTGCCTCTATTTCATTCCAGTTACCATTGGTATAATAGCAGATTTTGAGGCATACCAGGGGAAAAGGGCCTGCCTGAGGAACTGCTATGTAAGGTTGATCTCCAGCTGCTTATGGCCCTTCTAATGTTGCATCTCAGGCATGGTCCAATGAGTGGTGATGCAAACTAGATGCAGCATGAGGTGATTTCGAGCCATCTTTATGACCTTCTTCTGAGCTGTTTTATGTGCCAAAGAGCTAGGCCAGAGGATCTGACTTTATAGCTGAACCAAAAGCTAGGATTACCTCTGAAGTGCCTTGTTTCTCCTAATTTTAGAACCACAGTGACATTATTTGAATGAGTTTTGGTTGTCTAAGTCTACGCACACACTTCTCAGTATTTTTCAAATATCACATTTAGTTTCTCAGACTTGGATTTACTGACTGAAGTTTTAGAATCAAAAACTAAAGCCAGAGTAGAGATAACAAGGCCTTGATGGAATCTTTGCTTCCTGCATATTGAGTAGCTACCTACAAGAATTATTTATGCTTGAGCTAAGTGCTTACTAAACTGTGTAACTTTTAATAATGAAAACTCCCAGCATGGTTAACAATGATAATTTCAGCAGTCTATAGTGTTTGATTCTGTATACGAAACACTGCAACGAACAATGAAAAAAAGGCACTTGAATTTTGTTTAAGGATTCTTGAAATGACAGCAATTCTCTGTTCTTGTCCTTGTTGCAATGCTACCATCCTTCCTTCCATATATTCTTTAGATTTCACCATAGTTCCTATACCAGTGATTCCCAACCTGTGTCCCGTGGGCCAAAACTGGTCTGTGGGGTCTTTCAGATGGCCCATGGCTGCAGAAGGGAGTTGTCGCCTAAGGACTCAGGCAGAGCATGTTGCCGTAGAGCTACAAGATGGGTGCAGGCTGCGTTCTGCAGCCAAGGGGTGGGAGCTCAACATTCCTCTCATTCTGGCTGCATCAGGGAGCACGGCAAAGTACCTCCCCCTAGGTACTGGGGTCCCTGCTGAAGCGAAAGGGAGGGGAGCACTGATCTTCTATTCCCCCAAGAGAGAGGAGTCACTGACACAGGTGGAGTGCATGTGACTCCAGGACACATGCAATTTCCATGCTGCAGCCGGGGGGGTGGGTGACAGGAGATCAGACTCCTCACTGATCTCCTGTCTGGCTGCAGTGGGGGGAGGAGAGAGTACTGCTGGTGGAACAGCTAGGATCTACTGAGTTTGAGGAGCACCAGGACTCTAACACTCAGTGTTTTATGCTTTGGCCTTTACTTAGCTAGCTACCCACCATGACTTAGCTGCCAGGCCTCATGCTTCAGTGTGTAATGACAGTTGCTCATTTACACTGGTGCTTTCTCTGTGAGCCTGTGATGTCCTGTGAGTGATTTGTAGATATAAAATAGCAAATGTAAAAATGAGCACAGTACCAAACTGTTTAATTTAAATATGCAGTGATTTGTAGTCTTTATACACATCAGTGTATTTTTTATGAGTTGATAGACTGGTGACCCTTCAAGGTTATAAAAATGTTATTTGTAGACCTGGAACCAAAAAGGTTGAGAACCACTGCCCTATACCATATTCTTTATTTAAAAGAAGAAGTCAAAGCGTCCACCTTTGTTTATTAAGAGTGCTAATGTAGCTGAAGCAGAAGCAGTACAACTATTTCCAAACTGTCCCACCCCAATGTATCTCAAGCCTGACCTGGATGGACCATCCAAAACACTGGAAATGAGGTTCATTTTCTCTTCGCATTTAGTCCTTGATGTCTCTGAGAGCAACCACAAAGGTGTCAATTACTGCCAATTGCAGTGCTGTCTTGTGATGAGAATGCAGATAGCCTAGAAACTAGACAAACACCGAAAGTCTTGTGTCATTGATCACTTCTCAAACATCAAATCATAGAATCATAAGGTTAGAAGGGACCTCATGAGGTCATCTAGTCCAACCTCCTGCCAAAAAGAGCAGAACCACTCTCACTAAATCATCCCAGCCAGGATTTTGTCTAACCGAGCTTTAAATATCTCCAAAGACAGAGATTCCACCACTTCCCTAGGTAGCCCATTCCAATGCTTCACCACCCTCCTAGTAAGAAAGTTTCTCCGAATATCCAACCTCGACCTCCGCAGCTGCAACTTGAAACCATTTCTCCTTGTGCTGTCCTCTGTTACTACTGAGAACAGCTGAGCGCCCTGCTCCTTGGAGCACCCCTTCAAGGAGTTGAAGGCTGCTAGCAAATCCCCCCTTCAGTCTTCTCTTCTGCAGGCTAAATAAGCCTAGTTTCTTCAGTCTCTCCTCATAAGTCTTGTGCTGTAGCCCCTTGATCATTTTTGTTGCCCTCCACTGGACTCTTTCTAATTTCTCCATGTCTGTTTTGTAGTGGGAAGCCCAAAACTGGACACAGTATTCCAGATGCAGCCTCACCAGTGCCAAATAGAAGGGTACGATCACATCTCTCGATATGCTTGGCAACACTTCTACTGATGCAGCCCAGTATGCCATTGGCCTTTTTGGCAGCAAGAACACTCTGTTGACTCATATCCAGCTTCCCATCCACCATAACCCCCAGGTCCTTTTCTACAGTGCTGCTAATTAGCTGATCACTCCACAGCCTGTAGCAGTCCATGGGATTCTTCCATCCCAAGTGCAGCACTTTGCACTTGTCCTTGTTGAACCTCATGAGATTTCTAGTGGCCTACTACTTCAATTTGTCTAGATCTCCCTGAATCCTACCCCTGTCCTCCAGCATGTCTACCACTCCCCCCAGCTTGGTCATCTGCAAACTTACAGAGTGTGCAATCTATACCATCTTCCAGATAATCTATCCAGTCATGCAGATCATTAATCAAAATGCTGAACAGAACTGGCCCCAGGATGGACCCCTGTAGTCACCACTCATTACTGATTACCAACTAGACATGCAGCCATTGATTCCTACTCACTGAAATTGTTGATCCAGCCAGTTTTCTATCCACCTTACTGTCCACACATCCAACCCATGCTTCCTTAACTTGCCAACGAGAATGCTGTGGGAAAGCGTATCACAAGCCTTGCTAACGTTGAGGTATATCATGTCAACGGCTCTTCCTACATCCACAAATCCAGTCCTCTCTTCATAGAAGGCAATGAGGTTGTTCAGGCATGATTCATGGTGAATCCATGTTAACTGTTCCTGATCACTCTATTTTCCTCCAAGTGTTTCAGGATGCATTCTTTGAGAACCTGCTCCATGATTTTTCCAGGGACTGAGGTGAGCCTTACAGGTCTGTAATTCCCTGGATCCTCCTTTTTCCCTTTCATGAAGATAGGCACTATATTTGCTTTTTCCCAGTCCTCCAGCACCTCCCCCATTCTTCACGAGTTTTCAAAGATAATGGCCAACGGTACTGATATCTCATCAGCCAACTCCCTCAGCACCCTCGGATGCAGTTTGTCTGACCCCATGGACTTGTGCACATGCAGCTTCTTTAAGGAGTTCCTAACCTGACCTCCCATCACCAAGTGCCTCTCTTCTTCTCTCCAATCTGCCATACCCAGTGTAGTGGGCTGGGAGCTGGCCCTGCCTGTGAAAACTGAAGTAAAAAAAGCATCGAGCACTTCAGCCTTTTCCTCATCCTTCACCATGAGGATACCTGCCCCATTCAGTAGGGGATCTACATCATCCTTGATCCTCTTCTTGTTATTAACGTGCCTGTAGAACCCCTTCCTCTTATCCTTTACATCCCTCATTAGCTGCAACTCCAATTGTCCTTTGGCCTTTCTGATTTTATCCCTGCAGTCCCCCACTGGGCACCTTCCACATTTGCTATTCTTTCTGCTCATTGGAATACTATGATAGCCAGAGAAAGACTGTGAAGGTGCCAATCAACTTTCGTACTTGAGTGATAGAGGCACAAGGCATTAAATTTAAGTGAAGTGCCTCCAGCAGTTCTGATAGCATCATGCACGGCACTTATGTAATCCCCAGCATTGCTCTTTGGTGCTCTTTAGCATACAGGGGAGGGACCCGATTACAGATCTATCGAACACCCCCTTTACTGCTGGCAGTGCTATCCAGCCTCAGCATTTCTCTCTTGCGATCAATGAGCATAAACAAATACATTATGACTTCTGACTGGCAATACCAATGAAAAGACGCAGCATCTTCTCAACACCCCCTTTGAATCTGCATGTGTAAAACTATAATTTCTCCCTAAATTAAGAACCTTCTCATGCATTCAGTCAGGTGACTTTGGGGGGAAAACAAAATGTCATTTTTAGATACACTGTATTGCAAAAAAGCTTAAAGCCATGGTTTAAAGCTGATAGCAGCCAGTGAGTAGCTGAGGACAGCAAGTATAAATGTTGAATCCTCAACACAGATGAAAGAGAGAGACTTGTGTGTATGTGCACATACTTATCAATCTCAGAAGAACAGCAAGAAAAGAAAAGCCAAAAATGTATTCTCATATGGCTGTGTATGTGGGATTCATGTCTGATCGAAGCCTGCATAAAAGAACTTTGAAAACTCCCATATTTGCACACATCAAGATCTGACATCTTGATTTGAAAGAGTTGTTCAAATTTAAAGTACTTCTGTGCATGAGGGCCCTGCACCTTCAGGATTATTGATTAGAAGTGTATGAGTTACAACAATAGCTTTCCCAATAAGAATGCAACGTTCTGCAGTTTATTTTATATCCTATTAACTTTGGAACTGGAGATCGGGAGACAAGAGGGAGGAGATTAGAAGAAATGTGGTATTAGAACAGGAGAAGGGGTGACATGTTTCAGAGACTGACATCTAATTAGATTCTTGATATTATTGTAGGTATAGGGGCAATTCCTGACCTGACTGAAATGTACACCAAGTAGGAGCCGGAAGCTCTGCATCACAGCCTAGCTTCATAGGAACGGAACTCAATGGAAGCCTTAGGAGTTATGCTGTCATTTGGTCTTTTGAGGATGATGTGAGGGTAGCTTTACATATGCTCCAAGCATCTCTGCCTCCTCAGAGGTGGGGAAGGTATCTGCAGCTGACCGTCAGGCTATGTCTACACTATACTTATATTGGTGTAACTTATGTTGCTAAGGAGTGTGAATGTCAGCAATATGTTGGTGAAAAAACTTGTTTGACCTACACTGCTAATGCTGCTTGTGGGAGGTGCGCATTTTCTGGCAAGAAGAGAGCTCTCTCCAGTCAGCATAAAGTGTTTGCATCAGACTTGCTGCTGCAACACGATACAGGTAGACATGGCCTCAGTCATCTGTGAAGAACAATAAAGCTCCAAATGGTTGCCTGGAAGCACTTTCATCCGTGATATAGTTTTCTTCTCCTTGGACAGCTGGGAATTGTCCAGGCCCTACTGGACACACCCAAATCCCCCTCCTCTCATTGTGGGCATAGGCAGGGCATGGATTAAAGAAAGAGTGGCCAAGTAGGTGGGGGAAAGATTATTTGTACTTGCTCACAAAATCACTTCAGCAGTTCATGAAGTCACTGTTCATTGGTTGCTCTGGATCTCCTTCCAGATGTGATTGAAAATAGTCAGCATGAGATAAGCTGCAGGAAACCCCCTCTATTGTGCAATCAGATCAGTATTTGATTCCTTACTAATAAACACATTTAATTTGTTACACATACACTTCATACCTTATGTCTCTGTGTTTCTCTCACAGTGAGGAAATGAAGGGACACCAATGAAATAAAATGGAAACTACTGCAGAGCTCAATGGCTATGTCTACATTAGCCAAACTTGCTAGTCCGAACTAAGAAGTTCAAGGTTAGTTCAAACTAACGAGGACCTTTTTAGTTCAAACTAACTGCATGGTCTAGTTCGAACTAACACTTAGTTTGAATGAGAACACGCAGTTAGTTCAAACTAATGGCTTAGTTTGAACTTAAATTTGAATTAAGTCTTAGTTCAGGTCTTGCTCGTGCTTAGTTAGAACTAAAGTTTGAACTAACTGCAGAATTCCGAACTAACCTGGGTACTAACTAGTTTGAACTAGGCATTTCCTAGTTTAAACTAAGAAATTTCTTAGTTTGAACTAGGCAAACCCTAGTGTAGCCATGGACTAATTTAGTCCAGACTAAGTCTCCTTATTCTGGACTAATTTACCAGTGTAGACATAGCCAATGTGACTGATTGTGCTCAGACTAGATCCATGGAACAGTTAGCCATTGCAGCACACTCCCAAGGACAATTAAGGCAAGCAGCTTCCACATTAGTGCTTCCTGCACTGAACCTAAAGAGGAACACGGGAGGTGGAAAACAGACTAAAAGTGTGGAAGAAACTGGAGGAGAGTATGGCATATTGGCCAGCCACATTGCCAAATGCTTGGAGAATTTTGCCTAAAAAGTCTCCAGATAAGTGTTCATTTCCTGTATATCAATGTGCGGAAAAACAGAAGTGTCCTGATCTTTACACAGTAGAAGAGTTTCACATGTTGTGATCTAGAAACCATTTTTGGTCTGCAGAGCACTTGCTTAAGGTCCACAGGGGGCTAATTGTTTCCAAATGAGAGAAATCTAACAGATGATAGGGAGAATTGTGATAAACTGCAAACTGAGACAATCATTTATTTTCCCAGAAGGTATAACCATTTATGGTGCTAAAGACACCAACCAAATTTTCTGCTAGCCTAACTCCATAAACTTCTGTGGAAGTTTACAAAAAATTTAGCCCATTATGTAATTTTGCTATTATTATTATCCAGATAAGCAGTTGCTGTAGTTTCCATGGTATTGTCACACAATCACAATTCCTTTACTACCTTTTAAAACAACCAGCAACTTTGGAAACACACATGGGAAGAATATGAATAGACTAAAAAAAGGTGCAGCAACAGGCAGACTCCCCTGAGGACTTTGCAGGGCCAGAAGGGATCGTGTCTTTCTGAGAACATCCGCCTGCCAGGAAAGACTCCATATGTCCCAAGTGGCTTCCAGGCACAGCGGACACTAAGAATAGCATTTGTAACTAGCTAACATTCTTTAATCTCTTTGGGCTGTGTGATGTACAGGCCAATTCTTAATTTAATGCATATTTTATTTCCCCTTCCAACTTTTAATCCAGTGCAGATGTTTTCACTATTGCTATCTTTTATTTTTTCTTCTTCAAAAGGGTCTTTTACTTGAATATAATATATTCTAGCATCAGTACTGTGAAGCTTATAATAGATGATGTGACATGAGGAAAGACAATCAGCATTCTTTTACATTAACAAGCACTCATATTCCAAAAATATTCAGATCCAGACAAATAAATGGAGCTTTACTTCATAAACCAGTCCATTTTTGTAATAACACAAAACCTATACTTTTTCATGTTTTCCTTTATGAATTCTGAATATAAGATACTCTATAGGAGTTTGTGAGAACATGTTCTTCAGTTTAAAGTCAAATCAAAATATATATCTCCTACTTTTTGCTTTAAGATTTAAGTTAATGAAATCAAAATCTCAAAGCAAGACTCAAGCTAATCCACCAAATTTCATATAGTTTTGATACAAAACAAAACCAAAAAACTCTCAATTTCACTCAAAGCTGAAAAAATATACTTTATATTTCAACTCTCTTTGGGAGACCTAACTATGAAGTTTAGGAGACCATGTTTATAGCACATATAGGTGTATTGAATACTGCATTAAAGAGCAGAATTAAATTAGAATTATGGAAATGAGGATGTGAACCCTATGGCTATGTGTGTACTTACAGAGTTATTTTGAATTAGTTAATTTGAAATAACTACTTTGCTTTTAAATCCAAGTTATTAATTTGAACTAGAGAGCCTTCACTAGACTCTTAGTTCGAATTCAAGTAGGATTTAATAATTCAAGTGAGAGAGTCTGTATTAGATCAGGAATGCTATGGCTCTAAAGGAAACTGTGGCTCCTGGGCTAGAGGAGACCTACCTCCTGGAGACAAGGGGAGCCCCAGTTCCCCAGGAAGCAGGGAGCTTCAGCTCCCTTCTCCCCTGGACTCATGGCTCCCAGGCAAGAAGGGAGCTGCAGTTCCCTGGGAGAAGGAAGCCCTGGAAAAGCAGTTGCCAGGGCTCTGCTGTCCAGGAAGCCCCAGAGAAGTGGCCACTGGGGCTCGCTCACCTGTCAGGGGAACCCTGCAGAAGACTCCTCGAACAGCGAGGTCCCTGGCCAGTGGGCTGCTTTCCATGCTGGGGCCAGGGACGCCCTGGGGGCTTCTTTCCCCACTAGCCAGCAAGAGCCTGATCTGGCTCCGAGCTGCTTGTGCCACCATGCAAGCAGCTCAGAGCCTAGTCAAAATGGCTGAACAAGGAGCTCGAAGCCAGATCAGCTCATGCCAGCCAGCGGGGAAAGCAGCCTGCCAGGGCATCCCTGTCCCTGGTGTGGAAAGCGCCCCACAGGGGATCCCTGTTGGGGGGGGGATCCCTACTGCCCAGCAAGGAAAGTGCCCTGCGGGGGATCCCTGCTGGCTGGGGACTCCCCTATCTGGGAAAACCCAGTGGCTGCTTCTCTGGGCTCCCTTATCGGGACTTCCTTCTTGCTGGGACCATTGTCCAGGGAGAAGGGAGCCACAGGACCTCTCTGCCAGGGACCCACACATGGTTCCCTTGTCCCCAGCCCTAGGTTGACTAAAGTCGACTTACTGTGGGCAGCAGTGGGTTAATTCAACTTAATAAAGCAAATTAACCTTTAATTTGAAGGAATAGGAGATTTTATCATATTGAATTAGCCTTTCCTTATTTCAAATTAAGGAAGGGCTTAATTCGAAATAATAAAATGTATACATGGCGAGGGAATAAGTTATTTTGAATTAAGCCTTCTTAATTCAAAATAACTAGTAAGTGTAGATGCACCCTGTGAGATAAATTAGTAGAATGTTTTTACTAAAATAGCTAGCTTATAGCATCCTCGGGGTACTTCTTCACTATTGAATAACCACTCTGAAAACTCCAGTTTCATCTTCATGAACAAGAGGCCGGAGTGGCGACTTATCACAGTGTGTATCAGCATTGTTTGCTTAATCTGATTGAATAAAGTTTGTGCCAAATTATGGAGTTGGGCCATTGCTTCTAGAGAACACTGCATGAGTTAAGCTTTGTAGTGAAACTCCAAACCACATAAATTCTGTGTGCTGTGATATTTTGTTGCAAATATAGTTTTCAAATATCTAAAGAAAAAACTAGCAGAAATAGATGTAATCATATTGAGCTAACCATGACCCAACTTTGCCCAGGTTTTTCCTTGTGTTTTTTGGGCCTACGTGTATGCCGGATGTAAATTTTGCAAATGGCTTCTGTCTTTTTAAAGAGCACCTTGGATCTGAACACTTCTGCGCTTTGAGTTGTTTGAACCTGGAGCTGAAATTTGTAGCTGATTCTAACTCCTGCTCATACCTATCACAGTATCTGGTATACTTTATCCAGCTCACTAGATGCCAGAAACTACGTGGGTGAAACCAGATAATCACTGTGCTCTCAAATGAACTGACAGAGGAAGATAATAAAAAGTAAAAGCCAAAAAGATGCTGTCACCTGTTGGTGAACACTTTTCACAAAGTGATGACTGTATCTGACTTAGTCCTCATTCTCAAGGCAAACCTGCACACTTTCAAAAGATGAGCCTGGGAGCTTAAATTGATGACTCTGATAGAGGCTAAAAATCATCAACTGAACAGAGACACTGGATTTATGGTTTATGACAATAATCTGTAAACCACTACCCTCCACCCCTTTTTGTCTTTTAACTGCAGAGGTGTTAACAGGCCTTGGATGGTCCCATAGACTTAACTGCTTATGCTAAACAATCTTTTCCATCTTGCATTTTGCTATGTAGCTTTCTTAGACCTGAAGAAAAGATCTGTGTGGCTTAAAAGCATGTCTGTCTCAGCAGCAGAAGGTAGTTTAATAAAAAGATATTACTTCATTCGCCTTGTTTGTCTAATCTCGGTGAACAGCTATACTGTGTGAGATATGCAATATAACAATTAGAGAGAGATTCAGGTAGGACAGATTTGGCGATGGTAAGATTAGTTCCTGAAAGGAACTTCATCACAGCTAGCAAACAATAGTTAATTAAGAACTAACTTGTTCAGCTAAACAAAACTTGGAATGTTGTCTACAGTGGTATCATCTACTTATTCACAATAATATTAGAGAAGGAAACATGTTTTTTGAAGATCAAGCAGGGACACATAGAAGTTACTGGAATGACTGGGCTTTGGATCATGGCCTAGAGCATTATGAAACCTGTAAAATTTCGGGGTAAAGGACTTCTGACTGCTTGGTAAGGACCCAGGGCTGGTGAAATGATTTTTGCAGCACTGAAATAAATTTGGGAGTGAGAAGCGAGGGATTTGGACTTTTAAGATATACCACCCCATGACCTTGTAAATATTCTTTTTATTGGGAGGACAAATCATTTTCTCAGATAGCAGGGATACACATAAAAAGATGAAATATGACATAGTCCAATGGGTACTGAATGAAAAGTGAAGCAGGAAGCTTTATGGCTGAATATTCCTTAAAAGTTCTAATAATATATAAAACTTATACAGTGGTTTAAAACAATCAATAATTTATCCCATAATACAAATGCAGGTACTTGTGTTCAGCGCTGAAGTTTCATGAATCAGTTTATTTCATCCTTATTGGTGATTTTAAAATAGCTGTTCAATCAAAGTTTAATAGGAAACTGGTTGGTATCCTTTTACATGGTTAATTGCCAGTGTTATAAAAGCCCATTTACTCAGTCTATGTAAATGTGCATCTGTGTGTGCACACTCACAAATTTTACCTTTGATTTATTTAGTCCATAGTAAATGATTGCCACCCCCGCTCCATCTTTCAGACTTTTTATTCCCCCTCCAAATACATTTAGAAATCAATTGATGTTCATGCAAAAATATAGTGGTAGCTGTGAGCAAGGAACAGCTTGATTTTAATCTATTTTTTACCAAAGGATTTGGTATCCAAGTGCTGGTAATTCTGTTTTCAATCTGACTTAACATAAATGATATGTTCTGGGGAAAGAAGTGTGTGTCATGAAGTCAATATACTGGTCTGAATTCTTCCTTGATGAATCTTTATTGTAGTCAGTTACAACAGGAATGCATTTGGCCCACGGATACCACACCATTAAATAAGATAACATGATTCTGTTTGGATACAAAGTTGAAATTTTTCTGCAAGTGGTAGGAATGTTTGAAAAGAAAATATACTTGCCAGACAATTTTACATTAGGGAACTCAGATGTACTCTACAGACCTCATCATGCAAAATAACTCCACAAAATATAATAATAATTCAACAAACCTGTTTCCCTTAGGGGTTTTCCAACGATCAGTATTAATGCAGTGATGGTATGTACACGTGTTCATCTTTGTATACTCACCACCTGGACCTTGATTTGTCTCTCCCTCTGCTATTACTTATTTTGTTCTAAAATAAGGTCTGAAGCATGAATTCATTTCTTATTCATAGAATCATAGAATCCTAGGGTTGGAAGGGACCTCATAGGTCATCTAGTCCAACCCCCTGCCAGAGGCAGGACCACTCCCACTCCCACTGTTTATTTTAACCATGTATGAACAAAAACTGCTCATGGGAGTATACAGGTGACACTGATAATATAAAACTCTATGCCATCTTCAGTGATAGATAGATAGATAGATAGATAGATAGATAGATAGATAGATAGATAGATAGATAGATA
>ML681966.1:39303069-39315426 GCA_007922195.1 Podocnemis expansa
ATAGATAGATAGATAGATAGATAGATAGATAGATAGATAGATAGATACTGGCCGCATTTCAGCAACTGCACAGCCATTCACTGGACAGTTGGTTATGAGATTAAGTAAATTATGACATTTATGGTTTAAGTATGCATCTAAAAAGTGAAGATTTATGCCACAACATCGATATAAAAGAAAAGTGCATATATCCTCTTGCCTGCACAGAAAATGAATCAGCTGGCTCCCTGTCCCCATTTCTGTAGATCACACAAGATTCCCAAAGGTTGGGGGTGCAGTCTTGAGAAATGATGGATTGGGAGCATGTGAATTGTTCCTGTTGGGAATCATTCTGTGTTGTGTTACCGTCTTTCCTTGTGCTTCTTCCATGCCAAAGAACCTCAAGGATATGGAGGGTTTGTTGTTGCGCTACCCTTGAGACAGCCCAAGTGGGAGACTGACTTCTCTCTATCTCTCCTCATTGCGAGAGAAGGGAGTAAAGTCACAGAAGCTACACCACCAAGCACATTTATAGACAGGGGAATAGATCGATCTATGGTTTCTCTGACTTTTTGTATCAACATATGCAACTGGAATTATGTTGCATTTCAAAAAATAACTATGTTGCTAATTTTCTCCCAAACTGTGTGCTCCAGTACACTGTGGATCCCCAAGACAAATTATGCTTCATGGCTATGACAAGGTCTCCTGTTTTTCTTCTGGGATTGTGCACCTAAAGTCACAGTCTCTCTCTTAAGAAGTGTGATTTTGCTGTTTAAAATAATTTAGTAGCAATACAAATATCTGAAGTAAAAGGCCTATGTGGGGAATTATAATTATTATTCATTGAAGAGTAAAATTAAAGCAAGCCACCATTGTAAGTGATACCAGCATACATTTGATTTTATTTAGATTACAGTAAATAAGATGAAGCAATTCGTAAGTGTCAGTGAATACACTTCTTTATATCTTTGTTTATTTGATTTCTTTTGATTTATTCTCTACCTGCCTCTGGCTCTGGGCCTATAAATCTACAAGGCTCTTAAGCCTCTTAACCTATAACTGTTAGACTTTTACACAGTAAAGGCTATGAAGAATTAAATTTAAAAGGGCATATTAGGCTTATATAGTAATATCTCTTTTGTCTGGCAGAAACAACCCTGAAAAATTGTGTTCTGTTCAGATAAATATGCTAGTATTTATGTGGTTTCTTATACAATCAAAATAATCACAAATTGATGATGGGCTGAAACAGCAGTTCTCAACTTTTCCCTTTGTGTGGACCACTACATCATCACTGAAAGCTTTTGCAAACCACCATGTAAACAAACCATTTTAAATGTTTTTAACATAGCCAATGGCTGACAGGAGTCAAGCTTGTATATCAAGCGGGATTACAAACACAATTATTTCTAATAATTTATTCTGCTCACTCACAAACATATTGCACTCATTGCAGTACATTTACCTGCAGTAATTCTCTACTCCCCCCCCACCCATGGACCACCTGTAATACTCTCGTGGACCACCAGTGGTCCCAGACCACAGCCTGGGAACCACTGGGCTGGAAGAAACCGCGTTTTGCCTGCCCCATGAAGACTGCACTGATCCTCTGTACAGAACTACTGATCAACTCTAAGAAAATAAACTAACAAAATGGATGAATATACGCAAAATGTGAGCAAAGGCATAAGCAAACTACCCTGGGTAAATTAAGAACTGATCCAAACTATTACCTTACTTGAACTAAATCCAAAGTCCAATTGAACAGCATGCCTGTTTCTTAGCCATTCCCAAGTAGTGAATTACTATAGTGCTTGGTTGTTAGGGAACCAGGAAAAATGTTAATAGTCAAATCTTCTGACTTCGTAGTCTAAAGATGCAATCTTATCTGTTAATTTAGCCTCTGTTACAATCCATTTGTGTGTACTGTGGTAGCTGTTAGCAAGCTTTTCATGCTCTGTTTTGGTACACCTCGGAGTATCAGTTTTGAGAGCCACAAGTGTGTTTATGAGCATATTTGAAAAGGCTGTTTGTAATTGGCTTTTACTGTGTGTATATTTTAGGAGGCAATATATTGTGGTTTCAGATAATTTAAGCTATAATGAGGGAAAATTTGCCTCGGTAATATTGCAGCTGCTCCCATTCTCATTGCATTGGTAAGTATCTCTTTCATTAACTTTAGTTCACATAAACTGTTAATTTCATTGTACAGTTATATCTTTTGTTAGGCTGTAATTCTAGCTTTTTTCTGACTGAAAAGCGCAGCAACCTGCAATAGGAAATGTCAAGCCAGATTTCACTATCGGTTCCAGTCTTTTGCCTGGGATGAGCATGGGCCATAGTACGTTTCTAAATAACTATAATTATATTTGAATGGCACAGGTCCAATCTGCCCTATTGCATTTTGCTATTGACTTCAGTAAAAGCAGAATAAGGCTCAAAGTGAATAGGTCATTTCTCCTATTTTGAGACTTTTGCAGGATTATATTATCATTCCGCTCAGCTGAACCCTGGCATATGCAGGTCACTTCAGGATACCTGCATGCTTGGAACCTGATGGAAAAATGTCCATTGTAATCAACAAAAGGCTTGATTCGTTGACATTTCAAAATATTTTTCTACAACTGTAACTAACTTGCTTTCTACAAACTTTAATGGTGTCCAAAAATGAGTACAACTATTTTGCCATGTGATTGCTTTCATAGGTCACAGAGTATGGAGGGTCATTGAATAGAAATCTGCTTTATTTTAGTATACTCACAATCTGCTTGAACTGAATGCTGGGAATTGGATAGCTTAACTGATACATCATTCATTGTTTATCTGGAATAACTTTATGGTTGTTCAGTCCACTAATAATGTTATCAGAAAATCATAATAATTTGCTAGTAATTAGATTTCTTTGAGGGGGTCTTTTCTTCTTCAGACCCACTTATCAAAGTTTAATCTTTTCATTTTTGGTGTGTAAAGCCTGATTCGGAAACTCCACAATGTTTTAATCTTTAGAAGAACTACTTTATGTAGAGAACTCTTAGGACAAAATTTGCATAAAATCAACATATGTGCTATATATTCAGAAGCCAGAGTGATCAAGGGAATAAGACACTCAGCAAGGAATCAGAAGGTCTGTAGCTAGTTTGGCAACTGATCTGCTGTGTAACACTGGCAAGTCACCGCACTTGTCAGTGCCTGTTTCTCCTCTCACCCTTTATCTGTCTTGTCTATTAATATTGCAAGTGCCATGAGAAAGTTACTGTCTCTTTATTCCCCTTGCAGAGAGTCTGGCATAAAAATCCCCACTCCAATCCTGGCAAAAAAAGACTTTATCAGGAGGGAGGCAGCATTTTTGGAATGGGCAGGAACATGGCAAAATGGAGGTCTGATATACAAATCCTCCACTGGCATCAAGACAGATAGAGAAACCCCTATGCCAGGGCTCAAACCACATGCATCACCATGGTACCTGGGGTTTTTAGTGTTACGCCTGTCTCTGTGGCAGAATTGCAGTGACAGAGTGGACCCTGGTACCTAAAAATAGAGCTCCCAGCACCTGCAGTGATGCTCAATAAACTCAACAGCAATTTGAGAAGAGGGGGCTCTGTGCCAACACCAAAAGTGAGGGTTGTGGTTTTACAGCAGCTAGGTGCCTTAGTTTGAAGGTGGGCAGCAATTTTGTTGAGCCCTCCCCTGTTCTGATCCCTCTGAAGATCAGGATCAGACAGAATCAGGGAAACCTGGTAGAAAGGCACCCTATACAATGTGTTAAATGGAGTTCAGACCTGGGGAATTGAGCCTAAAATTCCTAATTCAAAAGCTATCCTAAAGAGGAATTAATTCAAAGTATGTAAACTGCCTTGAGATCTTCAGATTACAACCATTACAGAACTGTATTGTTATGGTGATGATGATGGAGTAGGCAGACTGTGAACTCCCAGAAAGCACTAAGGTAGCAAAATCACTGCGGTTACTGCACTCATCTGGGTTCAACTGAGCGGTCTGTCAAGATGTGCTCAATCACTCTGTAGTTTGCATCAATATTTCCAGACCCAGAAGTGGCATAGTACTAAGGTGACGGGATGGCTTTTCCATTTGCCTTAGCACAGTTTATGGGGGAGGTAAGTGGAAGTTATATGTCGACCGTAGATATGCAAGGTATTTTACATACCCTACGTATCTCCTGTTGACCGCTGCCGAAAACAGCAGCGAGTATAAACTAGGGCTTAGATGCTGATTTAAATGCCAGAGACAAGAACTGAACATTTTTGTTGAAAGCACTTTGCAAGAAAACAATGCACCTGAGTTGCTTTCATTAGCTACTTTCTTCCAAGATAAGACTATCTTTGAATGTTAGTGTGTCATTCTCAATAGTTCTCCCAAATAGCTCAGTAGCATTGTAACAGAAGTGCTTATTATCATCCCTTCACAATAGACTTTACAAAACCTCTCTTCAAATATCAGGAATGCTCTTTATTAATGTCACCATTTTCTCTATAGAACCTTTTGGTTAAGGCTTTAGTACAAGTTTACAAATGATTAACAGAAGTTGTTTACAGTTGTGACATTTCTTAGCTGTTAACTATGCTTGTAAACAGCAGCCCACTTAAGAAAATTTGAGGAATGCATATTGTGGAGCATGATCTCAATATATGGATCATTATCTTGAAGGTTTGCATTTGCAACCTGTGTTCAGCTTGATCAGCCAGTTGTCCATAATTGCATCCTCATCCTTTCACACATTAGTCTGTGTGGGCTGTAACAAGTGATACTCCCCCCTCCATTTGAATGTTTAAAAAAAAGTCATCCTGTCAGTATTGCATTCTAAACTGCAACCAAAATCCTCCTGATTGCTAACAGTAAGGCCTAACATATCAGCCCTCATAAACGTATGGATTTGAAGATAAACAAAGATCATTATGAGAGGGGATCATTAAGTATGAATTCCTTCCAACATCAAATAATGATTATTAACAGGAGGCTTTAATGTGACAAATTTGGGAAACGACTCCTACTTAGATCCATACCAGGACAGTTAAAAATGAAACACTGGGTGTTTTTCATGTTGAATAACTATTCAATTACTGGAAATCTTTTTATCAGTTTTAACACTCTTTAAGACAGTTTTTCTACAGGCAATAAATATGGCAGCAAAGAAAGCACATGAAGCAGAGGAATACTTGGTCTCATTGGTCAACTCATCCTGAGCAGAACAAAGATACACATTCCTTCTCCACAAAACAAATGCACACATACAAATGATTCCTTTAAATGTTCTCCACTCGGTAAAAATGAACATGACGATGATGATGATGATGTTTTCACTGATATTAAATTATTCATTAATTTCTAAAAATGGTACTTACTGGAAACTGTGGGTGCTAGATTGTGCAAAACATGCATACTCCTTAGTAAAGAAAAGGTAGGTAGCTGCCTCTTCCTAAATTTAGATGTCTCCTGAATACTAAGGGTATGTCCACACAAGTCTTTTATTTCAAAACAACACTGGTTGTTTCAAAATAAAAAACTGAATGGCCACATGACATTTTCTTATTTTGAAATGACAGGCTCTGTCATTTTGAAATATGAACCGTCATTTTAAAACAGCTTAAACCCCATTCATTTTGAAATGGCTGTTATTTCAAAATGGTTATTTCGAAATAACACTGTTTGGACATGTTGTTTTGAAACAACACCATTGTTTTGAAACAACTGTTTCGAAACAACATGTCCAAACAGCCTTATTTCGAAATAACAGCTCTTTCAAAAGCAGGCTTTCCTGTAATTCGAATTAACATTTTCTTAATTCCAATTAACTTATTTTGAAATAAGGACTTTATTTCAAAATAACTCATTTTGAAATAACTTATTTTGAAATGATGTATGTGTGGACATAGCCTAAGATAGTTGAGTGCTGGGGCTACCGGCCTTTGATATGAAGGAAATATAGATCTGTGTGTTTCCTATGTAATTTTGACATTTGAACCCATGACAGCTGACTATCTCTGATGATGTTACGTAGGCATACTGATACTGATTCTGAAATTCAGGAAACTTTAAATTTCAATTTGTATTTCAAGCTATCTAATTTGGGAGTGTCTGTCTGACGTTTGGTTTTTGTTTACTCTAACAAGGTATCTCTTCTATAAAACTTATGTCTTTATTAAGTAGTGACAACATGAGCAAGGGTTCTTCTTACCAGTGTATATAGGGAATCTGAAGTCTGGCCCATGAGTAATAGCACCTTGCTTCTTATATCAACCAGGTCATCTCAGAAACTTATTTTTAACAAATTGCAGCAAGCATGACAAGTCCAAGATATCATTCACTTAGAATCAATTCATGTCAAAATATATTAGATCAATCCAGACATTTCAAAGCAAATTACTTAAAATGAAGGTCACTAATTATTGTATTGGATGAGGGAGTAACAAAGCCAGAGATGTTTCTGAACTTTCCAGTCTCTACGAGATTCTAAATGACAAGTTTTCAGATCTGCAAATTTTGCATTTCACCACACAAACAAACACATCTGTATACAATGACAGGGCACACAGATTAGGCAGTCAGAAACAGAAATGATTGTCAATTTTCCTGTTACTTGTGCGGAGTGGTCTGGAACAAAAGGCACCAGTTTACTTCCCTGTGCAGGCTACCTGGAAGTTGAAGCATAGTCAACAGCAAGGACCCAAAAGTAACGTCTGTGGATCACTGTTCCTCCTTTCACAAAGGTTGGCATTCAGGAATGGGGGAAAAGGGTGGAGCCTTAACTCGGCCCCACCTCTCCTTCCTCTCCTGAAACATGTTGGCCTGTGCAGTTAAATCCTACAGAAGAGAATCTCTGCTTGATAATGGCTGGAATAAGGTGCTTTTCCTGCTGGAAAGGGAGAATCAGTAACAAACCTGCTATTCATCCATCCATCCATCCAAAATTTGTTCCTTGGTCTTCTCATGGGACAGAGAATTTATAGCCTGTCCCAGTGGTTCCCAACCTTTTCTCTGCCATGGCACACCTTGACACCTTCAAATTTTTTGAGGCACACCACCATTAAAAATCATGAATATTCAAATTAAATTAAATTACTTATGAATATTCATGAACCATGACCGTGTTTCAGAAATGCTGCTATATGCGGTAGTAAGGGTAGCAGAGCAGGGGTGGCAAAACAGGGGAGGTGAAGAGTCATGTGCAGTAGCAGAAGCGAGTGTGGAGAGCACAGCTGTGCTATGTGCTGTTCTGTAGCACTGTAATTTGTTCACATATTTTCTAGACATTTCAGAATATTCTGGACCTATGGGAACTGTTCCTTTTGTGTAAGGACTCTGGATGGAGCTGCGAATAAGTTATACCAATAGAAACATAGTATTTAATGACTATATTCTTTTTCTTTAAACTCTGTTTATGCCTAAGGATGTTAATTTATATTCTCCCACACAGAATTCAGAGTCTTGACAAAGGACTCTCTCTTATTTCAAATGTAATGGTATTAACTACTTGTAAACAAGAGATCCATCTGATGGAGAATGTGTCAAGTTATAAGGGATGGGTGGATGAACGTTTTAGCTCCTTAATAAAGAAGAAAACACTTCAATTGTACTCAAACTCATTCTAGGAAAATGAATGAGCACATATGTTTGCCGCAAAGACTATAGCATCCTGGTGTAGAAATACTTCACAGCATATCTAGGGAGCCATCAGCAGCCCAGGCCATTAGATGGCTCCCTAGATATGCTGTGAAATATTTCTTCAGCAGGATGCTAGTTTTTTTGTAATGATGAATTTTCTTTTTCTATCCTAGCTCTATTCTATATCTTAGAGAACAATATCTTAGGCAACAACATTTTCTCTTCAATCTGGATGAGAAGAATGGATTGATTTGTTCAGTATTTTGTTCTTGAGACAATCATCACCAAAAAACCTGCTACAATGATCCCATAAGGATCAATTAGCTATAACTGCCTACAAAAAATACATGTTACAAGGAGGTAAACTCTATCTTTAATGGAAGAATTACTTGAAGGGGTTAATATTACATGTTTTCACCAGCTGATCTTGGATGCAAACAGACCCAATTGGCTCGTGATTGGTAGACCAGGTTGACTCATTGTGGCCTTCAAGTAAACTGCTTGAGGAAAAACAGTTTGAAGGGTAAAAGCATGGGCACTAGGATCACTATATAGTCTGTCTCCATGTAGCATGGTTGCCTTCAAGAAATGTTGGATCCTTTCCAAAAATAAAACAGTAGAACAGCTGGTCCTAATTATCTTAACTACAGTGTGACCACATGCACAAATGGCCAGCTTTTCTATTTGGCTCTGTGGCTTAATGAATTAGTTATTTAATAATTTGACAGGAGTGCTTGTGTTGTGTTTTGCCATTTGCTTCTGTTTAAAATGTATTTTTGGAATTGTGTTCATACACTTTTGCAGTGATCATTCACTAGTACTGTAGTTTATTTGCATGAGCAATTAATACGTTGGCAACACAACAAGTAATCTTATTTTCTCAGAAGTTCTGAGAGCTTGAAATATTGTCTTTTTTCATTTGTTTGGTTTTAGATAAATGGTTATTTTCCTTATGACCATGATTTTCTCTGTACAACATGGTCAGGAAACAGGACAGCTTGTTAGTTTTTTCAAATATTAGAAATTAGACTAAGAAAAAGTGATTCTTGTCCAGAAAAGGTGTTTAAATTTTACTTACCCTTACACAGCCATTAATCTAAAGAGCCATATTTTCAGGATCCTCTGTTGTGCTTCATGAAAAACAAAATCAGATGAACAAGTGCAAATGGGCATTTATTTATTGAAATTGGAATTGAAATTAATGCCTGGATTTACACGTGTTCACATAGAGCTGTGCACAAATGAGTGCATGTACAGACATAAAAAAGCTATATAAGAAATCAAAATGTTCACCTCTTCCCCATCAGTTCTTGTCCCCTAATAAGTCACTGAGAGGATTTTGTTGCCTAGTAACCAGGACCTACTAATTTACTTTACAAGGCTGTGAATTCCAACTGATTGTATAAGGATAAGTAAGGACTGAACTCTGTACATGTGAACAAAATCTGAGATCCTGTGTTGAGCTACATTTCTTTAAATTATTATCATTATTTTTTTTTTGCTTCAGTTTTATAATTTAAATGTACAAAAAGGCATTGTGGATCTGGATACTTTTCTGTCCTATATGTAGCTAACATCTAGCCTGACATGAATAATTGACACATTGAGGGAGGCTTCATTTTTTGAAAGAGAGAATTAGGAAGGTAAGTGAAAATAAAACATTTGTGCTAAATAAGATATGTAAATAGGTCATTAGGCTAAGAAGACAGAAAGTCTGAGCCAAATAAGATAAGAAGGAGAACATCCAGGAAGCTATCCACAATGAACTAGATTACAAGGAAGAAACAAAGTTAGGAATTATGTGAAATTACTGGCTTTCCTGGTGGGTCGTGCACTTTTCTCTTAGGCAGTGGGTCAGGCAGAGGCGTTGCTGGCCGGGGGACGGACCCGGGGCCCAGGCCCCGCCCCCAGCCCGCAGACCCTGCCCCCTGGCCAGGGACAGAGCCAGAAGCTGCCGCGCCACCACGGGCGACTAGGCCTTGCATCCCCAGCCGGGGCCGGGGCCAGGGCCAGAAGTGGCCATGGGTGGTGGGATCCTGCATCCCCGGCCGGGGATGGGGCTGCCGCCGGCACACACCACAGGGCCCTGGATTGCCTGCTGCGGCCGCGGGCGGCTGGGCTCCAGAACCCCGGCCAGGGACCGGGCCGGAAGCAGCTGCAGGAGGCCGGGTCCTGGATCCCTGGCCGGGGACAGGGCCGCTGCGGCCAACAGCGGCTGGGCCCTCTGCGGCACTGGCGCTGGGGCTCAGGGCACGTGCCCCGGGGTGCCCAGTGCCAGCAATGCCTGTGGGGTCAGGGCATACTCCAGTTACCTCATCTCTGAGAGAGAGCCCTCCAAGAAAGTCCTGTGGGGAGAGGAAGGGGAAGGGGCTAGGGCTTGCCCACTACTCCAGGTCCAAGCCCAGGAGCCCTATGAGCAGCAGCTTTGTGTGGCTGACAGTGTCCATTCTCTGCCTCTTCTCTGACTGGGTAGGATCTCAGTGCCTGGGGAGTGTCTTCATTCTGCCTTCTGGGTTTTCCCCCTCTCCAGGTCTGTGCCTTCAAAGTCCTTAGTGCTCCTCCCACAACACTGCACTCCTCCACACAACACAGCACTTCTCCTCCTCCAGCTTGTGCCCTGTCTGTTTGGAGCAAGGGGGTTTTATCAGGCAACTGATCAGGCTTTGATTGACCTCAGCTATTCCTAAATGCCCTCTGTGAACTCTGGCTAGTTTGCAGAGAACGGGACCTGTAGCATTCTGGGGCTTATATACCTCCCTTCTTATGCTTCCCAGCATTCAAATAGGACCACTCTCCTACAGCTCTCCTCCCTTGCTACATGACAGAATGTAGAAATGAGGCAAAGAGAAAATTGAGCCTTGGATTGTGCTTGGACAATGGAGGCTCACAGGGACTGGTTCCTGCAAAGCAAGCAATTCAGTCCAAAAATGCATGATGCAATGAGCTGTGTAATGTATATAAAAGGCAAGGGTATCTGTGCAACTTTGGATCTGTGATGCATACTTTGCATCCCCCCTCCTACTCTAAGTTCAAGTTTAATTAACTCAATCTAGCATTGTGGTATACCAAATAAAGATACTTGAATAACAAAGACAGGACTGGACTATAACTGAGCTTTTGTGGAGCCAAGTGGAAACAGATCTCAGAGGGAATCCCAACACTGTATAACAAAAATCTTCTTCCTTTATCTAAGAAGAATCTCTTCAGTATTAGTTCTGACCTCCGAAGGGACTGCTATGAAAGTAAAAGCAGACTCTCTTCCAGCAAAGAGGGGTTTATATATGACTCATGAATACTGCAAAAGGAATCCTGAGACTTCCATGGGGCTGTTACTATATTCCCCGAATACACTGATGAAGCTGGCAAAGCACAACTAAAGTGCTTCATCACCAATCCTGGGACAGCTAGAGTGCTGCTGTGACTTTAATTTAAATGGCAAGTGAATAGGGACTTCCAAAGGTTTGAAAATATGCAGCTTGGATGCAACATGGTTTTATCCTCTGGTATCTTAAGGCCTGCAAAGATAAAAGTGGGAGTAAATATTGTCAAGTTATTGGAGACTTTTATCTTTTATCTTAGGTGAAAAAAACCCTGTTGTTTGGGAGCCAGTGGTCCTAATTTAAAATTCAAGAAGATTTCTTACATAGTTGTAGGTGTTTATTAGATTACAGGGTTAGATCGCATCAAATGTAGATCTGTTTGAATATTCTCTCTTTATAAGTAACTGGAAAATTCTAGTCAGATGAAGAAGCTGCATTCAAATACATTGTTATAAATCAATACACGACATGTGATTAAAAATGTAGGTCTTTTGGTTTCAGTGTGCAACTCCAAATATTATCAGTTTTGAGGTAAAAGAAACCCATTTTACTTCTCATTTATAATACATTGCTTTCAAATTTCATTCATTCTATCTCCATGCTATATTGCTTTTACAGACAAAGGACTTGGATCCTTCTAATAAAACTGGTAGTATGGGTAAAAATTAGGTAAAATCAGGAATTTACTAAATGAATATTTTTATTTAACTATGCTACAGTACTGGGTAAACAGTTCCTTGTTTCATATACAGTCTTCCTGCTTAGTTTGAAAATGAAATAGAGCTTGCGAACAGGGGGATGGAAAACAGGGGAGTTTGAGAGGGAAGGAATTGGTGAAGCCCTGAGAAGGAGGCAAAGGTGATCCCCTAGCTGAAGAAGCAAGGGAGAGAGCGCAGCTTGGATGAGCGAATTGCTAACTGTGTGTTCGGCTGTATTCACACACACGGTTATTTCGAAACAAGTTGTGTCAAAACAACTTGTTTCGAAATAACGCCTTATTTCGAAATAACATATTTCGAATTAACAAAACGTTACTTCGAAATAAGAAAAAAAGCAGGAAAGGAAATAGCAGGTTCACACTGTGAACCTGCTATTTCGCTTCCTCGGGGCTGCAGGCACCGGCGGGGCTCAGCGCTGCCCGCGCTGCTCCCCGCAGGTGCCTACAAAGGGGGGCTGTGGGCACCGGCGGGGTTCAGCGCTGCCCAGCGCTGCTCCCCGCTGGCTTTTTAAGCAACAGGTCAAGGGCTGCCCCCTCAGCACCCTGGCCAGGGAACACTCAGCACCGGCGGGGTTCAGCGCTGCCCTGTGCTGCTCCTCGCCAGTGCCTGCAAAGGGGGGCTGCGGGCACCAGCAGGGATCAGCGCTGTCCGGCGCTGCTCCCCACTGGCTTTTTAAGCTGCACTGAAGCCCGCCGGTGCCCGCAGCCCGGCTCTGC
>ML681966.1:39315826-39343626 GCA_007922195.1 Podocnemis expansa
AACAACAGGTTCCCGTTGTTTCGAAACAACGGTGCATCGTGTGAACATGTTTTTTTTTTGTTTCGAAACAACGAGGTTGTTTCGAAACAAAAGTGTTGTGTGAACACAGCCTTGGTGTCTTTCCCTACAGGTGATTTCTGTTAGGTTGTCAGTTACTGTGGGAATTGGGACTGTGATTTTGTGATTGTCTGGGGGCTGCTTAGACCATTGTTTCCTGCTCACCTTTGATCACCAGCTTCAATCAGCCTTGTGATCACCCTTCCTCTGTGTGTTTAAGCAGGGGCAAAGGCTGACCTAGGCAGAGAAGGCCTTAAAAGCCAGTGGTTGAGTGACCAGAGGACTGCGAACAGGGGAGTTTGGGGAGGAGTTGGTGAGGCCACTTTGGTGAAGAGGAGCCACATTGCTTGCACCAGCGCCCCTTCTGTCTCTTCCACCTGTGCCTGTAGCCAGACAGACATCCTGACCATGGATATCTCTACCCAGATCCTGGTGTGGACTTGTCGGGACTGTGGACTGCATTTCCATGTCTCAGATGATCAGGCTGGAGAGATGAATCAATGTGACTGGTGTTTTCTGGTGGAACCTCTCAGGAGGCAGGTGGGAGAGTTACAGGAGGAGATGTCTAGGCTATGGAGCATCCATGCCCTGGAGAAGTTCCTCGATAGCATCCACGAGGAGACTTGCAAGGAAGAGGATACTATCCAGGTGCCAAAGACTACTGCCGCACCACTGGAGAAGGATGGGATGCCTGTGGCAGAGGGAGGACACTGGCAGCTGGTTACCTCTGGCAGCAGACAGTGCTCCACCCCTGCTCACATCCCACCCTCCATTGTAGTAAAGAACCCTTATGCAGAGCTAGAGAGGATGGATGAGGTGGAAGAGGAGACACCATGTACCCCCGAGGCTGGGAGGATCACAGCCACCACAGCTAGGAGGAAACATAAGGTTGTGGTGGTTGGGGACTCACTTCTGAGGGGGATGAAGGCACCCATCTGTTGCCCTGACAAGGCCTCTTGGGAGGTATGCTGCCTGCCAGGTGCCCACATCCGAGATGTTAGGGAGAGATTGTCGAGAATCATCCGCCCCTCTGACTACTAACGCATGCTACTCATCCATGTGGGAGCACGGGTGAAGGAGTTTGGAGCACAGGTGGTGTTCTCCTCTATCCTTCCAGTCAAGGGTAGGGGCCTGAGCAGAGAAAGATACATCCTGGAGGTGAACGTCTGGCTGAAAAGATGGTGTCATCAGGAGGGCTTTGGCTTCCTTGACCATGGAGTGCTGTTCCAGGAAGAAGGACTGCTAGACAGAGATTGACTCCTTCTGTCGAGGAAGGGGAAGAGCATATTCGGACGTCGACTGGCTGACCTAGTGAGGAGGGCTTTAAACTAGGTTTGAAGGGGGAAGGAGACCAAAGCCCACAGGTAAGTGACTATGTGGGAGAGCTGGGGGAAGAGATGGAACTTGGGGGGTGCTGGGATTGTAACACCAGGGATAAAAGAGAGGGTAGTTAGAACATGGGGGGGGGGATCAAATAATTGTGTTAGATGTTGGAATGAAGCTTTAATACCTGAGGCAAGTGTGGGAGGACAACACTGGGAAAAAATGTAAGGAGGTAGATGCAATAGAATTGAAAATTGACACAGGAAAGTAGGGCAATCAGCCTGGTATCTTAGGTGCCTGTACACGAATGCGAGGAGCCTGAGAAACAAGCAGGAAGAATTGGTAATAGTGGTGCAGACAAGGAACTGTGATATAATTGGAGGGACAGGCAGGGAAGAAGATGGGGAGGAGTAGTGCTATATGTAAAAGAGCTCTGTGACTGCTCAGAGTTCCATTATAGAAGTGGAAATGAGCCAGTTGAAAGTCTGTGGGTTAAGTTTAGAGGAGAGGGCAACAAGGGGGATGTCATGGTGGGTGTCTGCTATAGACCACCAGACCAGGAGGAGGAGGTAGATTAGGCATTCTGTGGACAACTGGCAGAAGTTTCGAGATCACAGGCCCTGGTTCTCATGAGGGTCTTCAATTACCCTGACATCTGCTGGGAGGGCAATACAGCAGTGTACAGGCAATCCAGGAAATTTTTGGAGAGTGCTGAGGACAACTTCCTGGTACAAATGCTGGAGGAACCAGCTAGAGGCCTTGCACCTCTCAACCTGCTGCTCAGAAACAGACACAAATTGATTGGGGATGTAGAAGTGAATGGCAACCTGAGCAGCAGTGACCATGAGATAATAGAGTTCAAGATGCTGATTAATGGAAAAAAAGAAAGAAGCAAAATGCAGACCCTGGACTTCAGAAAAGCAGATTTTGGCTCCCTCAGGGAACTGATGGTCAGGATCCCTTGAGAAGCTGATCCGAAGGGGAAAGGCATCGAAGAGAGCTGGCTGCATTTTAAAGAAACCCTGCTAAGGGCACAGGAAGATACCATTCCAATGAGCAGAAAGAAGAGTAAATGTGGAAGGTGCCCAGTGTGGCTTAACAGAGAACTCTGCATTGAGCTAAAGCATAAAAAGGAAGCTTACAGGAAGTGGAAGCTTGGACAAATGATTAAGGGGCATATAAAGATATTGCTTGGGATTGCAGAGATAAAATCAGAAAGGTCAAAGGACAATTGGAGTTCCGGCTAGCAAGGGATGTGGAGGATAACAGGAATGGGTTCTACAAATACATCAATAACAAGAAAAGGATCAGGGCTGGTGTAGCTACCTTACTGAATGGGGCAGGTATCCTCATGATGGAGGATGAGGAAAAAGCTGAAGTGCTCAATGCTTTTTTTACTTCAGTTTTCACAGGCAGGGCCAGCACCCAGCCCACTACACTGGGTATGGTAGATTGGAGAGAAGAAGAGAGGCCCTTGGTGATGGAAGGTCAGGTTAGGGACTACTTGAAAAGCTGGATGTGCACAAGTCCATGGGGCTGGATGAACTGCATCTGAGGGTGCTGAGGGTTGGTGAATGAGATAGCAGTACTTCTGGCCATTATCTCTGAAAACTCGTGGTGAATGGGGGAGGTGCCGGAGGACTGGAAAAACACAAATATAGTGCCTATCTTCACGAAAGGGAAAAAGGAGGATCCAGGGAATTACAGACCTGTCAGTCTCACCTCAATCCCTGGAAAAATCATGGAGCAGGTTCTCAAAGAATTCATCCTGAAACACTTGGAGGAAAATAGAGTGATCAGGAACAGTCAACATGGATTCACCAAGGGTAAATCGTGCCTGACCAACCTCATTGCCTTCTATGATGAGATGACTGGATTTGTGGATGCGGGAATAGCTGTTGATGTGATATACCTTGACTTTAGCAAGGCTTTTGACATGGCTTCCCACAGCATTCTCATCGGCAAGTTAAGGAATTATGGGTTGGATGTGTGGACTGTAAGGTGGATAGAGAATTGGCTAGATCAGTGGTTCCAGTGTGTAGGAATCAATGGCTCCATGTCTAGCTGGCAACCAGTAATGAGTGGTGTGCCCCAAGGGTCAGTCCTGGGGCCAATTCTGTTCAACATTTTCATTAATGAGCTGGATGATGGGATAGATTGCACACTCAGTAAGTTTGCGGATGACACCAAGCTGGGGGGAACCACAGACAAATTGGAGGTCAGGGACAGGATTCAGGGAGACCTTGACAAATTGGAGCAGTAGGCCACTAGAAATCTCATGAGGTTCAACAAAGACAAGTACAAAGTCCTGCACTTGGGACGGAAAAACCCCACGCACTGCTACAGGCTGGGGAGTGATCAGCTAATTAGCAGCACTGTAGAAAAGAAGCTGGGGGTCACGGTGGATGGGAAGCTGGATATGAGTCAGCAGTGTGCTCTTGCTGCCAAAAAGGCCAGTGGCATACTGGGCTGCATCAGAAGAAGTGTTGCCAGTAGATCGAGGGATGTGATCATTCCCCTCTATTCGGCACTGGTGAGGCCACATCTGGAATACTGTGTCCAGTTTTTGGGCTACCCGCTACATAAAGGATGTGGACAAATTAGAAAGAGTCCAGCAGAGGGCAACAAAAATGATCAAGAGGCTGGAGCACAAGACCTATGAAGAAAGGCTAAAGGAACTAGGCTTATTTAGCCTGCAGAAGAGAAGACTGAGGGGGGATTTGCTAGTAACCTTCAACTACTTGAAGGGATGGTCCAAGGAGGACAGAGCTCGGCTGTTTTCAGTAGTAACAGAGGACAGAACAAGGAGCAATGGTTTCAAGTTGCAGCTGGGGAGGTCGAGGCTGGATATTAGAAAAAAGTTTCTTATGAGGCGAGTGGTGAAGCTTTGGAATGAGCTACCCAGAGATGTGGTAGAATCTCCATCGTTGGAGATGTTTAAGGCTCGGCTGGAGAAAACCCTGGGTGGGATAATTTAGTGGGAGTGGTCCTGCTTTTTTGGCATGGGGTTGAACTAGATGACCTCATGAGGTCCCTTCCAACCCTAGGATTCTATGATTTTTGTCCATAATCCTGTTATCTAAGTGCCGCATTCATCAACACATAGGTCTCTATATATCGGAAATCAGGTTTTTGGATCAAATATGAACCAGTCCAAATGTGTTACAGGGATCCTTGGGCACATCAGTGAATCATTGGGCACAGGTATATGACCCAGATCACTGTTTAAAAGTTTCAGCTGACCAGCTAAGTCAAGTGGTCAAGACAGATAGGAGCTGAAGTATGTCCTGTAAAAGAGAGATTGATCAGATCCAGATTGCAATGCACGATCAAAGAAAGGACCTGGGAGGGACTCCAGGCACCTTTCAGGCAGAAGATCTGGTAGAAGATACCTGTAGGGTAGTGCTGGATGGGAAAGTATTTCCGAATGCTATGAAAATGTTCAAGATGTTTAAATGCTTCCCCATTACAAAACAGGATGAAACTGAGATATATGTGAGAAAAAGTCTCATACCACAATAACTTGGTGGTCAGGGCACTCCAGATGTAGATCCCTGCTTTGAGCCAAACTATTGGTTAGTCTGCTCTCTCTCTTCTCTCCCTCTCTCTGTCCCCCCCCCCCATCTGACTGGAAGTTCTGAACTGGATTTGAGAAAAGATTCCTCAAAATTGATACAGCCTTGCGAAAAGTTTTGATTTCAACAAACTGGCATTTTCAGAGTTTGTGATTTATGGTACTGTGTGCAAGTCTTTTTGTGTAATACTCAGAGGTAAACTGCAACCAGGAAGCACTAGAAATCTCAAGTAACAGTGTTCATAGGACATTACAGCACAAATTATTTAATAGCTTTTCACATGAAGAAGAAGTAAATGTTTTCATCAGCAAACAAGCATTTGTTTCTTTAAAGCTGAAGAAAACAATTAAATATATTCCTACTAAATACAGCAGCAGTACGCTCAGAACTTGTCTGTCAGCAGTAAAAATGAAGAACTGTTCTGACGAACAGACTTTGTACAGGTTTTCATATTTCCGGCCTTAGCAATAAATGACATCTGCAAGCCAGATGAAGTTAATGCAAAAGTCTTTTCACTTCCTGTATTGACCAGAAGAAAATAAATACTGATCATTTTGACCTGGGAACAACTGTTGATTTATTGTCTGAAAATTACATCATTTTTCAGAATATGTGCTGCTAAAACAATGTGAGTCTTATTTCACTTTTTTTCTGAAGTGATTTTGTTCCACATTCCCAAGAAACTAAAACTTATGCTTGAACCTTTATGGCAAGATTGGCAATTGTTAAAATTTGCTAAAGGAAACAAGAAAATGCTAAGAGAAAACTACAAGACTTTATTGACAGACTGCTGAAAATGTCCAGTGCTACCATTGGAGCAAGGATTCTAGAAGGATTAAAAGGTTATTATGGGTTTAATGTAATCTCCTGAGCAACAGAAAAAATGGCACTCTCAAGACTGAACTCTTTGCAATGTTTATATTTTTAATCTGAGCTGAAGATCTGTTTTAGGGAAATGTTTATGAAATTTCACTCATAAAGACCATATTAATTAAAATATTAAAGTAATGTCCGCTAAGGAAAGTAACATTTTCATTTGTTAGGAATTCAGCATTCATGAATTTGCTTTTCGCTACATAGCAAGCTCATGAGGTCTTTCTACCTCTCTTTGTGAGCTTTCCTCTATGGGTAAGAAGGTAAATATTTCTTTTCCCTAAATTCTATCATAATAATGTTATCTTCAAAGATTAGTGTGTAAAATGCATCTGAATGTAGAAGTTTTCCATATAGGTGGATTTATTAGACTACCTCAGTCAATATTGGCCTGATTCTGAATTTCACTGTTCAATCCAATAAATCACCTACTACCACCACTGTTGGATGACAGGATACTGGGCTAAATGGAGTACTGGCATGACACAAGATGGCTATTTTTATGTTTTTTATGACTTCAAAGAACTTTGAATCTTGTCCAATTTAGTGCAGCACACTACGTTGCTTATTTTGCTGAAATAAAACAGCTACTCTACTCTGCTGAAGATCTACAGTAAACATAAAGGGTATGTCTACACTTAGAAGTTATTCTGAAATTAGGAGGCTTATTTCTAAACAACTTTTTTCCTGTCCATGGAGGCATTTTGTTATTTAAAAATAAGTGCTTCTTTATTTCAGAATAACAAGAGTTGTTTCAAAATAATAACACCTGCTTTTATTTCAAAATAGCACTTAAATCAAAATTATTATTTCAAAATAAGCCATTCTAAGCTGTGGAACAGGCTTATTTTGAAATAATGCCCCATTCTTTTGCCTGCCTTCCCCTATTTTGAGATAGAAAGTATAATAAAGACTCTATTTTGAAATAATAACTCCTACCTTATTTCAAATTAGAGAGTTTTCACTGGACTTCTAATTTGAAATATTAAATTTGAAATAGTGCTAATTCAAAATAGTTATTTTAAATAAAAATCAAAATACATAGTTCAAAATAACTATTCTGAATTAATTTTGTCAGTGTAGACATAGCAGAAGGTTGGTAACAATATTTCATTCCTTCCTCAAAAGCTTTGCTAACACTTGCTTACATGGATATTAAATAATGCTGACTGTAATGGAATTCTGATAAAATTGCATATCAAAAGCTCATGAATGCTAGGTGACCTAATCTTGAGTACCCACATGAGCAATATAAATGTACCTGTTAATCACTTTTATCCAATCACAAAACACCAGTTTTCTTTGGAAAGAACTCAAAGTAATATATGTTGCATTACGCCATGGAAGTGGCCAGTTTTTATCACCTAGCATAAATTGTGAGCTGCTGTGTGTAATTAAGTTGGAACAGATCACATATCACTTATGTTATAGGATTATAGGTTGCCAGTACAAGGCTAAAATTATGAGGAGTCCCGTGGCACCTTAAAGACTAACAAAAATAATTTGGAGGTGGGGGCATAAGTTTTGTGGGTTGGAACCCACTTTGTCAGATCCGTGAAGTGGAAACTTAAGTTTGTTAGGTATACCTAACTTACCAAGCTTAAAGTTTGTTAGGTATACCTAACTTACCAAACTTAAGGTTTGTTAGGGGTACGTAACTTTAACCAATCTTGATGTTACCTACCAAACTGTGTGCTGTCATTTCCTGTTTGATTCAAAAGGTCTTCTGTGCCTTAATGCTATTGATGCCTCTTTACCTCACAGATAAACTTCTTGATGCCAATTGGTAACATGCTTCCAGATGGAGAGTGTCCTTGGCCAATTTTCCTCTCACCTTATCGACTGTTTATACTCCTGGCACACAGCTAGATGACCAGCCCATCCCTGTATATAAACTGCTTCTTGTGAAGGTGACAGTTCTTCCTCCACCTATTCTTTGTTGCTATTCTATTGATTTAATTTACATTCATTTTGCTTTCTGCATCTCATTTACTAAAAGGTCACACCTTTTCATTTGAACTTCCAAAACACACAGCCTTTAAAATGGCAGCAGATGCTCTTCCACTTTTTGTACTATTATTAGTGATGTTTTGTTCTGCTTCGACGTACTTGCAGTTAAATGTTTGCTCACTTGAATGTAGCAAAGATGTGAACAAAAGAGCTTGCAAATAGTGAAGTGAATTGGCAGCTGTAATTTGCAAATTCTTTTCCTGCTATGCTTGAATTGTTCTAATTTGAATTACCTAGTGTACCTATCTACCAAGCTCTTGGAGGACCCTTGTAAAATAAAACTGTGCAGAGGAGTATGTCAGGGTGACACAATTTCGCCAAAATTGTTTGCTGTCACACTGCAAAATGTGTTCAAAGAGCTGTACTGGCAGACAGGAATCAAAGTAGATGGAGAGTACCTGACACATATGCTGTTTGCTGATGACTGTGTTCTTTTAGCAATATAGATACAAGAACTGCAAAAAAAGTGCATCAATTGCAAAAAGAATCAATGAAAGTTGGCCTGGAGGTGAACATATCTAAAACTAAATGGATGTGGAATAAATTCTGTGCGGATGGGCATATAAACCTAAATGACAAAGAAGTAGAACAAGTCACTAAATACACATATCTGGGTCAGATTCTGAATACTTCTGGTGCCATCAATGAGGAGATCTCAAAAAGGAGGCAAGCTGGTTGGTCTGTATTCAACCATCTGAAGACTGTTTTCTTGGATGATGAATTGTCCATGCCAGTGAAAGCCATCTTATTTAACTCTACAGTGCTGCCCTCACTGACATATGCAGCAGAATGCGAGGCTACTACTCAAAGAGCAATGGAGCGAAGGATGTGCAAGTTATCTTTGCTTGATCAAGTTCCCAACCAAGAATTTGTCAATGAATGGGAGTGAAGGATGTGGCGCAAGCCATGTACAAAGCCAAAATGCAATGGGCGGGTCATGTCGTTCAACTCCAAGACAACAGATGGACATCATGGCTGACTCATTGGATTCCTCTCAACTACAAACCTCCCACTGGTTGACCAAAAATGAGACGGGCAGATCCGATAATCAAGATTCCGCATCAGAAGTGGAAGCGGATGGTGCAAGACAGAAACTATTGGTGTGAGATCAACCTGTGACAGCGGCAAAGCTCTATCAGCACTGCAATATGTAGAGGACAGGCTGGACACAGGTGACCTATCTACCTAAGGTATGTGTACAATTCCCTTTACTTTATTAGCTAAGCACTTCACAATATTTTAAGGTAATCATCTTCATAACACCCCTATGTAGGTATGATATCCATTTTATATATGGGAAACTGAGGCATTTAGAGACAGAATGACGTGCCCAAGGTCACACAAGAAGTCTGGATCCTACCCTCTCAAGTCAGTACTCTAATCATTCATTTAATCATCTTTCCTCCTTGCTATTGTCAGGAGTGTAGGACCCAGTCTTATGTCACACTTTAGTTTCCTGCCATAAATTGTTTAATCCCAAACCAATGAAATCTGTAAGATTTAGAGACAAATAATTCCTGGTTTCAATTTAAAAATCGCACCGCTATAGTCATTCTGATTTGTCCTACTTCATATTCATAGAAATCACATTTGAAGTATAAAGGCAAGTACTGTTTACTAAGAGATATTTAATCCAGATCAAATCTGATACTAATATTCCCAAAGTACAAAGGGTTCTGATTTGATTCTATTATACAGACAGCCCTGAGCTGCAAAGTTTGGAATCAAACTTCTCCTAAAAAGCAGAGAGTTTTGGATCTGAGTGTTTGGGACAAGCCCAGCTGTAATAGCAGAGACTTAAAATAACTGCAGGCAATGCGGTGTCTGGCCATGGCAGTAACTTTAATTATATACAGCTCCACCACCCACTTCCTCTCTTTCTGCCTAACCTGCTACCCAGCGGACTCTCTGAGCCAGCATTGGTCTCATATCTGCCCGTTTCCTGCTGAGACTCTCTCTTATATCCACATTCATATTTACCATTCAGTAACTATCAAAGTCTGATGACATATTAAAACAAAATGTGGATTTATCATATTCTTTGTATGACCACTACAACAAGGAAAAGTGGGTGGCAGGGAACAGGAATGGTAATGATTCCTAAGATGATAACACCTCTTTATTGGTTGTCCTTTATTCCTAAAATTACATAAATCTAAGCAGTGAGCATCTGGTTATTTCTTATATCCTAGAAAAGCCTTCGTCTGCCAAAATAATTTTTAGGTAAAATTCTATTTATGTGTGAAAAGAGCAATACATTAAGTCTGGTCACTATTCCCGCTGCGCCCTGGCTGTTATGGAGATAATTAGTGCCACAGATTTAAAAATGCCCCATATTATTGTTGGGTTATTAGTGACAGTTGTGTCGGCAGCAGCACAGCTGCAGTAAACAGTGCTTCACATCTCTCCATGAAATTGGGCTTAGAGGATTGCACAGCATTTTCCTTTGTAACTCCCCTGCCTAATTCACTCAAAAAATCTGCTTGTCTAAAAATATAGGCTCACCTGCAGAATAATACAGGGCAGCTCCCCAGCTGGTGTAGAAAGACATAAGTTCAGTGAAGATCTAGTTGAGAATCAGCCTGGCTCTATAATTTTTGTGTGATGCAACAACTGAGACAAGTATCAAGACATTGAATATCTGCCAGACTGCCTGGTTTTCCCATTCACCAGTATAGGATGACAGCTCCGATTTGCTTTTTCCCCAAAATTCTGTTGCATCATCTGGAACGCATTAATGTTATTTTTGAAATGTCTCCCACCCCAGCAAAACTAGGAATCAGTCATGAGTCTGACACTGAGTAAGCTTTCCATACAGTATTTCAAAATAAATATATGCTATACAAAGAATGCATAGGGATTTATGGCTCAGAGCATGAACCCTGATTTTGAGAAATGGAATTATAAAAAAGAATCTGAGATTTCCTATTTAAGTATTTTTTTAATCTTTTTTTCATTGAAAAGATGGCCTGGAAATTCAGGCTACTCTCATGGTTGAAAGAAAATGGCTTCTAAGCCCCTTTTCTGCCACGGGATGTCTGGGAGAGAGGGAGACCTAAGAATGCTCTGCAAACACAGTCAATTGTGTTGTAAAATTAATCAGGTAAATTTGGGTTGTATTCAAAAGAATGATTTCACTAATCAGTTCTTCCTTCCAAAAATATCCTTTATTTCACAGATATTACTGGAAGGAACTAATTATATCTTGTGGGGGAAAGGTGAATGACAAAATCTTGCTTCATCCAAAAATCCTAATGCCAATTTAGTGTGAGCTAAGATGAGAAAGCTGTATGTTTGGGTAATTAGGACCATATATGTTTCTCTTTCATTGCTGGGACTAGATTTATATATTCCTGCTATCTCTGTACTCTCCTACACTCTTTTTTATTGTGTATGGCAGATACAGCATAAATCCCTGATTAGAAAGCCAGACACGTGCACATGATTGGAACCATGAAAGCTGACTCTCTTTTGTAATGAAGAAAGAAAGAAACATGGTAGCCACTATATAACACTTTCAGCACAAAACAATGGTTTAAAGAACTGTATCTGCAAATTCGCATAAACAGATTCAGTACTCTGTGCAGTACACTCAAACATCTCACACATTTCTAATAATTTGGGCCCAACTCATTCACTGGTATGTTTCAAAGTGACTCATGAAATTTCTTCGTTACCTAATACTCTGCTTTACTGTCTAAGACATTTCATATTTCCCTTCCCTAAGAATATGTGATGATCTTGTTCCTGAAAATTATATCAGGTGACTCACAAACGATAGATAGATAGATAGATAGATAGATAGGCTTCTATACTATATATATATACATATATGCTCAGGCTTCTCCTTGGCTGACCGAACAGCAGATAACTGTGTTAAAGGGAGGACAGACTAAATTTACTGAGCTATTCTTGACTGATAGTGAAGATAATCTTATGCAGGTGCTATAGGAAATCCTTCATACCTGTGCGTGTTGCACAGGGCTGGGACAGTGGATGGAGGAGCTCATTGACAGATAGTATGTTAGGCAATAGCTCTGCAGTTTACTACCTTTAAGCTGTTTTTGTGTGACTTTTGTAATAAACTGGACTTTCTGTGGTAGCCTTGTATAGAGTTGGCGTCTGTGAGAAACTGGCATTCCGGAGTTTGTGCTTACTTCTGCTCATTCTGGTCCGTAGGACTTTCATGGCCAATGCTATAAACCTCAGTCTCCCCCACTTGTAGGGGATATTATCACATTCATTCTAAATATAAATTTCACTATTATCTGATAAACCTGCCTTTACTCACTGTAATTTTCCAAAAGTAGATAATACAAAATAATCACTGTTAAAGGCTTTGATATATTTCTATGGCTACTGCTTATGAAAATATACCCTAAAATGTTCTGGGATTTAGTCTTAGGCCTGCCTCAATCTGTACGTATGGCAAAACATGAAAACATTCAGATTTAGTTCAAGGAAGTGGGTCACTCCTCCCTTCTAAATACAACTCATGACTGCCAATAAAAATACTATGCCAATATTCGTGTACATTTCAAAATGAATTATTTGCAGCTTTGCTTATGCTTCTTCTCCCTACTATTCTTTTTTTGAACATCTAAGTGACAGAGACCAAGTTCTGCTCACACAAACACTCGCAAAATGTAAGTTTTGATCTCCCATGCCAATAAAATTGGTATGTTTTAAAAGAGATGGGATATGGCTTTCAACAGTTATTCAAAAAAAAAAAAATTCCAAAGGGGTAGCCATGTTAGTCTAGTTCAGCAAAACAAGCAAGGAGTCCTGTGGTACTGATGAAATGGGATTTTCTCCCACAAAAGCTCACGTGATAAATAAATTTGTTAGTCTTTAAGTGTCAAAAGACCAAGGTGCAGAAGAAAATAAACAAGCCAGACAACTATTTCAGAGCACCCATCATAATCAAGATAGTGCCAGCACATGCAGTAATTTTGTGCAAAAGATCAGAAAAAAATTACATTAAAACTCAGCATACAATACATTTTAAAGTACTCCATTTTTTCCTAGTAATTAATCACCCAATGAGTCCTGCATGGATCAGAAACGAAACATTTAATGTTGTCTAAGATTTCCGAGACCTGATGAACAATTACCTGTCTTAAGAGACTCAAAGCCTCAGTTACTATTCTCTGTCATCCTATGATTATAACTTTCACATACCAAGCCAGAAGTAGAAACAAAACCCACATAAACTTGTGACCAATCACATCTAATAAAGCAGTTCAGATATTAATACTGAATGTCAGATGAACGTTTTATAACAAGTCATAGATTAAAAAATTCTTGCAGAAATTAATTAACCATATTGAAGTAAATACATTCAGTGAAACTATACATTTCTTGCAAACATTCTGCTGGTAGAATATGGCCCCAATTATGCAATATGTTGAATATTTGGAGAAAGCTGCATATTCATAGAATCCCTTTAGCTCTGCCCAAGTACAGAAAACTGCAGGAATGGGGACATGCAGGTGATAACCTACATGTAAATTATTTTCTCATCTCTATACACATAGGCAGCCTTACCTATGGGGCAGAGTGGGAAAGTGCCCCAAGCCCATGCTAGAAGAAAGCCTCCATACTGAGGCAGGTCCTGCACTGACTGTTTTAAAACTGTTGACCAGCCACAGAAGCAGCTAGGCCAGGAGCCACAGGAGAGTTGGGGGGCCTGGGGTGGTAGAGAGGGGGTTGGGTAAGCATGTAGTGCAAGGGGCCCCAGCAGAGATGGAGGGGGGGGAGATGGCGGGGAGCCAGTGATGTGACTATGCCGGCAGCAGATCCTGGCGGGGGGGAGCAGTGAGGTGGTGGGCTGGCAGCAAGGCCAGTGGGCAGGAACAGACTGGGGGTCAGGTATGGGGGGATTAGTGGGAGGCCCAGCGGCAGGGGCAAAAGTCAAGGAAGGGAAGCCCCCATCCCTGACTTTGCCCAGGGCTCCATATTCACTGTGACTGCCCTGTCTATCTATACAGGATACATATAACCAGGGCTGGCTCTATGTGAGGCAAGAATCAGACATGGCTTCAGGTGACAGTTCTTAGGGGCGGTTAGGCCCCCCTGAAGATCAGGCTGGCTCCTGCCTCTTCAACTCTCTCCTAGAAGCTCAGGCACTGTTAGTCAACCTGCAGCTTAAGTCATAGAGGTAGAGTGCACTTTAAATCCCTCTGCAGGCAGATGCTGGAGATTTATGCACTTTGGAAAACCATTTTCAAGCTCCATGAATGAGATGGGGGGGGCATCAAATCAAAATCTGGCTTGGGGGTGCCACAATCCCTTGAGCCAGCCCTGCATATAACATTTCAAGTTTATTTTCAATATGTATAGTATACCTCTTGCTTTTTATTTATCTAAATTCTATGTGTGTTGTATGAACATCAAACCTAAAAAAAACCAAAAAAACTTTTAAATTAATTTGTTAAGATCTTCACGTTTACTCATCGCTTTCTTCCTTTTATTTGTCAGCTAAAACATCTGAGGAATGACGTTACTCTGTTGTTTCTACTTAATATCAAAAGCTGCTGTAGGAAAAAAAATGTTTAACATTTACCACATTCTTTCAATAAGAGCCAGCAATTAACACTGGGACTGGAGTCCAGAAACTCCAAGATGACTTTCATTTTAACCTGTCTGGGTGGCAAGCAGGAAATGAAATGGTGTTTTCTATTCTTGTCACATACATGCAGGATTTACTAGAAGAGGATCTTGTTCCAGTTAGAGTAAGATTATACAGAAAGCTGCTGATCTATTTTCAGAAGAATTGTTACAATCCATGAGAGGAATAGCTCCAAGTAATAGAATTTTAACAGAAATGAATCCGTTACTAGCAAGGAAAAAATTGCTACAGCCAGCCAGACCTGAGGTGCCATACTTGCAATTTCAACCATGGTTTATGAAATTTTGACTATGAAAAGAGGAAATGCATGGGAAGAAAGTTCTTTTAATCCCAAACTTGAACCCTCTGTGATTTGCCCCATGTCAGTCTTTTGCAGATTGTTCCAATCAAGTGGTTATTAGACCAGGTGATGAGCCTCGCTTTCAAGTCACTTCACGCTAAGACTTTACTCTAACTCAGCTAATACAAACAATGAGGAAGGAGTTAGATATTTCATGCTATTCTGATACACTTTGCAGGAAGCATTTTACCCTCTGGAAACAGACTTGAAGATTGAGATATTGCGGAAAATACAAAAAAGCTCAAGCAGTATCACTGCATGGGATTATCAGTCCCCAAAACATTAATTAAAAGTTAAGTTCACCTGGGATATGTCTACACAGCAGCTGGGGGTGTGCCTCCAAGCCCAGGCAAACAGACTCACATTTCATCCTTTGACCTTAAGGTATTTTGTCTTTTTGGATTCACAGGAGACCACTACTGTCCAAAACACAACATCTTATCAAAATAAAAGTATTTTTCTGCTACTAAGCTTGAATTGACTTTGTTTTTGTTCTGCAAATATTGAAAATGTGCAGCCCAGCCAGAGGTGGCCTTAGGCAATTGGGGGCCTTAGGCGAAGGCCATTTATGGGGCCCTCTGTGGGCCCCCAATGCTGCCCTCACTGGGGCTCTGGGCCATCATTGCCGCCCTAACTGCCCTCCCCACAGACCCAACTCCCACAGGATGGGGGGGAGAAGCTGGGGGTCGTGGACCACCAGGTCCAAAAGCTTTGCTGCCTGCCTGCCTGCCAGACCAGCCTCTTTCTAGTGGGGGCTGAGCACGGCTCCCTGCCTACTCCCAGCCAGCCATGCCTCCTCAGGGGGAGGGAGGAGAGTGGCCAGCACGATGCTGCAGCTTACTGGGAGTGGGGCCCCCTGGAGCAGCCCACTCCAAAGAGTCCCTGGCCACCACAGGCCTGGAAGCAGCTGGAAGTCTTCAGAGCAGGCCACTTAAGGGGGCCCCACTCCTGGCAAGCTGCAGTGCCGCACTGGCCGCTCTCCTCCCTCCCCCTGGGAAGGCGCAGCTGGCTGGGAGTAGGTGCGGAGTGCTGCTCTGCCCCCGCTGGAGAGAGGCCGGTCTGGCAGGCGGGTGGCAAAGCTTCCGGTCCTGCTGGTCTGCTTCCCCACTGCCCCGCAAGCACAGGGGTAAGTGAAGCAGGCAAGTGCTACGGGGCCCCCTTACAGCTCAGGGGCCCTAGGTGACCGCTTGCTTTACTTACCCCAAAAGCCGCCTCTGAGTACAGCAGAAATTTATAATTATATAATATATATTATATATAAATATATAATATATACTCTATCTATTATTACTGATAGATAGATAGATAGATAGATAGATAGATAGATAGATAGATAGAAATCTATCAGTGATAATAGATTTGGAATTTGCATGTTAAATGAGAATACCATTGAACCTAATTGTCAAAAAGTTGCCATTGTTTAAGCAGTTCACATGCTATATGGAGAAGGGCTACTGAAGAAGTCTAAGTAGATCACCAGTACATTGTCTATCTGTTGACCTATCTTAAGTCTTTTTAAAAATAGACAAACTCTGTGTGCATTTTACTTGGTACATCTCATCTCTACAACACTGCCCTCACCCCTGTCCTGCCCCTGGGCAGGGTTCAATTTTTCTGTTCAGTGCAATGAAGGAAAAAAAAGCAAAATGTACTTTCACAGTCTGGAAAAACAGACATATGACAATGCCTAAAATGTGCTAACTTGCTGCTCTGTGCATAAGGCAAAGTAGACAGCAACGATTGTATCACTACTACACACAAGTAAGAGAAAAGTTGGGTTAAGGGGGTACGGCCAAGTGGTGATGGGAAAAAAAGACATGGCTACAGTCCAAACCACAAGTGAGCAGCAGGGCTGTCTGAGCAAACCATTAAACATTTTAAGACAAGGGGATTTGGTACATTTTAATTTGCTTTCAACTGTCGTGGCATATTACACTCAGTCTGACTATAACTTGACCTTAAAAAAAAAAAAGAAAACGAAAAGAAAAAGAAAAAGAAGAGAGGTCAAAAGAAGGACTGCATAAAACCTAATACCGTAGTTAATCCCTAAATTTGTGTGTAACATGAAAGTTAAGGATCATAAAAGACAAAGACTAGTGGGTCCGAAAAGCTGCCCTCCATTGGCTTGTTGCTGATAAAATGTCCATACCCTGTTGAGTGGACATAGGCCATGTAAACAGATGTTCCTGAAGAGAAAGGGAAAAGATGAATAGCTGAATTGTTCTGTTGTACTTCTGCTCAAATTGACTGCTAAGAGTTTTAAGAGTGGTTGCCATGACCAACAAACCCAGCCACTCTTTGAGCTCAGCTAAATCCAACAGAAACATTCAACTTCATGTTTTTGCCCTTGAGACAACTTGAATTCATTAGCTATGTGCTGAGTTATTTGAGGTTAGACATAGACTTATGCACAGATGTTGAAAGAATATTCAGCTTATAACAACATGAGTGGATTCAGGGGCTTTTTTTTAACATTCTCATTGGAATTTTATTATTACTTTTAAAATAACATTGAGCTTGCAACAAGTCTATCCACCTTTTAAAAAATATGAACTTTACCTGTACCTTTATGTGTAATGAACAAAACAGCAATGGTAATCTGAGACACAAGGAATAAAACAGCATGTTGTATAGTCATCCACTATTCCCATACTTTTCTGCACCTCTAAAACTGTAATAAAGTAAGGTGTTGCCCTGATGCCTAAAACATTTGCATCTTTGTTTCTTCTAAAATGAGGTAATCTTTTACATTAAAATAATTATTTTCCTTTTATTTTCAAGAACACTTGTTTAAAAAAAAAGCATGTTTTATAATATAGTCAAATGAAAAGTGTACAAGTAACTGCAAGGGCTAACTGCTTGACCACTACTGCAAACTCAGGTATTTTGGACCATTAGTGTAGAATACCATCATACTTTTTCTTTGTTTCTTCTTTTTTTTTTTTTTTCAAGTCAGATAGCCATCACGAAAGAATCAGAATAATGCATAGTATATTATTTTTGTGAAATAATGGTTACCATGACTGTGTAAAACAGACTTCTGGGGAAAAAAATAAGCCTTCACTTGCAATTCAAAATGAGTACTGAGGACTTCACTAGTTTAAAAAAAATGATTATGTTTCATCTGTTTATGGGTTAAGGATTGAGGAGATGAATTGGAACAGCTGAGAAACCAATCACAGTGCTTTGTGCCTTTTTCTGTTTGCTGTTCACATAGGCAAGCTGCTAAAGCATGGCTGACACAGCTCCTGTTAATATACTTCTATCGCGTGATACACGTATCAAAAACGAATAGATAAGATGGTCGATCTTGTGCCTTTCTTGTTCTGCCACACGCTTTTACTTCAAACCACATGTCATTAATAGAGCTAATGGGATTTTGGCATGGAAGCAAAGGGGAAGGAGGGAAAGAGGGACGGGGGAGATGGATAGGAGCATGATGAGCCACAGAGAGAACTGCCGCTTTTCTTTACTATAAAGCAGTGTCAGGCCTATCAGCCTTCTCTTTAGTCCTCTCTGACAGGGCTGGAGGCACTTCTCTGTACATGAATGTATCTCATGCATTCATGAGCCTCTTTGACACTACTGAATCTTTTGTTAAAGGCTGAAAATGCAGATCATTGCCCTAGCCTTCTCTCAGCTGCCATATGGCATTGTGGAAAGGGGCCCACAAAGGAAAGGGAAAAAAAACCAACAAAAAACCAAAAAAAAAAAAAAACCTCAACAACTTAGAAATCAGACTACCAGCAGATGAAATTGATTTATTTTAACTATTAGAGAGTGGGGCCTTTTGGAACATAAAACCTCTCGTTGAGCAGGCAAACAGGCTGCTCATATGACAGCTCTGGTATACGTTAAAAAACCAACATGGTAGAAAATAGAAACACCATTGTTTTCCTTAACTACTGTATCAAATTTCTATTAAATGGAATGCTCCATCTAAAGCAAACCAACTGCCAAGTTTGCTAGTTGCCTTCAATTTTTTTTATATATTTCTAAAAGGTAAAAGTCATACATTAAAAAATAGCATTGGACCAACAGTCTGGCAAGACTGAATATCTTTCCAACTTCTTTAAAATAATCTTTGGTTATTTTTCATGTTGTTGAACTAAATATTTACTAAATTAGAATCAGTTAAAATTCTTTACAAAATTGCTATAAAAACAAAAATGAAAATATATCTGAGGGACTTAAGCAGGAAATGTCATTGTATAGCTTTTTTCAAAATATAAAACTTAAAATGGAAATAAAGATCCAAAAACAGAAATAATTAAACATTCCTTCATGGACAAGAACATTTGCTATTCATTAATTGTCTCTCAATATTTGCTATTCTCTAGTTTTAAGAGTTTCAGGCTGTGTTCACATGTAAACTGTTATTTTGAAATGAGTTATTTCAAAATAAAATGCTTACTTTGAAATAACTTAAATAAAAAAAAAGAAACTATTAAATCGAATTAAGGGAAACCTTCTAAGTGAAATAGCATGCCCTGTGTGTGGACATTCTATTTCGCTTCAGAAGAGGGGCAGCATGGGAGGTATGGCAACATGTCCCCCTGGCAGGGCCATGTTGCCAACCAATCCCCTGCCTGGCTCTCACCTGGGGTGTGTTCACACAGGGCTTTTATTTCAAAACAACAGTGGTTGTTTCGAAATAAAAGTCCCTATGTCCAAACGAGGTTTTCTTGTTTCGAAAGGAGGGAGCTCCTCATTTTGAAACAAGAGGCCTCCTTTCGAAACAGCTTAAACCCACTTTGCTGTTGAAAGCAGGCTTATTTCGAAAACAGTGGTTCCAAAATAAACCGTTTGGACATGTTATTTCAAAACAACCCTTGTTTCAAAATAACAAGGACCTTCCTCCCAGGGTGCATAGCACCCTGAGAGGAAGGTCCCATTCCTCCTCAGCACCCTGGCTAGGGATCAGCACCCTGGCCAGGGTGCTGAGTGGGGTGCAGGGGTCAGAGGGTGCCCCAGCCGGCTTCCCCCAGCTTCCCCTTGCTGGAAGCAGGGGGGGACGGGAGCCTCAGTCCCCTTCACCCCCCCTACCCCTGTGAAACTGACCAGCTTGTGGAGCCTGACAGGGCCTGGGGGAGCCCACATTCCCCCAGCCGCTTGCTAGTGGCCAGGGACGTCCCACCCAACATCGCCCCTGGCCTCTTGCAAGTGGCCAGGGGCGCCGAAGCTGGCATCTCCCCTGCCCGCTTGCAGGCGGCCAGGGGCTTAGGGACTGGGCTGCCCTGACAGCTCAGGTCTGGCACCCACAGTCCCATGGGGGGGGGGTGCAGCCCTCCAGCACCAGCAGCAGGGCTAGTGGGTTGGGCTCCCGCGACCCCATCAGGGCCGGGGCTGCAGCCTCCCAAAACCAGCAGTGGGGCAAACAGGTTGGGCTCCTGTGGCCCCTTCAGGGCTGCAGTGCCCCCAAGTGGGCAGGGGGGCGAGGCAGCTCCAAGCCCAGCTTGTGGGCAAGGATGCTCCTGCACCCCCTTCTTGCTCCCCCCTGCACCTCCCTTCAGCACCCTGGCCAGGGTGCTGATGGGCTTCCTGGCCAGGGTGCTGAGGGGGGTTGGATTGCCTCCCAGGGTGCCATGCACCCTTTGAAGAAGGTCAATTGGTATATTGATATGTAGGCATATCAATATAATAGATGCAGATGGGGTTATTTCAAAATCACAGTTTTGAAATAACCCTCATTTTGATACATAATGAGGTTTTATTATATCAAAATGATTTTCCTTATTTCGAATTAAGGAAACGTCATCTGAAAGTGACTTTTTTTAAATCGATACAAGGGCCGTTGTTTCGATTTAAAAGCAATGTATGGACACTGCCTTAGTTTTCCAGTCAAGAAAAAGAAGTAATACCAAGTGATTGCTCACACTACTTATAGTAAATAGTTGAACTATACAGTTTGTGAACAACTCATGTGTTGATATTTGTTCACATAAACTGTCTGTAAAAGGACTAGAAGTGATCAGAGAAAGATAACATTTTGAAGGTAACAAACTCAGTTTTCGATAAGGCGTCATATCACCTTTCAAGCTCTGTGAACAATCTCAGATGAATTCAGCTACATCTGAGTGAGCCACAATAAAAAGGAAGGAATGTCGAGTGGGTGGGGTATTTACATGAGATGTGGGAAACTGAGGTTCAGTTTCTGAGTCCACCTCAGTCTTCCTGCCTGGCCTTGAAAAAGTCACTTGCAGCTAGTTTTGCAGAAGGATAGAGGTACCTAAATCCCACTTAGGAGCTAGGAACAGGCCTTTGTCAGCAAGGTTGTACAAAATGTTCTGAGGGAGGAGAGAGAGAGACAGAGGAGGACCTTTCTTGTAACTGTACCATTCTGGATAAATAAGTATTTCAAAGTTATTGGAGCAGGGAGATGGTAGTCTGAGTAGCCCAGGTCCCAAGTGGGTATGCTAACTACCAGACTACAGCATCAGTCTCATGCCTGTTTTCTGTCTTCACAGTGAAAGAATTTCAAAAGGAGAGACAGAGAACCCCATATCAGAATTTCCTATAGCCTAGTGGCCAAAGTACTCATCTGACGGCAGAGACCTGTCCAAATCCCTTTTCTTCATCAGTTGGAGGAAGGACTGGAGCCAGGGCCCCTCCACATCCTAGAAGAGAACCCTAACTACTTGCTAAAAATTATGAGGGAGCTTATTTTTCTACTCTCCTGGCTTCCTGTTAAAAGGATAGGCACTTAAGGTTGAGAAGGTTAACAACTGAAGAAGTAGGAAATGTCTTTCAGTAGCCCAGACTTAGATGCCTATTTTTAAGAAAGGGGAGGGAATTAGCACACACCCATCCAGTTGCCTAGATAATGTGAGGAGCTGCAGAGGGTGTGGCTTTCTTAAATCTCCTTCTGAGACACTTCTGTTTCTACATTCATAGGGTAGGGAGTTTAGGTATCAAACTCAGGCTTTGTGAATCACTGATTTCCTGAACACCTAAAAGTTTAGTAGGGTGATGTTCATTGCTCAGAATCATTGTGCTTAAACTCCTTTGTGAGTCTAGTCCTTGGTCTTTCTGTGCCTCCATCCCCATCTGTAAAATGGAAACAGTTGCAAATCCTTGCTTCAGAGAGTTGCCTTAGTTTTTTTTTTTTAATAGGCTTGTTAGTGGGGGTATTGTTAGGAGAATATGTTGCTTAGATGTCTAAGAATTTTGACTGCAAAGGGAGGCAGTCCAACTTCCCGGATGAACAAATGGCCTCAAATGCAGGTTCATTAAACTTTTACCAGATGGGCTGATTGCTGCAAACAGATTATTGTTGCTATAAATTTCTATTACAGTAGTGCCAAGAGTCTTGCTCTGAGGTTGGAAAGCTTTGAACAATGGAGTCATATTATTCATAAGGCAGAAGAATTCAGTCAGCTGCCAAGTATTCATGACATTTTTCACTTATCATAAAAGATACATGGATCTTAGCACAAATGATGACTAAACTATCAGCCTAGAAGTGGGATATTCACTATTCATTATTCTGTTGTTTAAAAAGCACCTATCACTTAACCAGGAAGCAGCAACATTAGTGTGACTAATAAAAATACTAGATAGTTGAAGTGAATACTGGACCAAGAATCCATAGATAGAAAATTATTCATCCAAACTATTCAGGAAATGCTTACATTTAAGAAAGTGTTTTGAAGAAAATCAGGTTCTGTTCAAGCACAAATATGCTGCAAATATTGTTTATAAAAATGTCTACTGATACTAGTGCTTATACATTTTCATACATCAATCATAAACAAAAGATAATTAATTCTGTATATTCATCTCATCCAGTTAATATTTTGGTTTTGCTCATGCTTGTACAAAGGGGAATGGAAGAGGGAGATAGAAAATTCAAGAAAGGATAGATGGCTGGAGTGTTTCAGATTTGGGGATGGGGAAGAAACTGCCTCTGTCTCTACAACAACCACCTCTCCAGACAGCTACGATTTTCAGAATCTATGAAGCTGTCAACCTCAAGGGTGAAAATCGTGAGAGTGGGAGACAGAGCTTTCTCCAGAGCCTGCCCAAGTCCATGGAACTCACTTCTGAAGGAGGCAAGAATGGCCACAAATCTCACCGCTTTCAGAGAGGAGTGTAAGACTCATGTCTTCAATGTAGCTTTCCCACGGACACAATATAAACAACAATGAAGCGGGAACAAGGAGAAGAGGAGGAGAAATAACAATTTTCCCTCCTGCTGCCTCAAGGAAAGTAGGCAGAGACACTAGACATTGTGTGGGCATCTATAGTGTAGTGATGATAATTTTGTTAGGCACTTAGATGCTATTGTGATAAATGGGGTAGAAATGCATAGCTGGACAAACAGAAAGTCAGATAGGGAGAAAACATGGCTGCGATGGGGTGAAATCAGATGTAATTTGCACTTGCACCGAATCAAGCTGGTTTCTTCCTGTGACATGGCAAACCAGACCCTGTTATCAGGCTAAATCTTCTGTAGCATCTACACTTTAGCATTTTATAAAGGTATTAATTGTATCACAAAAAGCTAAAAAGTAAAGGCTGTGTAGTACTGCTTGGCAATGTTTAACTACATGCGACATAAAGGAGACAAATAATTCAAACTTTTTTCATGTGGCTTTTCTTCTTTGTCAGAGTATTCACTGAAGAGCAACTTGCTTATTCTTAGTTTAATGAGTGAAAAAAGTGCAGTGTAAATGTAGGATGTTATTGAGTGGAACCAGGACCCAAAACACAGGCAGAGTTAGCATGACACAATTAGCATACAACATATTATTTAGGTAAATCAAAACTGAAAGACTGAAGATCTGACAAAACCAAGTCAATGGTCAGCTGAGCAGAAGATGAAAGTCACTGTTTATAAGATAATGCATATTTAGAGGGATCATGTGAACTACTCAAACACGTTGATGGGCTCTGAATTAACAGAAGTCAGAAAGAAATCAGACTAGGGTGCTATTGTGGTTGGCTCACTGAAACCTCTATTCAGGGTGCAGTGTCAGTCAAAACCACAACAAAATGTTAAGATGAATAAACCGATGGGTGGACCCTATGTAAGGTATTAATAGGATTGATACCTATGGGTTATGGGAGAAACCTGAGCAAGTGGGAACCTGCTTGTTTCAGGCATAAGAACAATTATTCCAGGAAGTGAACAGAGGTGCCTAGTTTTCTTTTTAAAAAATCAGGGAGCTCATTTGGATGCATGGAGGTTTGCTCAGACTCTCAGCCTCTGTGGGTGTGTTCACACAGCAGTCTTATTTTGAAACAACAGAGGTTGTTTCGAAATAAGAAAGGCCATGTTCACACGACGCACTGTTGTTTTGAAACAACGGTTTCTGTTGTTTCAAAACGACGGTGTTATTTTGAAACAACTTAAACCCCATGTGGGGACGAAACAACGTTGTTTCAAAACGATTGTTTTGAAACAATGCCTTCTGAACATGTTGTTTCGAAACAACAGTGACTCATTTTGAAATAACTGTTGTCTGAACTTGCTATTTTGATTCCTGCTTTTTTCCTTAATTCGAATTAATAAACTGTGAATTCGAATTAACTTATTTCGAAGCAAGGCGTTATTTCGATACAACTGGTATTGAAACAACTTGTATCAAAATAACCCCCTGTGTGTGAACATAGCCTGTAATTTCCCATCACCCCCTCTATTTTTCCTTTATATCAAAAACTCAAAATATACAGACAGTGAACTAGAAATAGAGCTAGCTGGAAACTGGAAGTGCAGGAGGACCATGAAAACAATTCACAAACACATTTTTTACCCCAAGATTTTCCTCCTTCAAAATTTTTGAAATTTTCCACCCAGATCTAATTGAGCTTGTGTACAACATGTGCTAATGTGTTCAGAATGTGGTTTGAGATTCTTGTACCCATTGTGTATTGTTGTAAACTTGCTGGGCTGTGCAAGTCTTGCTGGTATTTCTCATTATGAGTGATATTAGCTTGTGAAAAAAATGTACACATTCAAAGCTTAAGGCAAAAGGCCTTCTCTGAAAGGAACCCTACAAGAAATTTCAAGCGGAAGGATTTGTTTAGAAGAAGCTAAGAAAAAGGTCAAAATAATATAATATTCAAAAATTAATTTTCCTATGTGTTACAGGGGTTTATTTTATGTTTTGAATGTGTTGTGCTTGGCTCAAATTTGATTGAAAGAGACAAAATTTTCTGAACTCTTTGTTTAATAAATCTAGGTGTGAAAAAAGTATGGTACCTGATCAGCTAATGCATTTAGACAGCTGACAGACTGCACCTTAGTAACAGAACACAAAAAAGTGATTTGTCCTTTATGTCTGATGCAACTGCCAGATGAAAAGATTAACAATAAAATGGCCCACTCATTCTAGGCATGCTTTTGCATTAGACATGATTTTATTCTCCTCTTTTAACTTCACTGACAGAGGGATTTGTGGTCATAACTGAAATCTCCTTTAAGCATCCTAGCTTTCAAGCTTTTTGAAAGTTCTGCAATTTAATGGACCTGGAAAAATTGATCAAATGGAGCAGGATAATACATTCCAATACTGACTGAACATTTGAGGAGTATTAGAGAGTTCTTAATACTTCTCTTATTCCTTTTTGATTGCTCTCATTTGCCTTATGTAATGTAAGAATGTCTTTGAGAGGGTTGTATTGCAAATTGACAAAAGTAACAGACAATACTTATCTGACCTTTTTATTTAATAAATACATTGCAAGTATAGTGTAACAAGCTATTCCCTTATCATCCCATATGGCATAAACAAAGACTGAATCCACTACATTCAGAATTAAAAGCTTCTGCCTTTATGACTTGAGATACAGGAGGAATTCTACCAGATAGTAGCAGATTGTTTTACTTCTATTCAGAACAAGGGAGAGACATAACATAATGTTCCAGTAGGCTACACACGAAACTATTAGGCAGAATTTTCCTCCCCTATTTCTATACCATCTCAGGAACTTTAAAATTTCTGTCCTCAGTATTCCTTTATGTTATTGACTAGTTTTTGTATTATGACGTTATTGAGAGGTGCTTTATTAACTGCTGTTTAGAGAATGACTATTTGTATGTTTTAAATACTAGCAAGGCTTAAAAATATTGTCAGCAACTCCATCAGATTTGAAGGATCAAAACAAAGCTTTATCATAAACTCTCAGACTCTGGAATTTTAAAAACTATCACCAGATCCTTCATCTTTCATCTGTTTTCTTAAATTTTGAATATAAATTAAATACATGTATTTCTTATATGCCTTTTTGCTCATACTTCATAAGTAGTTGTATAATATTGTTCAATTTCAAAAGGGATAGCAGTGTTAGTCTAGTCCAGTAAAAAAACAACAAGGAGTTGTGTGGCACTAATCTGTTAGTCTTAAATTGCCACACAACTGCTTGTTGTTTTAATATTGTTTACTAGATGAAATTTAGATCCTATGCTAACTCATTCAGAAGCGTTTTGTTTGGGAAAAAATGAAGATAAACATTTGATCCACAATAAGGGCCTGTTTTGAATGACAAAAAGTTTTAGAACACTATGTAAAAAATAAATGTCACATATACAACACACCCCAAAACTGGCTTTTAGTTTTATGGCACATCATAAACAAAGTTTTTTGCTTCACAAATTTCATTGCACAAGGAAACAGACTACTAACATGGAGGCAGATTTGAAAAGAAGTGAGTGTCCACATGTACTAACAAAAATATGTGCACTGTTGTTATTGTTGTCCAATGGGGCCACATTTGTGTACAGCTCAAACTCCTCCTTTAACTGAATCCATTGTTGGTATAGCATATACAATATACAGACCTCTTGAGGACTTCAGGTGAAGTTCCATACTTCATGCTGCTAGCTGCTACACTTCAGAGAATTCACAATTAGACCTTGCCACCATATTTATTTTTTGCAAAGTATGATGCTGAATCTAGGTTAAGTTGAACAAGTGGAATTTTTTGAACCCTGTATTACATTAATATTATCCATACAGCCAAGTTGCTTCCAATTTAACTTCCTCCATTCCATGTTCCCCAGTGTCAAATCAGTAACAGTCCTTCAAGGGAATATTGGTCCTCTAACTCTAGTTCCCTATGCAGTTACCAAAGTCACTGATACAAATAATAGTTAGGCCCATTTGAAAATACAATTGCACAATATGAATGTCCAGCCATATTGACTATACAGGGACATAGAGGATGTCAGTAATACACTTTTTTTTCACCTGCAAGTGGTTACAAGTATTCACTACAAGCCATACAAAAAGTTGAATACAAAAGGCTCATGTTTATAGCCCTTTTAGCTCTTAAAAGTGAGATAATCAAAGAAAACTTGTCATGTTTCAGGGAGTGTTTTTATTTATGAATATACATTACAGTTTTCTCAGTCCATACTGAACTAATACCCTATCATTGACACTGTGCTTCTTGATGTGCAGTCTTCTGACTAGGCTTGTGTCCCCCCTGCTCCTTTCTAAATATTATGCACTTCTCTGAATTGTGTCCTTTAGGCATCTAAAAAGACTTTATGAGCTGTGTCTATATGTGCAATATAAATAATAATTTGTAACAAAATAAGAAAGTTCAAAAAGAAAAGTGGACAAAGAAAAAGAATCCTTATGCAGAAAAAAATATATCATTTAGAAGAACTTTGCTTTTAAACGTAACCATATTTGCATACAGTGGAGGCACATAGGCTATGTCTACACACAAGGTTTTATTTCGAAATAAGTCATTCCGAAATGACTTATTTCGAAATAAAACCTTTATTTCGAAAAAAACAACATGGTTTGAAATTCCTCCCAGGGTGCTTAGCACCCTGGGAGGAAGGGTCACCCTCTCAACACCCTGGCCAGGGTGCTGAGGGGAGACAAGCCGCAGGGCATGGGGGGCTGCCCCCAAGACCGGCGGGGAGCCCTGCAGAGGGGTGCCGATGCCCCGCTCTCCCTGCCGCTGGGGCTGCTCAGAAGCCCTGCGGCCGGGTGCAGGGGCTCCCCGCTCTGCCCGCTGCCGGGGCTGCTCCCAA